>OZ018322.1:48551655-49129118 GCA_963969495.1 Ceratothoa steindachneri
GAGGTTATTTAAAACAAAGAACTCCAGTGGGAGAAATGCGAAGGTTTAGATCTTCTTTTCGACCTATGGATAAACGACAACTAAATTATTGCAGCCACCTATAAACCAGCTGATAGCCACCCAACAGCCAGCTGACAACCATCATGTTACTTACGGATAACATTGAAGAAATAGATGACGTACCAAAGCAGGATTTACTTAATATCTGAATTTATTGCCAAATTTTATTTCGCAAAAGGGTCAGTTGTTTGTAGTTTTGAGTGTCCGTTCTTTTTTGTGCGAACTTTTTCTTAAAAGTATATAATACCATTACACAGTAATTCATCCTGCTATTTCTTTTAATGCCCCATTTACCTTCTACCTATCCCTTTATCCACATAGTAAAAATCCCTAGCTGGTTATGCCAATTTTCTATCTTTCCCCATTAAATTAAATGGTAACTCTTAGTTTTCTTGAGTATCGAGTGAAGTTAAAGTAGTGATTGCTCTCAATTTCGAACAGCTGCTTGACTAACTCCATCAACAGACCCCACTTCATTTTATTCTCCCCCTCACCTTTCATAGATGTTTCACCCAAGTGATAAAGAGGAAAAAATTCAATAAAACTACACGAAGACTCCCATTCAGACTACGAATGGCCGGTCAAATAACCACGTTCATTATCCCTGGCGACTTAGGACATTAACGACATCCATCGTGGCCATCGCCGGAAGAAAAACACGCAGCAATATTAGGGGTAAAAAGCTCAGGAAATACGTATTTCACTTCAAAACTTCATGGAACACGTTCATTAAAAGATAACAACCCCTAGGCTCTCCTCTACGAAATTAAGAAACCTCTTGTACATTTAGAAGGATGTAGGGAAATCCCGTCTCCTAGTATTAGAGAAAGAATGATGACCGAAACTGAGAAGCGAGATGATGGAAGCTCATGTGTGGAAATAACCAGCCTATATTTGGTTTGCGCGGGCTCTTCGCTTGTCATGCGCTACGGACGCACCACTGAAAGGGATGCTCCACTCGCCTCCTTAAATTACCCTCAGCGTTGCTCATATCCAAGAGGGCAAAAATGGAAGGATCTGTTATTAACGCCTGGCACGCGAGATAAATCTCGCACTTTTTATGTCTGTCTGGTCGTCATTTGGTATTTCGATAATAATTAATCGCTCTCACCCTTTTCCTTCATATATTCACACACGCCCTCTATCATACAAAAATGTCCAACAAGAAATATGAAAAGACCAGGCAATGGCTTCGCCACTTCCCCCCTACGGGGGGGGAGCTTGCGCTTCGCTACTAAGATTAAAATTTAAAACGTAAAAAAAAAAGAAGTCATGGTTAATTTTTTATAAATTTTCTGAACTTCGCAAATTATAATAATTTTAAGAAGGAACTCTAAACTAAATTTCCCCCCTTTCAAAATATTACGTTGCAAAAATATAGTTATAGAAGAAGATATATCAAAATAAGTTTTCTGAACTTCACCGTTTGTAATTTTTGGGGTTTTAAAATATTCACAAAATTTCAATACTTATATTTATTTCTGAACTTCACTATTTTGTTTTTTGATATTATAAAAGAATGATTAAAAATAACTGATAAAAAAAACGTAAGTCATAACCAAACTAAGATGAAATTATTATTCAAAATACTCAAAAGAGTCTACTTCTTAAATTATAGAGTTAGTGATGATGATGATGATGATGATGATGAAGTGAAATTCCGAGTATTTTCGAAAGCTAAAGGTTAAAAACTACTCGGAATTCGCTTTTCTTCGTTCATGTTTTTTTTCCGCATTACTACCCCCTCCCCCTATACGCGCTACGTTGTGTTTCTCACACTCTATACATATATATTATCACAATTATGACCAGTGACACGAAAAATATTGCCACTTTTTTCAATAAATTGACTGCAGCTGTGAAGAAGAAATGGTAGAAAGATTTATTAGAGAAGAAAACCAAATATGAATTATCCCATTCCTATATCTGATCTACGCTTCCTTTCGAGAATTTACACTTGGATCATATATTTCTATTTGGAAAATGATAGTAAGATAGGGATAGTACCTTTATCACACGCACCCCCGCACGCATTACAATGTAGTAATAAATTATTACTTGAAGGTAAAGTGTTTTGCGTGGTGTTACTTTAATTCGTTGTATAATTTATGTTAACAATAAATACATTATATAACTTCATATTATCCTCCCTTTCGCAACTCAGTCCATAAACAATGATATAAATCGTAAGGAAACTTGAAAATTCTTACAAACTACATAAATATGTATATTTATAATTAAAGCAACAAATAGGAAGTAAAAAATATACTCCAATAAATAATTCTGAACATGATACTTTTAAATATATCCTTTTTAGTAATAAAGAAACTGCCATCGTATATAGAGAGGATTAATGCATTACCCAGGAAAGGGAGAGAATTACTGTTGGCCCCATCACTTTTCCAAGATGAGTTATACACCGTAACCTTTGATGACAACAGAATTATCGGTCACTTATAAGCCAGCCGGCAGCCAGTTAGCGAGTTGGCGTACCAGCCTGCCAAAGAAATAGAAGGCATAGAAGGCGTTCACGTATTATCAAGAACTTTATTTTTTAAGAAAGAATAGAGAGAAAAAGAGAGAAAGGGGTAAAGGTAGATAATGGAAAATAATAAGAATATTTATAAAGGCTATTAATAAAAAAAAAATGCAACTGTCACAGTGTCAATTCCAAATATTGGATCCGAGTGGGCCTATTATATATCTCCCGGAACCAATTCAAACAGAGTTCAGATAGTCAAGGAGACCAACAGAGAAACACACATGGAAATAAAAGGGATACAAAGGCTCGGGGTCTTTGAAAATATCCCTTCCTTTGTGCTGTTTCAATATGTCGACGATATACTAAAATATATTTTTAGCAAAAATTAGCAGAGCAATTTAGTAAACCAATAAGAAAGGTCTGTCTTAACACTCACGACCAAATAGGTACCAAATTCTTCATTAAATTTACCCATTAGATATTTCATCTAAATATATCATATAAAATGATTAAAAAATATAATATAAAATCATAATTTACAAAATGGGTGGAGATTCTAATTCATATTATAAAATATGCGGTTTAAAAAGGATAATTAGGGTGTAATATAATTAAAGCGATGTAAAAGTAATATTCATTTAGAGTTTTAACTCACATTTGAACATGTAGTATGTGGTAATGAATGAAAACAAATTCACAAAGCATTACCACCTGAGGTAGAAAATGTAATTCAAAGGTCAATCTAATGCACGAGAAAATATCGCAATTATTTCTTAAGGATGGGAATTTATACTTAGGTTTAGCACTGATAAGATGTATATATAAATATGTATACATCGAAAATTCGTAAAATAGTTTGAAAATTATGTATATCTTACAAATGATTTGTTTTTATTTAATCCCGGTAATTTTACTCTTTTAAGAAATTATATATTAAACTAAAACGTATATTATGATCACGTTAAAATTTTGTAAATAACGTTATAAAATAAATAACAATCAATATAAGACAATCAACTTACCATAATAATGCAAACGTTTCCTTCAACTAATATAGACACAATATATTATCATATTCGATGTCGCATCCTTCAACCGATTTAGTAGTTGTTCAAGAAATTAATTTATTTTTAAATGTAAATATAAATAATTTTAATATACGTAAAAAATAATTGAAATTATTGAAATTTTTATTCTTGTATTAAACAGCTAATCCTAAATTGCACTATTCAATTTTAGTATTTTATGAAAACTATAAATTTTAACCCTTTATTATCTTAGTTTCGTAGTGCCGATGATGAGGTTAGGACTTCGAAACTTTCAATCCCAGACAAATAAAGATGCTTTTATCAAGAGCGTGCTTGGTTTTTTACATTCCTAAAAAATCATTTATACAGCAAAGTAGTTTTTATCACTATTAAGACTGCCCTCCCATCATTTAACCCAGCAGAGGTATACCTTTCATAAAGAATCCTTTCGATTTCGATTTAATGTCCTTTTCCATCTTCATATCTGAGTAAATTTGTCATTTAGGAGATTTTTAATGACTTAAATAAATGGTAACTATACGGTACAAGGTCCGGGGGGACTATGGAGGATGAGAAAGAACTTATAAACCTAATTTTTCTTGCCGCAAACCTTACCACGTATGGGTATGGATTATCAAGGGGGGATTGGAGGCCAACCTATCGGTTGACCATTGATAGACTATGTTGTTCAAGAGCTTCATTTAAATGCTGCAATTGCCTAACGTGTCAGTTTTATTTACTGTTTGCTTATTAGTGATGACATTATAACGAATAACTCTTTTTCACATCCCATCAAATCCAATACATAGCCTTCAGCTGCTGAAGACCACATGCAAGGGAGATGGTTTACGATCAACTCCTTTTTTTTTTTTGCAATTACAGGAAAGAATCTACTTTTCATCTCCCTTAACAATTCTGTCCCAAAATAACCCACGATAATTTTGAAGTAATGAATATGCAGCAATATTCGCACGTTGTAAACGTTGTCCTTAAAATATCTCGTGTGCCACCCAAACAAAGATTTCTAGTTAAAAAAGGCCTATTCAACCAGTTTATCATATTCCTGGCAACAAATTCTTCAACTAATATATCAACCAATTTACCCCCATATGGACATCCGCTGCCTTCAACCATCAAATAGGTATCTGGTTCCTTCAACAAATATCAATTAACCAATTTATCGCAATATAGGAAACCACTTACTTTAACTATTATATCGATCAATTTACCCTGATATGGGCATCCGCCTCCTTCAAACAATATATTAACCAATTTAATTCCCTATGGATAACCGATATATCAACAAATTTACCATCAATGAACATCTACTTCATTCAACCAAAATATGTCAACCATTATATCGCCATATAGGCACCTCTTCTTTCGACTTAAGGTACCGTAAAAAAAGATCAGAACGCCTGTATTTCTATTACAAAATCTTCCATTACTTTCTCCAGAGAAAATCCAAAGTTTCCAAAATTGATGTACGATAACATAGAGAAATAAATTAAGTATGGATAAAGGTTATGCAAATTCGGATAAATGAAGCGAAAGTTATCAGCAATTAAGAAATTTGCCAGAAAAATTCAAGTCTCCAAAATAATCCGAACCACAGCCGAAACAAAACTTTATTGGAATATAACGATTAAATTATCGGTGGAAATCATTTTTAAAAGTTACAAGTAATTAGTATTTAGTGTGAAGGTCTTTATTCTCCATGATACTTTGACATTTCTTATCAAAGGAACCGAAGAATTATTTGCACCCTTGTGCAGTAATCTTGGTACATTCATCTTGAAAGTTGTCTCATAGTTCTTGACCTGTTTTCAGATTCCTCGCTTTGTACCTCTCTCCGACTGTCTTCCAAACATTTTCAATGGAATTCAAGTCCGGATTCTGTGCAGGTCAATTCATAACAATGAATTATAGTAAATTAATTGCTTATATGCTAATAACTTTCGTTTTATTCATCAAAAGTTGCATGACGTCTACCTAGAGGTGGTAGCTTATAGCTCTATATTATCGTTCAACATCGTTGAAATCCTGTGATTGTCCCTTGAAAGATTTATGAAAGTAGTTAAAATAAAAAAAACAGACTTTCTCATTTTTTTCTTGATGTGGGGGGGTTTTATATAGTAACTAATTAATAATCACAGGAGAATCTGCATTTTTCGCCCAAAATCTCGACCACTATATGCCAACCAACTCACTATCACATCAGTATCTGCTTCCTTCATCCAATATCTCGATAAATTTATGTCAACAAATTGATCACTATATAGGCAATCAATTGCTTCATCTAATATATTAACCAATATTTTGATCAATATTTGTCAACTAATCTATCCTCCTATGGGTAACCACTTCCCTCAACCAATTTATCACCATATGGTGATTCGCTTCCTTTAACAAATATCTCGACCAATATATGTCAAACAAACTTTCGCCATATAAACAACTACTTCAACTTATAAATATAAATATATATATATATATATATATATATATATATATATATATATATATATATATATATATATATATATATATATATATATATATATATATAAACCAATGCCGCAAATTTATGCGAGAATTGTTTAACTGACCTGAGTTTCCTCACGACGAACCCACAGGGCGAGAAAGTAACTATTCAGGGGACCTCCCATTCTATTGTGTTCTTTTGTTGTTCTACTCATTTATTTCCGCGTTAGTGGTTCTATTTCCCTTCGCTCAATCGTTTATTTAATTTGATTACTTCTACTTATGCCGTTGGGGGGGGATTTACATAGCTCATATCTCCTAATTTAAACGTTTTTGCCTTCAGAGTCGATTCTGTTTTGTAAATATTGCTATAAATTTTGGTGATTGGGTGAATTTGATAAATTTTGCGTTACGTGTTATTTACAAGGTGTACACAAAGTAAATGGAGGTTTTTAAATATATACATGATTTTAAGGTTCTATCGATCCTCCCGTTACACTTTTTTGCTTAGTGAGTTTGTGGCTGTAGGATATTACCCGGACTTTCCTCATAATTGGCCGCAGAGCCAGGATTCCTAAAACCAAGATGAGTTTGGTTAAAATCCGAACGGGAAATAGGGCTTAGAGTACCCAGCTTATTAAATCTATCTACCCTTTGGTTGGTAACAATGGTCTTGATTCGAACACTTTACATTCCACAAATAGAGGAATTAAAGTTTCATATTTCGATAAGATTCTTTCTTTAAATGAACAATATTAAATGAAAATGACGAAATGAATTGGAAAGAGAAATCATAGAGGCCTCCACGCTTAACACGCAAACTCGACGGGGAATCTATGTCGGCGAAAGTGTTTCAAAGAATTAAACGAGGCTAAACCATCAAAGGTTTCTAGCCAACCGAGCGAACTTAAGCTACCAAAAATTAATCTAACTATATTTTCGGGAGATATTCTCCATTGGACCAACTTTCATGGCCTCTATTACAATACCATTCATGTTTTGGATTTTTCCAACCTAAAAATTTGGCTTATATTATAGGACAATTAAGCGGCGACGCATTGCGCCTACTTGATGGGTTTACGAATTGCTAAAACTTACTTCCGTGATAAACGGCTAATCATTCAAACCCATATCAATTCAATTATTGACTTAGAAGAACCAAAATGTAATTCCAAAGCCCTCTCGGAATTTAGAGCCTCGCGCGTCTCATTTGAAGAGCCTCAAATATCTTGGTTTAGATATTAATGAAGCAGGGTTTTTTTATAATAATATTAATACGTAAATTGCCCTTACAAGATCAAATCAATAGGTCGCTTAAAAATGAATCTGACTATTGGCATTTGAATCTCTTCCGAGAGGCCTTGGAAGTATTATTCAATTGTTACAGCAGAGATATGGGCAATTAGGAGGTAAAGAGGCATTAAATTCTCGAGTAACATAAACATCTACATATAACGCATTAGAGGAAAACCAATCTCATAAAAACAAAAAATGGAATAAGGCTACTATGAAATACCGCAACTCCCCTGTCTCAAAAAAGTATCCTCTGTGTAGTAATCACCATATGGTTTATGTATGCCTTAAATATCTTTCTCCTTCCACTAAACTAAATCAAGCTAAGAGGTTGAAATTGTGACCTATATTTTTCGATCGAATCATTATAAAAATGAGTAAATCAAGTTTTATTTTATGAGATGGCAAGACAGGAATCATGTAATTCTGTGTCTTTCTTCATACGAGAGTTAAAACAAATCTAATGTAACTTCTCTCAAGCAGGAAAAAGAATACAAAGCCAATACGTTGTTTTTCAATGGTTTCTCTGCTATTGGCCTACCAATAGCCGAAATTACGGTGACAGAGTCAAAGGAAGAACTCTGCGTGGGTTCTATTTGATCAGGGCTCTCATAAAACAAATATTAGCAGAAATCTAGTCAATAAGTTAAGGTTACCCGTACCTCGTAAGATTAAGATATCCATAAATGTGTTCAATCAAAAGGGTCTACCAAGAGTATACAAAGAGGTAATGTGTCACGTCAAAAACAATAAAACCCACATAAGAATATAAAACCTTCGGCGAAGAGACGTAAGCGACCAAACGGCCGATGACCAAACAAACGACCGTGCGACCAAACATTCTGCCACGACGATACCACCTACAAATTTAAGTCTTTTCCCTGCAGGTGAGAATCAATCTTTCATCTTTATGACGTCTTACATGCTGCTTCTCATCCGTTCTGGACAAATTAACTTTGCTTGCGTTGCTCTTAAATAGTGTTTCTCATTTTTCTGCACCCCAAATGACACGCTCAGTAGAGAAGTCAACCAGGCCGTTTTAACATTTTTACTTGTTTCTTTTAACAGGGGAGCCTTCTATGAGTTCCAACTCTCTCACACGACGTAAGAAAGTATGTAGAAATGCATTTAGGTTCAGGTTCACAGTGCCCTGAGGTGAAATACCGGTTGGTGTCTCAAATCAATCCTTCATCGACATCCTTTGGATCGTGCGATTTTTCCCTGGGCGTATTTTTCTCGAGGCCGACCTGCAGCACACTTTTGGACCGATTCCAATGCCGAGTCCAAACAGCGACCAATATTTGGTCGCTGTTCTAAACAAAAGATGAAGCTATGATTACTAGAAATTGTGCAGTTCTGTGCTTGACCGTGTGGCTCCAAATTTTTATATTATTTTTTTTAATCTTTAGAACGTTTAACGCCATCTTTCACCCTTTGTTCTGTCTAAGCAGGCAGGAAAAGATGTGAAAAAGATGACCCGAGAGAGAGCACCAGTTCCTCTTGGGGCACTATGGTGGGGAGTGCGCGCCGCTCCTCCATGTATCAGTATTAGCTGGGGTATTGCCCCTCTCCCTACCTCCCCCCCTCTTTTGTGGCCGTATTTTAAGATGGGCTTAGTGAAAGTGGAATTTTATCATTACACGATTTTTCATGAATTTGCCTCTGGAACCTTAAAATGACCCCGACACGATAATGAAATGCACACAAAGATCAGAATAACAATCACTGACAAGCCCCAAAGCAGCAGAAGCTAGGCCTCGTGCAGGGGAGGGGGGTGTCCGCTCGTATTGTGTGTTTTGCGCCATTCGGCTATGGTAGAAGTTGGAGTTTATATGGTTTTGCTGACCAATAATTTTTATCCTTAATCAAGACTTTTTATGGAAATTTTTCCATTCGTTTTAAATCGGTCTTTTATGGCACCAGATTGCAATAATCCCAGGCGGCAAACCCTCTCTTAAAAATATAGAATTTTCCTCGCACTAATCTTAATTTTACTTTCATTTTATCTTCTTTACGACTTTTTGAAACATGTTTGAATAACAATTATGTTTTAGGTTTTTGAGGTGCCTTTCTCTCGCTCGGATCGTGTAATATCCAGTTTCAAAATTATAGCCTGACTAATCTTGGAAATAGAAGTGTTGTTTATTCTTATTTCATCACCATGGCGACCTGGACTACAAAAGCAACGGAATTTTCTTATCACCTTTTCCTCGCCCGAGAAAGATCAACATGAAATGATGATAGTGTGGCCGAGTTTTTGAGCGGACAGGAAGATGCATTATCTCCTCATACACGAGTTAGAAAGAGGCGATGTTGCTAAACACCGATTCTTGACAAGTTTCTATGGAGGACGAAGAGAAATTAAGATGTGAAAATGTAACGCTTGTACTTATCTATTAATCACTATGTAGTTTTCAAAAATTCCAAGCTTAAATCATATACTAAAGGGGGGGGGACATTTTTTATGATCAAAATCAACTACGAAAATGATCTCGCCTTCGGCTCTTTTGAGGGAGTTATGGTATATATCGTAATTTAAGGCTTTATTTTATACTCATTTGACCCATTAATTAAAGATAGGACTTGACATACGTTCGCTATTTCAAATTCTCCTTGAACATTATATGCCAGGGAACACAACGTCTCCAAAGCCATATTTTGAGGGTAATAGAGTAAAAAAATAAAAATGAAATAAACTGCACTAATATTGATGAACTAAGTGGGATAATGAGGGTTATGTGGGGGTCGCATCCATATGCTGCTTCGTTACTCGTGTCAATGCGCTCCATTAAATGCGCAAGTAGTGGGGGTTATAATAAAATAGTGAATAATGGGGGCATCGATTGGCGCTGATCAGTTCTTTTGTTGTTCGCTCTCTCGTCATGCGCATAAACACGTTTATAGAGGCGAGTCAAATTTATAAAATTACCAAACGCATATTTATGGCGCTCATAGAGTTATATGGTCTCATTTAAAGCCCCCAAATTTGCGCATGTATGTGAAAGTGGGGAGATCAGATCTATAAAAATCATCACACACGATGGAGGAGTGTAGAATTAAGCGATTTCAACCTGTGTATGTCGGCATTTGTGAACATTATTTCAGGCTACATATTTCCCCACCCCCTCCTGGATTGAAGGGGTAAGGGGGCAGCTGGCTCTTGATAGGAAGATCACAGGGTGAAAAGGGAAGAACCAGGGGTAGGAGGACAACCGCGTTCGTTCGTTCCGGTCACTCGGATTGCAGTCAGCCGTGATCATAAAGGACGGTGATCCCATAGAGCCTGTTTTGGCGGACCTTGGTACAAATGAGACATTACCCCTGAAACCCGACAGAGGGGGGGGGGATAATGCTCACTAGTCAGCCCCCGGTGGGCACCGATCGGTTTACAGGAGATTGCGAATGTATTTTAAACAACATGAAAGCACATAAACAATAGCTCAGCTGAATGTTCACATACAATCATGTGTAGGTTTATTTGCTTGACCTTCTGAAGGCCCTGACACCCCAAACCAGTTTAAGAAAAAAAAAAGAAAAGAAAGCTGGCGTTAACCAACGAGGACATTTTCATTCAGTAGCTAAATTTTGAAAGAAAGATAAGTAACAAACAAAACCTAAAGTCATTACCATTATGATTGGTTAAATTCGGTATCGTGTGTACCATTATCATTATAATTGGTTAAATTAGGTGTCCTATGTACCATTATCATCGGATTGGTTAAGTTCAGTATCGTTGGTACCATTTTCAAAATGATTGGTTAAATTCAGTATCATGCGTACCATTATCTTCATAATTGGTTCAATTAGGTATCTTATGTACCATTATCATTATGATTAGTTAAATTCGGTATCATGAGTACCATTATCATTATGATTGGTTAAATTCGGTATCGTGCGTACCATTATCACTATATTTGATTAAATTAGGTATCTTATGTACCATTATCATTATGATTGGTTCACTTAGTTATCATACCTACCATGGTCATTAGGATTGGCTCAGTAAAGTGGTATAAGTACCAGATTTTGGCAATGTACAAGGTAGGTACAAGATTTTGCTTTTACCTTTTTCATTGGAATTCGACACATGGCAGTAGCTCCAAAAACGACTCCATCTGGCGACTAAATGCTGCCAATGTTGCTTAACTTCCCTGAGAGTGGTAGCGGTGTTTCCACTCGTCTAGAGCTTAGACCCTCATTCAGGGTACCTAACCTTGAATTCCATACTCGAAAAAAGAAAGATGGGTTGACTAACGAGGTATTTTGTCTCTTAATTGAGGAGGGAATGAAGAAAAGGCCGATACAGAGAAGAACAGAAATCGTGAAAAAGGTTGAGGGGGAGAGAGAAAGTCTTAGCTTAAACCCCATGGTATGGGCCACCCATTTTGTGCTATGTGCCGCACAAGCAGGTGTCAGGTAAAGAATGGACAACCAGGCCGCAGCTGACATCTGGAAAATCCCGTACCCTTTCTGACCCAACACTCGCAGCTGGATCTGCTGCTATATATCTCCCATACATTTTCTCTTCGTCGACCTCAATTTCATTACAGAAATGCCCTTTTTAATGCTCTTTCTTACATTTAAAGTCCTAAACACCGCAATTTTCCTTACCCGTCTTCCACACTGACTGTGTCCAGACAACAAAGAGCTCTTCGCTCGGGAAGTTCCCTCCTGGTTTTGGTTCTTCTCACTCGTCTCTGCTGCATGGATGATCGTGCTTTCTCTGTAGCTACTCCTAAGCTGTGGAATGATCTGCCTCCTGGCATACACTCCTTTCCTTCGCCCAGCGATTTCAAGCGGGCTCTGAAAACCCACCTCTTCTGTCAGGTCCTCCATCTTAGTCAAGGGACGGGCGCCCTGCAAAGGCTTCAAGGTCTTGAAGGGGGCCATTTAAAACCTCTATTATTATATTATTATTAAAATTTTCTGGTGGAGATGCCCTTGTTGGTTTTCGCTTCTTAGTTATAAGAACTAAGTCATATAAAAGATTGACATATAAACACATTATCCTTGAAATTACCTTAAACTTCTCTTCCTAACATGTCGCTACAGGACACATGTTTCCTCCGGTAGTCGAGGAGGAACTCACTTCTCCCCCACCCACCTTTACTTGCGAATCTCCTGGTGTCTTCTTTTCATTAGATTGTCGGTCTTCACTTGCCATAGTAGAAGTAATGGCGTCACGGACCTTGGAGATGGTACTCGTAGGTAGGGAAGACAAGACCTGGTCATACTTTGTCCTACTTGTGGTTAATACTTTCTAAGTTGAAGAAATTCCACTTGATGAAACCTGACGGTAGGATCATTTAGCCATAAGAGGGGGTGGGGGGGAGGGCAGAGACGTGACGCTCATGTAGGCGATGGCCCCATCGTCATTGGGCATCTTCGTCAACACAGAGATGGATGAATGAGAGAGAGAGAGAGAGAAATGGTGAACGCCAGATGAGACGTCGATGGGCCTGCTTTCACACCACGTTCGAAGGGTGCTCACTGCTTGGTAATTAATTTACTACAAAATGAAATACATTTGATTGTTAAGGGAGATAATAGTTAGCCTAATTCAACAGGGGAAGATTCATTGGACAAAGAGAATGGAGAGAACGAAGACGGGCACATACGTAGAACAGAAAGGGAAAAATATGAGGAATGGTACAACGTTTAGAAAATTCGCAGTCAGTTTTGCTGAACATAGATCGGCAACAACTGCTACGTCTGAAAGCAGGAGGAGCCGATTTGCTCTCTCGGCCCTAATACGCGAAGTAGTGCACCCTCCTGTACTGCAATGACTCCACTATTTTCGTTTCGTCTACGTTCACTACTTTTGTACTGACATATCTCTCTTGACAAATTTTCATCGTGATACAGCCTCGTTGCTATTGCGCTTTAAAGTCAGATACAAAAAAAACCCTAGACACCGCTTTTCAAACTCGAGAAACAACTTAGTTTCCAGACCAAAAGCACTAAAAAAAAACAGGACTATAACTACCCTCCTCGGAGATAAAGGCGATAAAAGACCAATTGATAAAATGATGAATGGAACGGAAGATAGAACCAAGATAAGTGTGCGTCAAAGAACCCCGTCATCCTTGAATGTTCAGGTTAAGATCCTGTACTCAGGGACTTTTAGCAAGAGACTCTAATGCCTGAAGTAGGACCTGCGACTGTTTATCTTTCACTCATTTTCAATTCCCTCATCTTCACTACTTCCTTTACAGATCCTTACAAACTTTCAAGTGTTGATTTTGGATTACAAAAGTGAGTAATCCCTAATTATATCTATTCAATTACCCCTTCCATAAAATTGGCCTCTTCTATTCGTTAATAACTTTCTTTCTAAATTGGTGGTCGAAGATTAGTTGCTATATACCCTCCCCCCCCACGTAGGAATAACCGTTCACTTATCCCTTCCTCTCCAAACTGCTTATATTAATTAGACATTTTCTTTATACCAACCAATGATAAATGGGTTGAGATTATATGGGTAGGGAATTAAAATATTTAGAACACTTTATGTTTCATTCAGGAAAGCTTTAAATAGTATCACATTTTCTTATAGACACGCCCAGCAGGCAAAGTTGTGTGTTTAGTGGCGGGCGACTCAATAGCTCACTATGGCGGTCGGTCGCGCCGTCGGTTCCCGTTTTGCTTTTTATTGTTTTAGTAATAACATCATAACTATTCGTCCGATTCTAACGAAATTTGAAACCCTTATGTTGTTTTTTCATTCCCTTTCGAATTATATAATTGTCAAAGTCCTCTCAAGGCTGTCCCGGGAATTATTTTGTTTTGGCCATAACATCATAACTATTCGACCGATTCTAACGGAATTTAAAACCATCATGTTGTTTTACATTCTCTTTCAAATGATATAATTGCCAAAGCCTTCTCAAAGTTAGTCTGAGAATTATTGAAAGTTTTGAAGGTCCTGAGGTCATAAATCAGAATAAGTGAGAGCACGCGACTTTGGTCAGCAGACCTCGTTTAAACTCTAGCCACCCTGAATGTCAAAATAGAAAGAGTTCCAGAGTGGTCGAGTCATTTCCATGGGAATATGTCACGACCCCCCTACCTTGATACAATCGCGGGGTGGGACCACCCCACCCGGATGTATTTCACGTTAGGTTAAATTGCAATTGAACGTCCATTTCCTAGCTGTTCCATGGACCGCTATAAAATTTCGAGCATGCAACACCCTCACTCCATTTTAACCTGGTCCTTCAGGAGAGCCACTTAATTGTGGTAATGTTGATGGGTGACTAGAACACAGGCTGTAGGATCTAAGGCCTTCTTCCTTAACCTCCAAAGTGATCAGAGGGAGCAGAGACCATCTGCTCCTGCGGAACTATAAACATTTCCTTAATAAATTTTTCATATTTTAGGGTCAGTTGTGATAAAGTAGTATTTTATAACGGACTTTATTTTGTTAACGAGTAGTATTTAAATAGAGGATTAACTTCTTTAATAACTGTGATAGATTTTTATTGCGGGAAGCGCGAAATTGTTTTTACATCGTCGGCCATCTTGGTGACAAGTTTTAAGCTTGGGAGCCCCTATGAGCACCCTATATTACTTTAAGTAAATTATTATTAGCAGAATTAATCTTTTAACAAAACAAACGTTAACTAAAATTCAAATTTAAAGGCTATTGCCAGACAAAGCCAGTGGGTTACTTCTATAACTCAACGAGTTATGGAAGTCCTATGGGTCTTTATTATTTGCTTTAGACAACTTTAATGATGAATGATGATGATGACTCATATTAGAAAAATAGGTACCCAGTTTACCAACTGATTAATCCCCGAAAAGGGATAATTGAGTGTTCTAGATGTGCTAGGTAGTTTCACCTGACATGCCCAACTGTCCAGAGAGGAACACCTGCCGGTATTCAGGGCGACTGCTGGAACCATGCCCTTTTGGATCTAGACTTAAATTTCCTTGATTTTCTAGTTGAGGTCAGGTCATTAAAGAGTGTGGTGTCCTTTATCCCAAAAGGAGCCAGGATTGTAGCGAGTGATGGCCTTGGAAAATTATTGAACAATGTTTTAAAAGAAAAGACCAATATGGCTTGGTTTCGGTTGTTACTTTTCCCCTGTGGGGCTCTCTACCGGCCATACAAGCACAATCATTCAATGGGGGAGGGGGCTTTCTCTCACTTCTAGAATCAAGGCAAAAGTCGCTGCCTATATGGAGGCAGACTTCCCAGCTGGTCTGGATCTGTACAGCAGAGACCTACTCAGAGCCAGAGGGACTAGGAAAAAGGTAAAAAAAAAACAACATATGATACCCTGAGGAGGAAAATATCTTCAAAGCTCGCAGACATTGATATTGGGGGAGCCATTTGGAAGCTTTGTTCAGATGAGGGCTTGACGCCATTCTCTGAGGAGACCCTGACCAAGCTTAGGGACAAACATCTACCGGCTCCAGATAAAAGGAATTTTTCCGAATTACCTGTAAACGGCGCCCCTCCCATAGCAACTTGTGATCAGGTAAAAAAAAAAAACATATTTTTTCTTTTCTTCCGGACTCATCTGGAGGACGTGATGGGCTAACTCCGGAGTATCTTAAATCTTTGTTAGGTCGTGAAACTGCCGAGGCGGGAAAACGACTCTTATCTAATTTGACCAATTTTGTGAATTGGGTCTTCCAGGGTTGGGTGCCTGATGGCCTGGCGCATTTTTTTTCTTATGGACCATCGCTTTGTGCACTCGCTACGAGGGGGTGTGGGTGCGCCCTATTGTTGTGGGGTTTCCCCTTGTCGCCTTGCGGCCAAGGTACGAGAGGTGTGCGATATGTGTCTCGGGCTTTGGGTGCTCACCTCAGATCAGTCCAGCTGAGATTTGCTACTAAGGGACGTTCTAAGGCGCCTACTCATTAAGCCTGGGAATATTTGACTAGTGATGCGCCAGGGGGGACTTTTTTGAAGTTCGACCTTTAGAATGATTTTAATTGTATTAAAAGGAATGTTTTCCTTGGGGCTGGCCATGAGGAGATGCCTTCTTTGAGCAAAATGTTAAATTAAACATAATCCCGGACAACCTTACTCTTGTATGGCGGTGGGATTTTAAATTCTGCTACTGCTATACAACAGGCAGACTCACTGGGGCCTACACTATTTTCACTCGGTATGGCTAAGATCATTAAAAGCATAAAATTAGAGCTTAATATCTGGTACTTGGATGATGGTTCAATTGCCGATACCCCCCAAAGTTTCTAATGACCTTCAGTCTATCATTTCTGAATTTAACAAAATAGGGCTAGAGATTAATAGCTCTAAATGTGAGTTGACTATCATAAATGATGATGATGATACTCATGCCATTCTTCGAAAATTCAAAACAGTTCTCCCCATGTTAATATTGTGGGTATAGATGATCTATCTGTATTGGGGTCTCCCATCACTGGGGAAGCAATCATACAGGCTATAGACACAAAACATGAAGCCCTAAATCGAATGATATCTCGCCTTCAATTAATTGATCTACACCAGACTTTGGTCCTATTAAAAAAAAATAATTTTCTTTACCTAAGCTGCAGTACCTCTTGAGATCCTCTCCCGCCTACAGGGAGATGGCATCTTTGGAGTCTTTTGATGACTCTGTGAATGATGCCGTCTCCAAACTAATCAACATTGAGTTTTCAAGGGATTTATGTAGATCAATGGTTCGGATCCTACGTTAATCAGTAGGTCCCCACTGAGAAATAAAAGGCATCGTAAATCAGTAGGGATGAGTTGTAAAACTCCCACTTATTTCTTTTTACTACCACTAGAATTTTAAACCACTGTTTCATCAACTACCATATTATTAATTTTCCAAGATTATATAACTATCAATATTATTACAATGATTAAAATTATATAGCTCTAAATTTCACTTCGAAAATTATTGCCTTCAAGAAAATTTGTTATTTATATTATCTTTAATTTTTATATTATTGTTAATCTTTCGTCATACAATTGTGACATCTTCAGAACGTCTAAATGATCTAAATGTGCAAAAAAAAATGTATATAGCCAATTGACAAAAGGTAGAAATTTAAGGAGGACTTTCTATGAGAATGAGAACAAACCATCAGCTTCATCGAAACTTCTGAAACGAGAACAAACCATCAACTTCATCGAAACTTCTGAAACGAGAACAAACCATCAGCTTCATCGAAACTTCTGAAACGAGAACAAACCATCAACTTCATCGAAACTTCTGAAAAGAGAACAAACCATCAACTTCATCGAAATTTCTGAAAAGAGAACAAACCATCAGCTTCATCGACACTTCTGAAACGAGAACAAACCATCAGCTTCATCGAAACTTCTGAAACGAGAACAAACCATCAACTTCATCGAAACTTCTGAAACGAGAACAAACCATCAGCTTCATCGAAACTTCTGAAACGAGAACAAACCATCAACTTCATCGAAACTTCTGAAAAGAGAACAAACCATCAACTTCATCGAAATTTCTGAAAAGAGAACAAACCATCAGCTTCATCGACACTTCTGAAACGAGGACAAACCATCAGCTTCATCGAAACTTCTGAAACGAGAACAAACCATCATCTTCATCGAAATTTCTGAAATACTTCTCAAAGAATCTGAAGTGACCACGAGCCCCAACGTCCGTTCTTATTACCAAGCTTTGCCTGTAAACTAGGTCCTTCAATTGGCTTTACACATACGAGTATGTTCGGACATGGGCCAGAAATAAGGATCTTGGCGCCGTTTAATTGCCCTTCTGCTTCTCTTAAATTGTATCTCGTGTTGATCATTATTCTATTCGCATATGAAGTTTATTCATACATTCATCTGTTAATACCTCCAGTTTTTTCTGTCACAATTTTTTTTTTTGTTCCTACAGGATGATATTCAACTATTTCAGCCTCAAGATGAAATGTAACTCGTGCCTTCTTTCAGAATTTGGGTACCGGTGATGCAGTTGGTCAGTTTGTTTTGTACTCGCTGATTTGCACTATCCTACTGGTTGATGCAAAATGTAGATAAATGGACAGGTAAAAGAAAGTGAATATATCCACGAAAATTCGTAGAACTCCTTGTTTTAAAATGCACGTTTAAAGAAATTATGTGCGATTTACAGGAAATTTAATCATGACGATGCTCTCGTTATTAAATTTACTAACATATGAAAAAGATTCTTCAAAATGTTATTCTCTGAGGATAAAAGTAATTGCAATTGATCCAAAAGGATCAAATTAAGTGGTGATGTAGAATAATCGTAATTCGAAAATATCTACATAGATCAAATACAGGCTCGCTGGCTCTATCCATACCAAGGGTGTCAATCCCTATAACAGCATCCGACTCGCAAAACAAAAGGATTTTAAAAGGAATTTCCTTTTGTAACAGAAAATCTAAATCTATCAACTCATTAAAATTACAGCAACAGTTATTCGGAGGATGGAAAGACGCGAATGCTTCTTAAGAGGATAAGGAATTATTAAAGATCGATAGTCGTGTATAGATACAAAAAATGAACTGTATCATGTCAATAAGTTGGGAATTAACACCTACCTGAGTCGCCATTCTTTAGATGGGAATTTTGGGGCTCGTTATTTTTGACATGGTAAAATTGGATTCGCTATTTTTAGCATGAGAAATTCTCAAGGACGTTTTGATAACCTCATACGGTTGGTTTAGGTTGAGGTAGGCTAGCTCATGTTAACCTAACCTAGAAGTACAATTTAAGTGTTTGGCATGATAGGTACTAGTTATTCACTAGCAGTTGGGTATACGGAAGTAAAAGAATACAAAAGAACAAGAAACATTTTTTGCCAATAAGCGAAAATGGTGAGAGATGGATCAATTATCTATAGTGATGAATGGCGAACCCACATAAATCTGTTCAATTATCCAAATTTTCAACAAAACTGTCAACCACACTTTACACTTTTATATTCCACAAAGAGTCGTTTATACACAACATAACAATCGTATTAGGGAAGTCATAGGGCAAATAACAACAAGATGCGATGAAACAAACGCGAATTTCTTCCGGGTTGCTTACAACAGCTTATGTGGATGGTAAGAAATAAAGTAAAGAGGTTCATATATTTCTGTAAAGTATTTTCCACTCAATTTCCTTTTTTTAATAAATTATCTTACCATTCATTTTGATTAAAGTCAAGATCACGTCGTATTTTTGTTTGTTTTCTTTACATGATATTTATATTGGGTTTGCTATACTTGACATGGGAACTTTGGGGGTCGCTATTTTTAACATGAAAAATTGGGTTCTCTTTTCTTAAGATGATCCAATGAACTTGAGTCGGATTACTCAATAACAAGAATGCAGTAGTTAAAGTTGTTTATCTTGGACCTATAAGTCTTTGATCCATAATTATTCATCTCTGAAGAAACTTTGTGAAGCGTCAGAATGAAGTTTTAGCTCGCAACCATTCGTCTCATCGATATTGCACCTCACTTTAGTTTCGTTTACATTTTACAAACCTATAAAAGATGACCACCTGCACGAACCTAAACATAAAGTTTCTAAATGGATTAAGTAAGCGTCATTGGATGATTTCGTAGAATAGACTCTCGACGATATACCATATATAACTATTCGTTGGGGGGAATTATTCTAATATTTCGAGTGCGTGGTAATCTGATTGACCGAGGTTATTTATCTTCAATATGCTTAAGAAGTGGAACTAACCTCAAGATAATAATATGGCTATCATTAATAAAATAGAGTTTTATTAATTAAACTATCAACAACACACAAAAAGAAAATGTTTACATAAACGGAGAATGGAAAGGGTCGTGGGAAAATCTGACTAATCCGAGGATTAAGATTTGGAGAGATTTAAAAAGGTAAAAAATAAAAATTAAAGGGATGGGTTGGTTCACTAAACCATTTAAAGCACAGGGTAGCGTTGACCAAAGGTTAGATAATTAAAGGTAATGCTCAGCTTACGTAATTAAAAAGTTGTTGTGCAGAGGAAGACGATGCGAAGGAATCTTCGGTCCACTGGTGATTAAAGCAGAAGGGTTCTTCGGGGGGTTGTCCTTAGCGAAGGGAAAGGACTGTATTCGAAGAGTGAGAGCGAAGTGGGGCTCGAAGGTAAGAGCGATCTTTGTGACAGCAAATCGGGGATGTTCTAGACGAACAATGGAGGTTATCGTTGAAACCAATCGTTATCTTGAAGAACGTTAAAAAGGGGGGAATTAAATTATCCTGACGTGATGTCTTGGGAATGAGAACCGTTTCTTGATGAACAGGCTTGAAGAACAATGGCTGTTCTAAAGTTGCTCTCTTTCTGAACAACAGGGGGGTGAGAACCGTCTCTTGTCAACAGGCTCCAAGAACAATGGCTGTTCTAACGTTGTTCTCTTTCTGAACAACAGGGGGGGAGGGGGGGAACCATTTCTTGTTAACGGGCTCAAAGAACAATGGCTGTTCTAACGTTGTTCTCTTTCTGAACAACAGGGGGGGAGGGGGAGAACCGTTTCTTGTTAACGGGCTCAAAGAACAATGGCTGTTCTAACGTTGTTCTCTTTCTGAACAACAGGGGGGGAGGGGGGGAACCATTTCTTGTTAACGGGCTCAAAGAACAATGGCCGTTCTAACGTTGTTCTCTTTCTGAACAACAGGTGAAGAGGGCCTTATTGACTTGGCGTCTCGAAGGCACGAACCTTGGCACTCAAGGGATATTGTCCTCTTCTGGACAATAATGGTGGATCTCGAGGTGCACAAGAGAGACCGGATTGGCATGATGCCTCGCGAAGATAATCTGGATCTGATATGATCCGCTTCAATCGGGAAAGCTTTGATATAAATAGTCGAAGCCATCCCCTTGGCTAGGGGACAATTGAGTTGGAGGCTTCGGGAGAATGCCCTGGTGGCGCCTGGGAAAATACCTTATCTGCCCATAAGCCTAACGCAATCTGGCGAGATCGACGTCTGGAGGCAAAACGGGGGGAATGAACCTCCTTGATTAAATATTTGCTAAGGTGGGCGATAACGTGCTCTGCTTTCTCTGGCAGATGCACGTGGGTAGCCATGTGTTTCTAAACATGTTATAGCGGCTAAAATTAGGCGGCCTCAGACCGTTCTATCACACCCCTCCATTCCAAGGGAAGTTGTCACTTCGAAAAAAAAACAGAGAAAAGGGACAACCATAGAGCTCCGTTATGGAGAGCTCGCTTTCTTGCACCAACCGTACCTTCATGCACTTAGCTAGTATTACCTCAATACATATGATTATTTCGATCTTTTGATTATAGGGGAAACTAACCTTTAATACAAACTTAACCATAAAAGAGACATGGAACAATGAAATAATATAAAATTAGTACATATGGGACAAAATAATTTATACATAACTTAATGGGTACAAATATATACACATACGAGAAAAAAAATAGACATTGAGCCAAAAAATTCAGACATATACATTAACTAATTATATTACAAGAGAATCTAATTTAAGTCGTACAAGACGGTATATACATACATGGAGATCCTAATCCTACGAATTTCAAATTTATCTACACTATTTGGTAACGCATTCCTACTGAGTGCGTCCGCGACCTGATTATTGGAACCTTTTATATAATTTATCATAAATTGGTACTCTTGCAAGAGTAGACTCTAACGCATAATTCGGCCGTTGGAGTGTCGTACATTCCGAATATAGGCCAACGGGCGGTGGTCAGTTCTTATCTGAAATTCTTTTCCTATCAAGTACATTTTAAACTTGTCAATAACCCATATAATCGCTAGAGCTTCCTTCTCTATAGTGGCATATCTCTTTTCGCGTGGTAATTACTGGCGAGTAGCATATGCAACTGGATGACTCGTTCCGTCATCCTTATTTTGAAGGAGTACACCTACAATGCCCTCGTTGCCCACGTCGGTCTTAATCCCAAAGGATTTTTCCGGGTTGGGCAACTTCAAAATAGGGGCAGAAATGAGCTTACTCTTGAGCTGATTAAAATGAGAAACAGCGACATCATTCCAACATATTCGATCGGACGAATTCTTTTTTAAAAGGGTGCTGAGGGGCGCCAAAATTGCAGCGAAATTCAGGACAAATCGCCGATAGTAAGAAGCTGATCCTAGGAATAATCTTAATTGCTTCTCAGTATTCGGGAGGGGCATTTCGGCGATTGCCTTAATCTTGTCCTCCTGTGGACCTAACTGGCTCTGTCCTATTTTAAAACCCAAGTATTTTATGGTTTCGTGGGCAAAATGGCCTTTTCTGGGGCCAATGGTAAGGCTATTTTCGAGCAGTCGCTCGAAGAGAGCTAATAAGGAGGTTAAATGATGACATAGACGTTATCGAAGTATAAGGAGACAATCAGAAGTCCATCTAACAACCTTCTCATGAGACGGTTATAGTTACTACAAGCGGTCACGAGGCCAAAAGAAAGGCGCTTAAATTGCATTAAGCCTTTCTCAGTTGCAAAGGCGGTATATGCTTTCACCTCGGGCCGGAGGGGAATTTGGTAATACGCCTTGCACAAATCAAGTTCTGAGAGGAACTTGGCGTCTTCAAAAAGGTGGAGGTTTTGGTCTACCAACGGGATACGGGATGGGCTCGGCGTCGAACACAGTTACCGAATTTAACTTCCGGAAGTCGATGCACATCCGATAAGAGCCATCAGGTTTCTTGACCATGACGATTGGGGAACAATAACTAGAGGTGAAAGGTTCAATTATATCTAAACTAATCAAATTATCGACTTCAGCGTTAAAAGCTTGGCGTAAATGAATCGGCATGGGATAGGGTTTTGAACGGACAGGTTCTAAGGTCGTTAATTTAATATCATGCTCGAAACTAGTAGCGCATCCAGGCTTCTCTGAAATAACGTCATCGAACTAACATAATAATTCTTGTAGCTGACTCTTTTGATGTGGTGTCAGTTGCGCGTCGATATCCAGGTCAGAGGGTTCAAAAGACTCGCCTGGCAGGGAAGGAAGAGGGTAATCGGCATCAGGTTGGATGCACACTGTCTGTATGAGATTAAGGGAATACGCGGGGTATCCTCTTCAAGCGCCGATGTTTCGTCCAGTGCTACGAACGTATCTCCATGGGCGCGTCACTGGGTACTTTTTCAATAAGTTGAGGTGGTAGAGCTTATTGCCTGCTGGGGTACCAATGAGGTAATCTACCGGTTCTCGTACCTCGCGGACCGAGTACGGACCTTTCCATTGGCTCAGTAATTTATTACTCGCTGTGGGAAGGAGCAGGAGTACTTCATCACCGGGCTTAAATTTATGATCTTTGGACCTAAAATCCTGGTTAAGGATCTCCGAGAATTCGGACGGTATTGGGGTTCTTCGGGGGACGGACTCTTGGGCTTCTTTCTTAGCTCGGCCTCGAGGAAGGGCGGCCTGGGACACAGGGTCGGAACTTACTTGGGGGCTCTGTCCTATAAGTACGGAACAAAATTGTATGGGTGCTGAAATGACTTTAGCCCAGCCATCATAATACTGACACTGCAGGTAACATCTAACGACGGGGAATCGGTTCGCCCGCCCAAGGTAGTCATGTACCACCGCAAATCTTTCGTGGTTAGGGTCCACTGGGGGAAGGAGCTCGTCGGACACGAATAAACACGTGCACCTTGTGTCCCTGACGAGAGTAGATACACGGCAGCTGTTCACGCTGCCCTCCTCAAATTTCAAAGTTCCCGATGAACTTTTATCAAAAATAAAATTTACCTGGTGGCCTGACGGAGGGGGAGAAGTTGATGCTTGGGTCTGCACCACCGGGGAAGCCGGGGTGGTATTTATCTGGTAAACTTGGTGGGCTGGTCCACATTTAAGCCTATAATTTTGGAGGCAATTCCAGCTCATGTGGTTTTCTACACCGCAGGTGAAGCATATGATTGGTCGCTTCGGGAAGAGTGATGAAGGAGAAATCTTAACAAGAGGTTTGGTTTCCCGTTGTTGGTTTGAGGGGAAGAAGTTTTGGTGTTTTACGGGGCCCGAAAACTTCGTCGGCTTTCCTGGGAAGGGGCGCAAATCCTTCTTTCTTTCCTGGTAGAGGGATTGGTGAGAAGTTCGATTCTCCTTGGGGTATAAATTATGGTTTGCGGCATAGACATCCGCTTCTTCGGTACACTCTTTAAAGGTCTGGCACTGACGATCCTTGAGGAACACGCGGATCTCTGTCGGGAGAGACGCCAAAAATTGATCCCGCAACACGAAGTCTGTTAACGACTCGTAGTTAGGATCAACCTTTGAGGATTCTAACCAGAATTTAAAATTCCTCTGAAGAATGTATCCGAATTGACAGAACGTCTGTCCGGGTTTAATACGACCTCCTCGAAATTCTTGTCGGTAGAAATCGGGAATCATATTATGAACGGCCAATAACTCAGCTTTTAAGGTGCTGTAGTTAATTGTATATTCAGATGGTAAAGATACGAAAATGTCCCGCAATTTACAATTTAAAAGGGAAAGTAATCTTACTACACCTTCAGCCTCCAGATCCAGGTTATTGATCTCGAGGATCTTTTCGAAGTGGGCTAAAAAAGCTCCGAAATCCTCTCCATCCCTGAAATTAGGGAGATTAAGTGGGAGATTGGGTGGGGCTTCTGAATGTGAACTGACTGATTGTATTTCGACCTGTACTTTAGCCATTTCAAGCTGATGGTGAAGCTCAGCTTGTCTTTTCCGTTCCTCTCTTTCTTTTTCTTATTGTTGGATTTCTCTTTCTCTTTCTTCTCGTTGGATTTCTCCTTCTCTTTGCTTTTCTTCTCTTAACTTTTCTCTTTCCGTTCGTTGCTTCTCTTGAGCGAACTCAATCAATTCTCTTCCGGAAAGTCCCAAGGATTCTCTTTGCGCTTTGAAGATTTCGAACTGAGTCATATTTGCACTTGGGGGCGCAATAGTCAACCAACTAAATTCCTTGCAATAAGAATTATGCCTTCTAGAGAGTTAGCCTACCCAAAATATGGGCACTGACCTATTCATAATTGGTTTCTCGACCTAGATAACCAATGACTAAAATCACAAAAAAAACACAAACAAATTATTATAACAGTTCCTTGAGCTACTCTAGCTTCTTAAGTTCCAAAAAAGGGGATAGCAATTATTAAAACAAAAGGGAACTACTATACTCTATTATTATAACGAATAACACAATGCTTTACTCGACTGAGACCAGTGTTTGCAAAGATATAGCGTTAAACCTTACACACTTGATACCAAATTTAAATAGTATATATATATATATATATATATATATATATATATATATATATATATATATATATATATATATATATATATATATATGTGTGTGTGTGTGTGTGTCGTAGAATAGACTCTCGACGATATACCATATATAACTATTCGTTGGGGGGAATTATTCTAATATTTCGAGTGCGTGGTAATCTGATTGACCGAGGTTATTTATCTTCAATATGCTTAAGAAGTGGAACTAACCTCAAGATAATAATATGGCTATCATTAATAAAATAGAGTTTTATTAATTAAACTATCAACAACACACAAAAAGAAAATGTTTACATAAACGGAGAATGGAAAGGGTCATGGGAAAATCTGACTAATCCGAGGATTAAGATTTAAAGAAATTTAAAAAGGTAAAAAATAAAAATTAAAGGGATGGGTTGGTTCACTAAACCATTTAAAGCACAGGGTAGCGTTGACCAAAGGTTAGATAATTAAAGGTAATGCTCAGCTTACGTAATTAAAAAGTTGTTGTGCAGAGGAAGACGATGCGAAGGAATCTTCGGTCCACTGGTGATTACCAGCAGAAGGGTTCTTCGGGGGGTTGTCCTTAGCGAAGGGAAAGGACTGTATTCGAAGAGTGAGAGCGAAGTGGGGCTCGAAGGTAAGAGCGATCTTTGTGACAGAAAATCGGGGATGTTCTAGACGAACAATGGAGGTTATCGTTGAAACCAATCGTTATCTTGAAGAACGTTAAAAAGGGGGGAATTAAATTATCCTGACGTGATGTCTTGGGAATGAGAACCGTTTCTTGATGAACGGGCTTGAAGAACAATGGCTGTTCTAAAGTTGCTCTCTTTCTGAACAACAGGGGGGGGTGAGAACCGTCTCTTGTCAACGGGCTCCAAGAACAATAGCTGTTCTAACGTTGTTCTTTTTCTGAACAACAGGGGGGGGAGGGGGAGAACCGTTTCTTGTTAACGGGCTCAAAGAACAATGGCTGTTCTAACGTTGTTCTCTTTCTGAACAACAGGGGGGGGAACCGTTTCTTGTCAACGGGCTCAAAGAACAATGGCTGTTCTAACATTGTTCTCTTTCTCAACAATAGGGGGAGGGGGCCTTATTGACTTGGCACCTCGAAGGCACGAACCTTGGCACTCAAGGGATATTGTCCTCTTCTGGACAATAATAGTGGATCTCGAGGTGCACAAGGGAGACCGGATCGGCGTGATGCCTCGCGAAGATAATCTGGATCTGATCTGATCTGCTTCAATCGGGAAAGCTTCGATATAAATAGTCGAAGCCATCCCCTTGGCGTAGGGGACAAATGAGTGGGAGGCTTCGGGGGAATGCCCGTAGTGGCGCCTGGGAAAATACCTTATCTGCCCATAAGCCTAACGCAATCTGGCGAGATCGACGTCTGGAGGCAAAACGGGGGAAATGAACCTTCTTGATTAAATATTTGCTAAAGTGGGCGATAACGCGCTCTGCTTCCTCTCGCAGATAAGAACATAAGAACATAAGAAAAGAAGGAGACTGCAAAAGACCATTCATGGCCTTCACTTGGCAGCTCCTGTTCCATTCAACACACAAAAGATTTCTTACCAGAGAAAAGTCATCAACATTGTCACCCTTTACAGGAGGTTGTCAGATCTAATCTACAATATACATAAAATGCATCCAGAGGATATGTCCATTCATGCAACCGCAAAATATAATCTCCCCACTCCTTAGAAAAATATATACATATGTACATAAAAAAAGTCAGTCCCATCTAGCAGCTTCATCCATATATTTATCTAATCTATTCTTAAAACTACCCAGAGAGGAGGCTTCTATTACATGTCTAGTGAGCCTATTCCATTCATCTACCACACGATTTGTAAACCAATTCCTCCCAATCTCCTTCCTAAACCTATACTTATCAAGCTTAAACCCATTGCTACGTGTCCTGTCATGTTCACTAAGTATAAGAACCTTACCCAGATCCCCTTTATTATATCCTTTTACCCATTTGAAGACTTCAATCAATTCCCCTCTGACTCTTCTCCTTTCCAATGTATGTAGATTTAGTTTTCTGAGCCTTTCACCATAAGGTAAGTTCCTTAGCCCACCAATCATCTTTGTCATCCTTCTCTGCACAGACTCAAGCAAATCAATATCCTTCCTATAATATGGTGACCAAAATTGTACTGCATAGTCTAGATGAGGCCTAACTAGCGCCAGATACAGTTTTAGAATGACTTCAGCACTCTTATTGCTTACACTCCTCCTAATGAATCCCAATATCCTATTAGCTTTATTCTTAGCATTTAGGCATTGCTTTCTAGGACGAAGGTCTGAACTTACCAAAATACCCAAGTCCCTCTCACAATCGGTCCTCCCTAAAATTCTCCCATTTTATTTATAACTATTCAATGGATTATTTCTACCTATACTAAGTACACTACATTTTTCTATGTTAAACTTCATTTGCCATTTCTCGGCCCAATTGGACAGAATGGTCAATTCCTCTTGCATTACAACAGCATCAGAATCAGCCCTAATGGCCCTACCTAGCTTAGTATCATCAGCAAATTTACTCAGGTCACTACTTATACCTATGTCAAGATCATTAATATAAATTAAAAATAGCAAGGGACCCAAAACAGATCCTTGCGGAACTCCACTGCTAACACACCCCCACTCAGATTTAACTCCATCTATACTAACATGGGTAGCCATGTGTTTCTAAACATGTGATAGCGGCTGAAATTAAGCGGCCTCACACCGTTCTATAACAGATGACAATTTCAAACTAGTAAATATTCAGGATCCGGTACTTGTTAGCCCAACTCCTGAATCTTTCATCAGTTTTCCTCGTGTACTCAAATTATAATAGAGATTATAATTTTTTTGTTATTCGCTATCCAGAAATTTAACGTGTTAGTATCGACTTCCACTGATGTATTGGGGTTTGTCTTTACTGGTTAATAAAGAACTTTAAGGTAAGCGACCTACTCCGATTTTGTGTTTTGGAAAAGTCAATTGCCTTCCCAGAATCGCTATGAGACGAATATAGTCCCAAGGCATCTCTGGGAAAGCAGTTAACTTTTCCAAAACATAAAATCAGACTAGATCGCCTACCCTAAATCTCTTTATTCACCAGTAGAGACAAGGCCCTTTACTCCGAGGGAAGTCGATACTAGCAAACTACAATACACTGGTTGGGTACAGGCTTATTGTCCCAAATTCTCGAAGGTAATGGTGCAGAATTTGGGGGGAAATTAAATACTAAAGGAAATATACAAATTATTATTAATTGCCTTCTTATAGAACGAGATTTGAGTCTTGATATTGAGTTAGTTGATTTTCAAGAGGTGTTGCACGGATAATCTTTCGCTAGGTCTTCGACGTTCTATCCAAAGAACGTATTTGGTGGCGAAGAATAATCTAGCTTTCTTGTTCTTAGGGCTGATCAATCAATGGCTTGACTGCTGGTGTGCGAGGTTTTAAAGATCATTCGGTCATGCGCCGTGATACTGTCTTTCTGGAGTCACTAATGCTCATAGTTTTATTTACTTCTCGGGAAATCCTGGTTGCTGCCTTGTATCGGTTCTTTTTTGAGATAAGGACGATGGCTTGGTCATCTCTCTTTGAGGTTTTCCTAGGCCTACCAGTAGAAATTCCATTAATACAGGAACCTGGGGTATCGTAAAGTGATATAATATTAATCCTGGTTGCTGCCTTGTATCGGTTCTTTTTTTGAGATAAGGACGATGGCTTGGTCATCTCTCTTTGAGGTTTTCCTAGGCCTACCAGTAGAAATTCCATTAATACATGAACCTGGGGTATCGTAAAATCATATAATATTAAGTACGACACTTTAAGGCTTTAACCCTTTTAATTATGGCTCTGAGGGAAAGTTGATCCTCTTGATGAAGCTTAACAATTATCTGCTGGATATAGGGAGGTGTACAGGGTCACTTAGGTATGTTTGCTGCACGGAACTTGACAAGGTAATGACTGAAATTGCGATAAATTCATGGATGTAAGTTACTACCCTAAATTTACTGGTTGTCTCAAAGATAGAAACAATAGAATTGGAATAAAAATGTTCTGTTTCACTTGTAGTTTCATCTATCCTAACATGCACATTATACAGGTTCAACTTATAGCATTATTTGGTTTGAAACCACTCTAAGTTTTGTGATGGAAACTGCTTCTTTATTAACTCGTTTCCTAACTTCACTTTATCCCCTATTATTAAAAAGTACATTTTAAATGAACTTGTCCGTGTTAATTCTTAACCCTTTGATTTATTTACCTTGTTATATTTCTTTTGGTTATTGAATAATGTATTTATATTTGTGTATGTATTTATTCACAGTTATGTGATTTATATTTCTACATTTCGCACACACACATTCTCTCACACTTTGGTATTTTGGGTATAGATTTTATCTATATGACTTTACCCTTTCTGTGCCTACTTTTAATCTCTTATTTCTGATAATGTATTTCTATTTTTCGCGCCTGCTCTGTTTTGTATCCTTTCGTTGTACGTGGAGGAGCGTCGCTCATTTTCTCATATACTCGTATATGTACGATTCTTAAAATATATATATATATATATATATATATATATATATATATATATATATATATATATATATATATATATATATATATATATAATATATATATATATATATATATATATATATATATATATATATATATATATTTGTCTTTCAAATAAACTTGAAGACAGATACATATAGTACAAGAGAAAATAGAAATTGGACGCGAATGAGCAAATGAGACAAGAAACCGGAGTTTAAAAATACTTGGTTTCTTGTCTCATTTGCTCATTTGCGTCCAATTCTTCTTCCTCTTATATATATATATATATATATATATATATATATATATATATATATATATATATATATATATATATATATCGAAACATATCGTTTTTGTACCATAAATATTAGTGACCATAAAGTTAGGTCCGAAAGTTAGCTACGGACTTTTAGTTGAGATTATTTTAGGTTGGATTCACTCAATAACAAGATCGAAACCCAACCTCATGGACAGTAACTATTTTTTGATGGCACGAAACTATTAGGAACCAAAGACAATAAGGAAAAAACACCCCAATGATTTGTTTTCAGTGGAAAAAAACATATAAAAATTCGCTCAAAAACAAAAGTATTTTTTTCTTTTTAACTTCAAAAACTTCTCTTTTTTTCTTTTGGTCAGTAAGGAATGGCGATAGAGCAGAGAAATTTGCAGGAACTTGTCAGAATGTTAGTGATTTTTTTTTTTTTTTACGAATACCGTAGTTTTAATTTGACCATGTTTGCCCTCCAAAATCTATAATTTTAATTATTTTTACTTACATAACGGTGTAAATCAACCAATTTTCCCTCACAACCAGCACACATGATAATTATGGACAAATAAAGTGCAAGGGCTGATCTATAATAATTCATCGGCCCACAATTGCTGATATCCCATTAACTTAAACCAAGTCTAAAGACTAAAACCTGGTAACATTATCATCTAATAGTGATTAACGAAAAAATACTTTCACAATTAAGATTTATGCAATGCACCTCTGGATATGTGTTTTTTTATTGTTTTTTAAAGAATTTTGTTTTTATTTTTTAAAAAATATACAATCTTGCCCGGAGATAATCTAAGAAGTAATACTAATTTTTTGTTAAGATTAGCTCCGGATTATGAATGGGACAATTGAGCAAGAATAATTTAACTTCAAGTTATAAGGCGCCCTCAATATTGGGATATTTATTACTATTAAGCATTTTTGGTGTTTTTCATTAAAAACAAACAAACAAACTAGACAATCATATCCGGACCTAATTTTAACAATTAATATATATATATATATATATATATATATATATATATATATATATATATATATATATATATATATATATATAATTAAATAAGAAAGTTTTTGCTAATGTAAATAATAATTTATTTCATGTTTAAAGATAGGGAAGACCACGTTTCAGGCATAAAAGTGAGATTTCTTAATTTCCTTTTTTTACTCTAGTTTGGCAAGGTTTTCAGGGGTTATTGTTTATTATCGTGTAAAACCATAAATTCCATGTACAATTTATCGGCAGATAATAAATTTCACACCTCTGTACCTTTAATAAAGATATTACCAGTCAAAGGCTATCAACGCTTGTCCGCGGGGTTGCCGACAGATTGAGTTGCCAAGGCCCGTATTAGTTGAAGGCTTCTTCCTTCCAAACCTATTCCTCATTTGAATAAATCTAAATTTCAAGAACAGAACCTTACCATTCAGAAGATATTCTTGAATTGGAAACCTAATTTCATAAATATTATTGATTATGTATGAGGAATAATTTGGTTATGATTAAATAGATTAATGGAAACTCTCCGGTGAAGTTACATCGTTGAAAACCACATGAATCCGAGTGATTACGACTGGTCACGTGATCCAACATGGCCGAGTTACTTCGCTAGCTCGCACTGGATTTTGAACCTAACGCTACGAATCCTTTAGACTTTTAATTAATTGTCGGGGGGTGAAGTGGTTAAGTAGATTATGCAGTTTACATCGTTTACATCTGTAGGTGGATCTGCAGTTATACGACGCGTAAAAAGTGCTGAGAGATACAAACTTCGAAGTTATGTTACAGAAAAAAAATAGAGACATGTTACAAGATTCACACTTCGCCTCGCCTACCCCCAACTGTTCTAGCCGATAGCCTCTCCTTCATCACGGTATTCTTATAATTCATTCCCCAGTTGGTCTTATTGATTTGCATAAATTATTAAGACCCATTTCAATTTTTATATCTTGCTTGGCTGTGATGAGCGAGGAGAGAACGCCGCACCTTTGTCAGAAAGGTGTGAAGAACATTGATAAAGAAAGGTCCTTTAACACCTAGCTTCTTCGCCTTAGATAATGAGTTCGTGTTAACCGAGGTGTGTATCATAATTTAACGAGGATCCTCTTTCGCCTCGTACTCCCATTAGACCCAAAAGATATTCATTATAAATTAAAACTGGAGACGCAAATTTTGTTTTTAAAAACATTTATTTATTTTCTTTTAAAAGATTGAGATGAAGTTGTATTGGACATGGATAATAAATTTTACGCTATATAACCGTGTTTACACAAATTTTCATGGGGTCTGGTTTAACTATGTGAGATAAATATTTATATATAGGCGTCGGTGTATTTGTGTACATGAATACCGATGGATGATCTTAAATTTATAAAGGTGGAAATCTGTTGCCTAAAGAAATTAGCTACAAGAAAGAAATAGGGGGAAAAAAACATATTTATTCCTGACTTTAAATGTAACGAAGAAAGAGTATGCTCAGAAGATAATTTTATTCATAAAATATGATAATGAACTGCAACAAATCAATTGTTATCCCAAGTATTGCAGATACGTACATATATACACGAACACAGACGCTAACTCCCGTACAGGCAAATATTTTCTTAATTACGTGCCCGTAAAATCTTAGATTTATTCTCATCTCAATCCCTATAAAAAAATGGAAATTAATATTCATAATATTTTGTGGTTATTCTTAAAATGACTGCCCATTATTTAGCAGAACTTTATCTTAATATATAGGGACACGGTCCATGTTTACCACATAATATTTAAGTCTTTCGTATATTAACTAGGATAAAACTGATAATATTTGGTCATACGAAGCGATTGGGTATGAAACACCTAGGAATTCCTCTATATATTTTACCAAGAAAAAATAGACTGGCAAGAAATCGGCTAATGGAGGCAATTTTCTCATAATGCGTAGCGATTTAACACAGTGGCTTCGAATTAAGTTACTTGGTTCGATTTTTATACCATTGCAGTAGGAGGTAAAAGTGCCCTTATGTGCCTTAATACCCGGGTATTCTTTTGTATAATAAGCGTATGCTGGTGGCTCCGATCTACCCTTTCACCTGCCTCCGGCCTTTCTGGCTGACATGATTTGATGTCATAATTCTTTTCTGTCAAAATTAGTTTGTGCTTTTCCTTTATTTGTCTATTTATTATTTTTTTTCTCTATTTATCTAAGGTTGCAACGTTTTTTTATGGTGTGAAAGATGTTTCTTTTAAATAATCTAGTCTAAATGTGGATAATTAAGGTGTCATTTTGAACAATCCGTTTGTTGTTGACGATTTAGGAGGTGCGTCAATGGAAAATACTTCTTTTGATTTCACTTTATCTTTTAGCCCAATTTTGACCTTCAAACTTGACAGCCTACTTCCTTTGCGTAATGGCAGCGTAGGAGAGTTGCGTGCCATCCAATTATCTAAGACGTAAAGTAATCTATTCATATTTAATACTTTTACACATATTTCGTGTTTCCCAACTCAACCACTTTCTTTAATAGGCTTTCAATGGAGTTTGCGTGGAAATACCCTCTTTATGTTTTTAAATGAGAAATACATAAAATTCTAAAAATATATTACTCTTATACGTAAAATTCTAAAAAATCTTACTTTTTATACATAAAATTCTGAAAAGATTTACTACTATAGATAAAGTGTATACATTTTTCATGAACGCGAAAGAATGATGAATTGAATCCAGCAAACCGCAAGAAACAGAAAAGCAGGATAATTTTTATTCGGAAAAGTTATTTCCTAATTCGAAAAAATTCCGTACATGGGTGGGATTCGAACCGTGCACACTGATGCAGTGAGCAACCGCTTTGATCTCAATTAAACTGTCCCTTAGACCACTCGGCTACGCGGAAGACAAAAATCGTGGTTGCTCGCTGCTTCAGTGTGCACGGTTCGAATCCCACCCGTGTACGGATTTTTTTGCGAATTAGAAAATAACATTTACGAAGAAAAATTATGTGTTTTCTGTTTCTAGAAATAAAATATAATAATCTTACTTTTATACAGAAAATTCTGAATTTTTTTTTTTTACAGAAAGTCTTCCGCGTCGTATTCAGTTGTTTAACACCTAGTTGCGATGGTGTAACACTACATGACACCAGTATAGGGGGCACATTCGCGTCAGAGGACACTAGTACCCTATCGACAGGGTTCTGGAAAGGGAAGAGAGAGAGAGAGAGAGTAGGTATTTTGTATTGTGAAGGCGGGGCGGGGAATGGTAGCGGTGTTGTTATTGGCTATGTATGGGACGATGCGTGTGGAGCTACTAACCCCTGTGGGGGTGAGTATTTGCGTATCCTCCAATGGGCGGCCAACCTATGACGTCGCTGAAATATTTAAGTCCGCAATCGCTGGGTTTAAGCCTCTGCCCTGACGTCAGAAATCCGACGCCGTATCTACGAGGCTAGCGAAAGCTCCTTACGCTAGGCGATTTAGAGTTATTAAAAAATCGAAACCAACGAGGGAAATTCGTCTAGGAAGGTCTTTAAACGGGACTTTCAAAAGAGTGGTGAAGTTAGGAGAAGTGATAAGGGAGGGAGGTGAATAGTCGAGTAGACTACTTGGGATGCTATAGTAGGCGTATGGGAATGTGTGGGTGTCTGTATGCTCGGGATGAGGTGCTCCAAGAAAATATGTGTGCGTATACTCACTGTGTTTACATACTTGTTCATGTGTGTGTACCTAATGTATACATGCATGTTCATGCGTTTGTACCAACTATTCGTTTACATACAAGTTTGTGCGTATACCCTGTGTTTGCATACATGTCCATGTGTGTGTACCTGCTATGACATTAAATAAATATTTAAGTGTGTACAAATTATTTGTTTACATAACTTGTCATATGTGCGAGTGCATACCACTAGGTAATTACATACATGTTTAGGTGAGTGTACATCCGTATGTGATTGCATACATGTTCTCTAAAGTCCGATTCCATTATATATTAACAAACATTTCCATTTGTGTCTGTACGCCGTATGATGTCTCACATGTATACGTCAGTGTATACCAACTGTATGTACACATGCTCATGTGCGTGGGTGTGTGCCGACTATGCGATTAAATACAGGTCCGTGTTAATGTATACCCTCTATGTGATTTCACCCACAGTATTTACTTACATGTCAATGTGTGTGTACCCCTATGTGATTAGTATACACCTGCTAAGTGTTTACATACATATTCGCGTGAGTGACCTCACTTTAGATTTACATACATATTTATGTGTGTGAGTGGATAAACCATATGTATATTCATACGTGTTCTTGTGTATTTGTTTACTCCCTATGTGATGATAGAAATGTTCGTGTGCGTGTATACTCATATGTGATTACATATATGTTCATTTGAAATGGTAACCACTATGTTTTTACATACATGTAATTGTGAGAGTAACCCACTATTTTTTACATAAATGTTCATGTGCGTGAATATGTATTCCTATGTGAGTACGACCATATCCATAGTAATGTGTACACCTTATGTGAATACATACATATTCTCGGGTGTACACTCCTATGTGATTACAAACATGTCCATGTGAGTGTGTACCTACTATGTATTTAAATACATATTCGTATAATTGAACCACTATCTGTTTACATACATGTTTTTGTGTGTCAGTGTGTACCACTATGTAATTACATGCTTTTGGGCGGTATCCTTATGTGGTTATATACGTCTCAATGTGTCTACACTCTTGTTTACATACATATGAGTGCATAAAATCCCACAGGAAAATAAAGGCGGATTCCAAGTACTTTCGAACTTGTTCAGTTCATTATCAAGGAATAACGAAAACCTTTACAAAGGTGTTATATATATATATATATATATATATATATATATATATATATATATATATATATATATATATATATATATGAGAAACAACATAGTAATGGTCCACCTATGTACAACGAAAGGACACAAAGTAGAAAATTATTATCAAAGACGGATATGAAGTATAAAACCAAATAGATAAGGTCTACTTCCGGAAATTCCAACTGTGAGCAAAGAATGTAGACATTTATGTGACTAAACTAAGTACATACACACTTAATTGTGAATACATAAAAATAAACGAGAGAAACATAACTAAATTCACAAATAAAAGGGCTAAAATTAAAAATGGACAATTTCGTTATAAATATGCTTTTTAATAATAGGGTCCTGTTTAAAGTGACCAGGGGATATATTAAAATTAGGCGAGGAATTAATGAATGAGCATTCTAAAATATTTCTTGGAATAAAGTCATTAGATTTTTAAATAAATTTAGCCGAATTCAATTGATAAGGTGACTGTTTTCAGATAAATGGACAAAGAAAGCGCTGCTGCATTCCCCCCTCCTAATATTGTATTTATGTTGCGTCAAGCGTACACTTAATCATTTAACGGTTTGCCCAAAGTATTGCTTAGGGCAAACTGAACAATCGACAGAATAAACTCCCCCTCCTATACTTTTGTCATTATTATAAATCAACATTTTGCACATGGTAGAGTGATACTTGAATCTGACAGAAATATTTAACTTATTCAAGAGGCTGGGAAGCAAGAAAAAGGACTCAGAAAACGGTAAAACAAGGGAGTTCTTAAAATTGTATGCGAGAGGGATTTCAGTTCTGTAAAGGGATTTTTTGTCAAATCTAGAAATCTCAAAATCCAAGAAGCCTACCAACGCCGGTTCTTATATTCATTTTTACTTAGGTCATAATGATAAAGTCAAACGGTCTGAATTTATTTCAATGTTTCTCCGGGGATTGCGGGTCGCCAGCAAGGGATTCTTGGATGTTAAGATTGCTCCTGTGGATGTTCATGTAAGTTTGTACCATCAATGTTTTTGCACATATGTTCGTGTGAGTGTTACCCATTATGTGTTAACATACAGTCATGGCCAAAATTTTAAGACGAGTATATATTTTTTTCCACTAGTTTTCAAAATTAACGTGATAAAAATAATTATTCTGATATTAAAATTATTGCAGGATTATTAAAGCTCAAAAATAATAGATGAAAATAAGAACAAAAAATACATTCCTTGGTTGAATCCAAAATCGCGCTCTGGTCCTGTTCCTGTACGGGGTGAGTTTCAATCCCTGGAGCGCTGCTATTCGCTCAAAAGAGTCAAATGAGGACAAATATGGGTGAAATGAATGGTTTTGTTCAATTTTAATCTATTTCGTAATATTGTGTTGGTCAAAATAAAGGTTTGAATCTTTTTTCACTCCTAGAAATGTTATTTCCTAGACGCGCAACCATTGTTGCTCTTCACCAAAGTGGCCTGAAGTAAAAAGAGAGAGTTGCTAAGGGTTTAGGATCATTAATGACTTTAAAAAGACTGGCTTCACCCCTGCGCGAAGTCTTATGGACGCCCAAGAGGTTCAAATGAACTTTAAGATCGCCTCCTGGTAAGTTCCTAGCCAAGGATCGGGTTGCCTCTGAGGCAGAGCTTGCTCACAATTTGAAAGAAGCAAGTATCATTTGATTGCTTCAGCGCGTACAGTGAGGCGGAGACTTTTCGACACAGGTGTCAAGTCGAGAAGAAGTGCGAAGAAGCTTCATCTCAACAAGAAGAATCTTACGAATATGCTCCACTTTTATAGGAAATGTAAATAATGGACTGTTGAAGATGGGCAAAGTGATATTCTCTGATCAAGCAGCTCCCTTCCCCTTGTTTGGAGCTTCTGGAGATCACTCGTTAGAAGAAAAGTGAAGCGCTTCCACTAGTCGTGTCTTGCTCTCGATGTAGTATCCGGATATTCTCCATCTCTGGGGCTGCTTCTCATCTAAAGGAACTGGAATACTAAATATTTGCCCAAGGACACTGCCATGAACTCAAAATGGTAGCAAAAGTTGCTTCATCAGTAACTTTTCCCAAAAGTTCAGGACCAATATGGCGATAATAACTGTAATTTTGAATATGATGTCGCACCTTGTCACAAAGCAAAGGCAATAACAAAGTTCTTGGCTGAAATTAACATCGAACCTTTGGGACCTTGGCCCTGGAATTCTCTAGATTTTAACCCAAAAGAGAAGTTGTGGGCGATAATCAAACTGGTTGTTGATAAAGAAAAGCCACCCAATAGTGAGCAGTTGTGGAAGCTTGTTGATCAGAAATGTATCGACATCAGTCAAGATATCATCAGCAATTTGGTCTCCAGCATACCAAAATGAATGAATATTGACTGCACGAATCAATTGACTGTATTTACTAATAAAATGAGTGTGGACTCTAAATTTTTGTATATTTCACCTTCAAATTATTATACAAACATACAACAAAATGAAACAATTGATTAGTTCTATTAATTTTCTAATATCAAAAATATAGAAGTCTCAAATTTTTGCCCCTGAGTGAACTTTTTCATGTGTGCGCACCTGTGATAAAATATATGTTTTTGTGAGTGTGACCGACTAGATATTCAATTATATCTTCGTTTGACTGTGTACCCTTGCGTTTACATACATGTTCATGTATGTGAGCAGGTCTCCGTATGTGTTTACATACATTTTCATGTGTGAAGTCATTATGTGTTTGCATACATGTTACCGTAAGTTTGTACCCCTATCTCTTTATATACACGATTGTGTGAGTGTGAATCACTATCGGTTTACATACATGTGAATGTACCGACAACGCTCTAGACAGAACACGCTGATAGTAGAGAGGAATCCTGTTCGTTGCTTTCGTATATTAATAAGATTGATATTAATGGATTTATTGAGGGCAGAAGGGAACGAGAAGTTAGCAATGACTCATCCGTGTCATAAATCCTAAATGAGATGGATTCTGGTACAGAAGTATCAAAGGAAAAACAATATTGAAGGACAGTAGTGTTGATAAATAGGAATAAAAGAATTGACAAAATAAACCTCACTCACTCAAAAGTCCTTCGTTGCTGAGTGTGCATTGATTTCGGAGAGTTGCGACCCCTCCAGAGTCTTCCGGCTACACAGACTATATAGGATCCACATATTTTCAATTTCCGCAACTCATCACTTTTATTTTACCTTCGTAAGTCATTTTAACAGAGATGCCCTTTTAATAAATTGCCGTCAACTACTCACAAGAAGATACTCAAATGTACACCCAACCCCCAAATGTACGCCCAACCCTCCAAATGTACGCTCAACCCTCTAAATGTACGCTCAACCCTCCAAATGTACGCTCAAACCTCCAAATGTACGCCCAACCCTCCAAATGTACGCCCAACCCTCCAAATGTACGCTCAACCCTCTAAATGTACGCTCAACCCTCCAAATGTACGCTCAACCCTCTTGCAGGTGCTTCAGACGAATAGATAATAATAAACAAGTTGAGAAGCAAATATGAACGCTTAATCCGTGTGCCGTTGGGATGTGATCGCTATGGGTTAGAAAGCCACAATTAATCCCAAAACGGTAAAATCTTCCATTCGCTACGAATTAAAATAGAGTAATTCCTTCTTTTCTAAATGATTTATGTTAATTGGTTCTCGAATTACCTTTCAATCACTCTTTCAGGCATTACAATTCAAGCCCATGTAAATATTCAACTTATAATTCACTTTATATTACCATGAGCATTTCAATAAATAAATGTCTCTATACGCTACACATCACAAGCACTCCCGAACACTCACGATTACACGTATATACATACATACATATATGTACATACATACATTGACATCGCACGTAAATGCAATCTACACACATATGTATATTTATGTGCTCTATCTACATGTAGGGTTCATCTTTCAGTGCCTGAGCTTTAAAAAGCGGAACTGCTCCTAAAGGCATTTATTTATTAATAATTATTTATTTATTAGTATTTTTTATTTAATATTAATTATTTATCAATTACGTATTTATAATTATTTACTAATTATCCATTAATTGTTAATTTATTGATAATTATTTATTAATAATTATTTATTTATTAATAATTACTTATTAATTTAAAAATTTTAGCCCATGAAAAGTGTTTTAAAGAGTTATGTAAGGAAGGTGGTGAAAATAGGGAAAATAAAAATGTCAGCTACACAAAATACATAACTCAATTTAATCTAATCCCAGTTCACCGGAGAAAGCGATGCCCTCGTTGTTTCTCGCTTTAAAATTATGAGCTTTGAACTAAACGTCACTGATATTCTGAGAATTGTATCCCTACCTTTAAATTCAAAGCTATCTTTTTTAATTAAATAAATAAAGACAAATCTACTGAGAGAATTTCACTTCAAAGCACCTGAGCTTGACAGCAAAAAATACATTGGCCCGAATTCCTGAAGCAGAAAATTTGAGGTAATCAGAATAAACAAAACCCATCAAGATTATATTTATTTCTTTAAAATGGAAATTGAAAAGGTCCGTAATCCTATTTATTCGATGTCTAATAACAATTATTTGACTTAATTATTCCATTAAATTACAATTTCAAATGAAATGTGTACCATTGTTTCAAATTTGGGTGCATGCAATTAGTCGCTTTTATTCTGTTGGTGTCCATTTGTAAGATGTTATTTTTATCCATCTTAAAATTCAGAAAAAAAAGCCTCGTTTGATGGAAATATATTCTTAGTTATCTTGTTTTCATGGAATTGAAGTTCAATTATTGCAGGTCTCAATTAATTTTACCTTTTTCAATATTAGAAACATGAGTGATTTGCTATTCTTGGTGAGAATGAACTACTCGATCTACAATTATTTACTTTGAGTTAATTATAAAATTTTCTTTTCCCATTTATTTCATGACTTTGTTAATTATCTTGGGAGTCTCGAGCAACAGTAAACTTTAGGTCTTTTTGCTATTAAATTTAGTTCTCTTACACTGATACACAGTAATCATATATTTAACAGAAGAAATATACAGAAGACTTTTTTTATCTAACAACAATTACTAGTAAACAAAATTTAGCAAGTGATAAATTATTCAACCAATAATGATATCAATCATTTGGTATTTCGTGGCATATCCTTTGTTTGCAGTAACAGCACGAAGTCGATTCTCATTAGTTGATAAAAGCTTTTCACAATCATTTCTTGAATATTTGTTCCCCTCTTCGACGCAAATCTCTCTCAACGAGACAGGCTTCTAAGTTTATTTTTCGGATTACAGCCTTCAGCATTTGCCATAAATGCTCTATAGGATTGAGGTCTAACATTTGACTTGGCCATAGAATGAAGCTTATATTTCTGTTATTAAACCATTCTCGAGCTAATTAGGTCATTTGCTTAGGGCCATTGTCCTGCTGAGATAGTATTGATGTCGGCTGTAAAAAAATGTTCGCACTTGGAAGAAGCTTTTCCTCCACTATTTTTTGATACGTGGTATCATCTATTTTCCCATCAATGAGGTGGAGTGTTCCTGTGTTATGTGCAGTAAAGCAGCCACAAGCCATGAGACTATCTCCGTGTTTCACAGTTGAGATGGTGTGCTTAGGATCATAGGCAGTTCCCTCTGCCCCCAAGCGTGACGAGCATCATTTTGGCCGAAAAGTTCCAAAATTCACTTCCCTTTTTAAGATGCTCTCTGGCAAACTTTAAACGGTTTGTTACATGTTTTTTTTATTATTAAGAAGGTGAATTTGCGGGGAGTGAAAAAATGCACATCGTTACGATGGAGCTCTCTACTAATAGTTCTTTTTACTTATTTTTGTCCGTCACAATTCCAGAACGCTTTGTATATCTTTCATAGTAATCATTGTATTTTCTTAGGCTTTCGAATAATGTAACTTAGAGACCGATCATTATAATATCTTGCGAGGAGCACCGGCTATTGGCAAGTTGGAAGTGATTCAATACTCGCGATCTTTTCGAATTATAGAACCTACAGTTGCATAAGGCACTTCAAATCACTCAGCAATAGTCCTATAGAATAATCAATCTAAATGAAGGTTAAGTTTTGCTGTCGAATAGCTTGAGGAACTTCTTTGACGTTCGGCATTGCTCAAAGCAAACGTTCTTCTTCTTTAGATTTTTATCAATGAATGACGGTGCTAATATTTGGCGGTTTCCATTAATTTCGTTTATAGAAATTTCTCAAATCTTCAATCTTACCCCTTTCAGCGAATTTATAAGATTTATTTTGTTTAATAACAATATTTTCTCAAGTTATTAGAGTGGTTGAATATTTTTGTTAAGGGCTAAATTTTGCTTATTAGCAAAGTTTGTTTTATAAGTATTTCTTCTGTTAAATATATGTTTACTGAATTTCATGTTAGTCTGTTAGTTTTATCACCAGACGAAAGCACGAAATATTGAAATTTTAAGTGTGCAAATATTTGTGCCAACTTACTGTATATGGTATCGGCGACTTATTGTTGTCAATGAAGGGTTGCACCCGCAAGTCTTAGTTGTATGACTACGGGTGATTTATTCGCTCGCCTTCGGTCAGGTTGCGAGATGGTCAGTTCAAGATGAACATTTCGACAAAACTCTCGGGATTATGTTCAAGATGAACATTTAGCCAATGCTGCAGAAGTTTCAGTTCACGAAATATTTCTTGACTCGTCGAAGAGACAACAGGTAGAAAGAGCGCCGTAGCTCGAGAACCTATGATATGTTTCACTTAATTGCCAGTGGCAGAACTCTTGCGATGGCAGACTTTGTTCTTACGTTATTAAAGCGGTGATCCCGGGTATAATTTACTTTGCTTCTCAATTTAAGCGAAATATAAATTATACTACAAAAAAGATGAAATTAAAGTGTGGTTGAATAAATACCATAAATCTGCCTGCACTTCCCCACAAAATAATCCCTAAATAAAATAATTATTTATAATCGAAAATAACGTAGACTACAAATTTAATTTACCTTCAAAATTAAACCTGAAAAATTATAAAAAATATGTATTTACAATGAAAAATCTCGCATCTGTCTCACACCCTATCTTTCTAACACACTCTCTCTCCCTCTCTTTCTTACTCTCACACACTTTGTCACACTCACCCTCTGTCTCTCACCCTCACTCTGACAGTCTCATTCGTTCTCTCTCACTCATTCACTATCTCACTCACTCGCTTACTTACTCATTTACTCACTCACTCACTCAATCACTCTCTCTCTCACTTTCTCTCTCTCTTTCTTATTCACAGGAATGTTAATACTCGTATTTTAGAGCGAAAAATTTATTTGCATGAATTTCTTCCACGTGGTTTTTGCTGTTGTGAGGTTGATAGGCTCGCTCTTGCACACTCTTCCACCTTGATCTTTTGCTCTCTGCACAAAATCCACCACGCTTTGAGAAACGTGTCGATCGATTGCTAATCATAGCATATAATCGTAACTGATTTGATCTTTGAAAAAAAACAGTTGTCATAAAGATGACTCCGTGGGCAGTATAATCACCTCTCATTATCTAAGTCCCGACTGAAGGAGGATGTAGTGTTTGATGCGACATTTGTCTGATAAAAATTACACTTCAAAATTTTCCTTGGGGCAAAGTTACAACGAGTCTCTCAGCTAGTTTAGCAATTTTGGCTAACTTTGCCTAACTGTATTATAAAACCTTTTTACTATGCACTCGTAAGTTTAGTATTTTTTAAAAAATAAATGTGAAATTTCCTCTATCCCAAAATGTATTGACAAGGGAAGATATGTCTTCCATAATGTTCTCCTGGAAAGGTGAAATCGCATCCTGTAGGATGAATAGTTCCAATATCAATACTAGTATTAAATTCCGTTGTTTTTTTTTACAATTCATTTATTATAATTTATTATTATTTCAAAAACAGAAAAAAAACTGCCCCAAATTCCTGTACCATAAAATTTGAGGTAATGAAAATTAAAACAAATCCTGATTCTATTTATTTCCTTAAAATGGTAATTGAAAAGGTCCGTAATCCCATTTATTCGATGTCTAATAATAATCATTTGACTTAATCATTCCAATAACTTAAAATATAAAATCAAATATGTGCCATTGTTTCAAATTTGGGTGCATGCAATTAGTCGCTTTTATTCTGTTGGTGTCCATTTGTAAGATGTTATTTTTATCCATCTTAAAATTTAGAAAAAAAAGCATGTTTGAAGGAAATGTATTCTTACGAGGGGTTGTCAATAAGTTTTGCAATTCGGATATTCGGAAACGAGATATGAGAAAAAGTGTTTTATTATCTTTTAATATAACTACCCTCGACTTCAATGCACTTGCACCACTTGTCTCTGAGGCTTCAAATTCCCGACAACCAGAAATCTCCAGACTGCTCTTCAATCCACTCCTGGACGGCGAGCTGGACATCTTCATCGTCCCCCAAACTGGCGTCCACGTTATGCAGCCTTGAGCTGGCGGAATAAAAAGTAGTCGCTAGAGTCCAGATCTGGACTGTAGGGAGGGATGGTTAAGCTCCTCGAATCCGAACTCGCGCAGAGCAGCTTGTGCAACTCTGGCCTTGTGTACAAGCCACTGTCGTGGAGGAGCAGGACACCGCGTGTCAACTTGCCGCGCCGCTTCTGACGGAGGCCCTTCTTCAACCCAGCCAGTTCCTCGACGTAATAATGGCCTGTGATGGTCCTTCCACGAGGCTCATAGTCTACCATCAACACTCCCTAAGAATCCCAGAAGATAGGGGCCATGATCTTCCCGGATGAAGGTTGGGTCCGGAACTTGATGGGGGTCGGAGAGCCCCTGTGCTTCCAGGCCATGCTTGTGAGCTTGGTCTCGGGATCCCAGTGGTGGACCTACGTTTCATCACCTGTCACTATGCGTGACTCGAATCCCACCGGGTCTTGGTTGTACAGGAGCAGCAGCTCATCCTAAGTTTGACGACGTTAAAGTCGATCATGGGGCGTGAGGTTTCTAGGGACCTAACATGCAGAGACCTTAGTCATGTCCAAATTGTCGTGGATGATGTTGATTACACTTCCATGTGATATTCCAAGATCTCGCTCGATTTCTTTGACCTTCACCCGTCGATTGATTATCGATGATCATCCTCTCCACACGGACCACATTGTCCTCAGTGGTCACATCTGACAGGCGTCCTGGACGGGGACATCTTCAAGGGACTCACGATCATGGCGGAACTCCCTATTCCATCGAGCAATGGTTGCATAGGGAGGGGCGGTGTCGGTTAAACTGCAACCATGCGTTCACGGATCTCTTTTGCATTCTTGCCTTCCTTGGTCAAAAATTTGATCACTGCGCGGTGCTCAACCTTGTCCATCGTTGAAAAATTTGTGACTGACGATTTGCGATCAGCTACTGCTTCTTAAATAGACGAGACAGGAGCGTGCAGTTGCAGGTCCTGACTTGTCATAACTTGTCCTAACACCCCCACAAACAGCCATCCCCCTTCCTCTCTTTTGCACAACGATTCGCAAAACTTATTGACCGCCCCTCGTAGTTATCTTGTTTTCATGGAATTGAAGTTCAATTACTGCAGGTCTCAATTAATTTTACATTTTTCAATATAAAAACGAGTGATTTGCTATGCTTGGTGAGAATGAACTACTTGATCTACAATTATTTACTTTGATTTAATTATAAATTTTCTCTCCATTTATCCCATGACTTTGTTAATTATCTTTAGAGTAACGGTGAATTTTATGTCTTTTTGCTATTTAATTTAGCTCTCAAACATTGCTTTGATAAGGTTGGTGTAATTGATTTCTTGTTTCTGCAGCTAAATGGCAAATTCTCTCATTTGTCTAGATTGAGAAAATGATTTGCCTTCTTAGTCGCGCGCAACGCCACTCTATAAGTGCCTATTTCGGTCCGTAGGTCGTCGGGTGGATGGTAACCATTTAACTTTTCAGTGAGTTTTGATGGCTTCGAAGGTCATAAAGTCATAACTCAGAACAATTGAGAGAACGCGACTTAGGTCTGTTGACCTTTGTAATCAATCGCGTAGAAATTGATTAACTAAATATGATTATCAATTTCGACGGGTGAATAAGTTTGGAAATTTAATTGTGTTTTTATGTTTAGGTCTCGGAGAAGAATTTTATTTCGTCGGCATAATTCGACGGACTAATCAACAAATTAGTAATATCAAAATATCGTTTACAAATAAAATGAAACGAAACCGTTCAAAACACCTTTTTCGTGGCACAATCACATAAAACATGGCCATTTTGAACAACTGCAATTTATTACACCTCCAAATTTCCATTTGATAAAAACAAAGCTATAAAATCATGTTGAGTCACTTCCCTCAACGGCCACATTGCGGTGGGTATAACAACGAGTACTAAGCCTCAGACTGCATTGGGCACAACTTGGGGACGCTGTTCATCCATGCCAAGCGAGTGACTGTATCCAAAAGACCAATCCAACAGCCCTGTTGGATTGGTCTATTGGATAGTCACTCGCTTGGATCAAGAGCACCCTCCCAGGCGTGCCCAATGGAGTATGAAGGTGGCTATTATTTTGCTGTACTAACCGCATACCACCACTGCGTACATTGTAGTTTTCCTTAGTATTATAAGATATACTGTGCCCCCGTTGGTGGATGAAACGATCCCGTACCACAGAGGGATGAAAACGATCATACTATCGGCATACCATCACTGGGTACACTCTAGTTGTCCTCACTACCAACCACTTTCCTTAATAATTGCCTCAGTGCTTTAAAGGAGTCAGTGTAAAAATTTGAATAGTCCTCTTTGTGAGGAAATATATGCTCCTCCCCCCCTCACAAGTGAGCCTCTGGCCTTTTACCACAAGGTCCTGTCAGTAAAGGCCGCGTAACCCGAACCTCCCTCGTCTCGAGAAGAAGCTGAACTGTTGTCCCCGACCACATAATGCAATAATCTGCTCAGGTCAGGATCCGAGACCCTAACATCGGTTAAAACAGCAAGATTTCCCCTAAGAGCTGGTATTCAATTTCACCGCATATGCGAAATTAGATGAGCGTCGCTCTAAAGCCAGAAGGTCCCTCAAGACCAGCTGTACGACGCTTTGAGAAAAACTGTTGGAGGAGGAGACTTCATGCGGCATGACAACAAATCCCCCCTCCCACCCCTACCCCAGTGGGATGGCGACGTATAAAAGTAAATATCTTTAGAAAAACGTGGTAGATTATGTTAGTCATCAAGGCGACGAAGACCCCGGCAAGAGGCCCGGGCTATTAACAGAAGGGACTAAGAAGAAGCTCATCCTCGAGCTAGTTCCTGGTGGTCACACTGAACTTTAAGTTAACTTGATTTAAGGAGCAAGTTCAACTTACTCTCGTCAGAGAAATCCCCCTATCCTGGTGGATCCCAAAGCACAGAGATAGTCCTTGCCCTTGAGTAATACCGGAACTAAGAAGAAGCTCATCCTCGAGCCAGTTCCTGGTGGTCACACAGAACTTTAAGTTAACTTGATTTAAGAAGCAAGTTCAACTTACTCTCGTCTGAGACACCCCCTCCTATCCTGATGTATCCCAAAGCACAAAGATAGTACTCGCCCTTGAGGAATACCCCCGAGCGAACTCCCTCCAGCACTTCCCTGAGTCAAAGGATTCAAGTATTGACTCATCGCTCGCCAGTTCGAATTATCCCCCCGAGTATCCCGAAGAGAAGAAGAAGCATTCTTTCACTGTCCAGTGATGAGATCATTTCCTGCAGAAGGCTTGTGTCTCTCCATCTGCCACACGCTCCAAAGTCCTCTGTGGCTTTAAAGCTATTTCTCCCGTACGAACACATCTGGACAAGTGTCACACGTCAGCCCGGAAACAACATTTCTGAGGTGACGTAACAATTGATTTCAAGGTCAGACTCAAACCCGATTCTATTAGGAATCTATACAGATATTTAAACCCCGGGATCCGTTTCAGTAAAGTCCGTTTGCCTTTTTTCATAGTAAAGTGAGCTGTGGGTCAACCATCACTATAATTTCAAGTATGTCATTTTAGAAAGCCTCACTTAAATTTGTTGAATTCATTTCTGTGTATTTAAGGTGTTAAATTTCGTTGGTGTGTGTTTTTTTTATTAAAGTTTTAGTTTTTTTTAAAAAAATTTATTAAATCCTCGAAACGCTAAACAAGGCACTAGGAACCCTCAAAGATTAAAGAAGAAATAATCCGATAATAATAATAAATAATATTTGAATATATAGCACTCTTAGAGATAAAACGTAAGCCAGGAGTTTTGACGTATGTAAACAATCCATACGTACGAACTCCATCCATCACTCGGTCCTTCCTATACCATGACACTCTGAAGTCCTTGAAAATGCTACTTAAGGGGTCATTAAGACCAGAAATGAAACTATTAAGGAATAAAAGCACAAATAAAAGGATGAATTAAGAGTGAGAATGACAGAGGAGGAAGAAAGCGTGAAAATGGCGAGGACTAGAATTAACTAAAAACCAACGAAGGTCTCTATGCGAGAACTGTTTTTAAAGAAAAGATGTAGCAGAAAATGAAGTTAATGGCTGTGAAATGTGCGAGCAGTATCAAGTCCAATTAGACAATTTTCGGTAACGGTGTGCAACTTATTTTCCTACGACAATTGGAATGAAAATTGATATTAAATTAAGTTAATAATAAATCAAGATGGCTCAAAAATGCATTGAAAGAACTCTTATAAAATCAGGACAAATCTTATGTTCTCCTTATCCATAGACATATAACGTTTAATAATTACCTGATTATTTATTTTAATTATCATTAAATTTAGAGTTAAGTATCTTTCCTGAACATAATCTTTACTCAAGTATTGCCTTCTAGTATATTGTAACTTTTCTCATGTCGTTGGTATCGGCTGTTCCACTGACTTGGTTGGTTTCTGATATGTTTAAAAAGTCGTCCAAAGACACCGACAAAAAGATAACGAAGTTTAGAATGAAAAAACAAACCAACAAAACTGTTTACAAGGAGAAATTTCAACGCAAAGGCAGATAGTAATCTTTAATATATATATATATATATATATATATATATATATATATATATATATATATATATATATATATATATATATATATATATATATATATATATATATATACATACATACATATAGTGAAACAGTAGAAATTTAACACTAATATTTCAATGAGGCATTATATAACGAATATCCATCCAAATTTCATTGTGTATGTTTTCGTTTTATTGTAGATACATAATTTTATTTATCAACTTTAAGGATTATTTGTATTTATTTTTCAGATCGTGGTATAGTTGCTGAGATGTGTAACCTCACTGAGTTCGAAAAAAGAGCAAACTGTTGGAGTTAGAATTGCAGGAGCTTCCGGCACCAGACTGAATTCAAGAAGCAGGGCAAAACTTCCAGCAGGAGAAGTAATTCCGGCAGGACTTAGAATCTCGCTGAAAAAGACCGACGAGGGTTGAAACGTCTTGTCAAAAAATATCTCGGGACAACATCTCACTAGCCCATAGTCGACCAAAACTGTTTGCCGGCATCAAGAAACCTCTGCTTCCTCATCAAAACATTCAGAAAAGGCTGAACTGGTGTATAGATCACTAGAGCCGGTCGACATACCAATGAAAGCAAGTAATATTCTCCGAAGAGTCCAGTTTTTTTTCTTTTTCCCACTGGAGGGCGAGGTTATGTGTAGAGGTAGCCAGGGAAAGCTTTTAATCCTGGCTGGATTCTTCCTACAGTGGAGCACGGAGGAGGGTCAGTGATGGCTTGTGCAGTCATATCTTGGGATTCTCTTGGTCCAATCGTTACCCTGATGGTGAGTGCTTTTTCCAAGATGACAATGCTCCAATATACATCGCTCATGTGGTTAAGAATTGGTATGAAGAGCAGAGGAGTGAGCTACAACAGATAAACTATATTGAACATTTGTGGTGTGTCTTGGAGCGACAAGTTAGAAGTCGTTACCCTCCAACGTCGTGTCTGAAACAGCCGGAGCAGGTATTGCAAGAAGAATGACTCAAGATTTCTCTCAATAAAGTCAGGAAACTTTATGAATCAATTCCAAGACGCAGCGACGCTGTTCAGAAAGCAAAAAGAGTGGGCATTGCCCACGCATCGTAAGTTACGAGTTCAACTCCAGATCGAAGATAAAAGCATTGTTCCTCTTAAATAGTAGCTTCTTTATTCTCTTACGAGATCCTTCTCTGAATTTGTAAGGAACGAAAGACATAAAACATGGCAAGAGACAATTTATTCCAAGACGTCTTTCGACAGAGGTAATGATGTATACAATGTTGTTTATTTCACGAAGATGTCCTATCATGGTGAAGGACGCCTTGCAAATTTAGCGAAGGCTCTCGTCAAGAGACTAATGAAACTACTATTTAAGGAAAACAATGCTTCTATCGCTCTAGATTTTAATAAAGCCTCCACTCTGCTTCAAACCCGCAGCCTTACGCGTGTGAGGCGCGGGTGTTGACCACTGAGACACGATGGACTAAAAAGAAAGACAACCTGAACTCTCTCTTAAGAGCTCCGATGGAGATTTGTTAAAAATTCCTGAGTCGCACGATGATTTCGTTCTTTAACTCCTTAATATTCCGTGATGAAAATATCTGGAATCCCCTTTTGCTTCTAATTATTTTTGAAATGCTAACTAAATAAAAAAGTTGAAAAAAAATAAATATAAGAAACTTATTCCTATCACGTAAATTTTAAAAACGACTGAAAAAATCATATATTAGTCTCATATAAACGTCAATCATACAATAGATTTCCATAGTGCCCAAATAATTTACCACTGAATTGCTTATAATAAAAGAAAAATGATCGAATCCACATTAATCAAAGAAATTCCAAATTTCAATATGTCAGAAGGGAAACATAAATGTAGTCCCTATGTATCAAATATCATTCTAAAGGATATTGTAAATTATCTAAAGCTAGCGCCTCAAGATTAATGTCCGTTGCCTGTTATTATATATTTCAGTATTTCAGTTTTTCTTTGTCGATTTCTCTTAGTTAACGGCTGAAGATGATATGGGAAACTACATACTTAAACTAGTCCCGTTTTATTAAACTTTATGCTCCAAGACATTTTTTTTATTGTACCATATATATATATATATATATATATATATATATATATATATATATATATATATATATATATATATATATATATATATATATATATATTTGTGTAAATGGGTAGCAGACCTTTTTGTATGTAGATTTTGTTAAAGACCATAATATATTTCACCTTTATTAATTTTCTTTGGAAACTTTCCATTTTTCTTATTATCTTTTTTAGTTGATCTTGTAGATGGTAAACAACTCCTCCTACGTTCATCTCTTTTGAAATGAAATGTGTTTGGTAAAATTAAACTTGATTTTAATTGCTGAACCCTAGATCGAAAATCAGCATTTAAAGTCAAGTTTGGTTTTACCAAACAATATATATATATATATATATATATATATATATATATATATATATATATATATATATATATATATATATACTTTCTATCGAAGAGGTAGATACACTTTAAGTGTTTAGCTTTGCTGTACAACGCTCCTTATTAATCCTAATTGCCACTTCGCCGTCTTTCCCACGCCATATATCATTCAACAGAACTCGGTTATAATTTTATTATCTAAAATTAAGTAATTATTCAAACTGTTGGTAAAGAAGCCTGAATGACAGTCGATGCCCTGTGGTACGTCTCGAATGGCCCTTCGTGGCCCTCCTGGGAGATCAAAAATAGCAATTCGCGGCCCCAATCAGAAATGCCTTTTAGCAGAGGCTCCTCTTAATTGGCGTACTTTGATCAAGTGGCTAACATGCATTAATCTCAATTGCTAGCCAATGTCAATGTGAAGAATCTCTTTGCAGAAAGACTGGTGGACAGCGGCGTAAAAATATAATTTCTTTCAATATCGTTAATTTATAGATCGATTCGTAGAAAAAATATTCGTTATCTGAATCTTTTATTCTTCTTTTTTTAATTAATTTAATTTTAGCTTCAAAAAGATTTATTCACATCAATGTGCTCGTATTGAATTAGCATTTGACAAAATCAAGTGTGGAAAACAACATCCATCATTTAGTGTCCGTTTTAATTGACGCATTTCTGAAGGCGTTCTTGGAATTTGCCCCCACTCTCTCCAGCATTGCTCTGTTGATTTTGGCGATTTCCACGCGAATAGCTTCCTTGAAATCGTCCAATGTACGGGGCTGATGCTCATAGACACGTGCTTTGAGGTTTCCCTACAAGAAAAAATCACACATGGACAAATCAGGGGACCGAGGGGGCTAAAGAGTGTCAGCAAACCTGGAAATGAGGCGTTCACCGAAGAGAGTGCGAAGAACGTCTATTAATGTTCTGGCTATGTGGGACATCGCCCCATCCTGCTGGCTAAGCATATATGTATGTGGATTCTGATGAAATGATTGCAATATCTTAACCTCTGTTGTTTGTATATGTCTTCCTTTATTTAACTTCGTTATATAGCCTACGTAGTGACCAATGATCCGAACGCTTTAATATTCGGTTGTTATAAGAGCTTAACCTGTACTACTAATACTATAATTGTAAACAACATTTGTAACTCAGAACTCATCTTTAATTAATCTCACAAAAGCTGGTTGCTCCATGGTTGATAGGGGATGCGCACCTTGTATGGTAAAACCTGAAATCAGCTTATCAACAACAGATGTTTTGACTTTCTTATTATTCCCTGCAGAACAGTCCACACCGTCGGATGAATGACCATCGTCTAATAGTGAACATTTTCTTTTTGAATCTTTTCTTTAAGTTGTCACGTAGTTATCCGCTTTTTTCACAAGATCAGGATTCTTTCTCTGTTGATAAATATACATGATTATATAAGTAATTGAAGGACATTTGTTTCACGTTGTCATAATTCACGTTAAATACAATCAGCATATACAATAAATAAAGGTGTTGCAAAAGAAAGCAGGTAGGTTCGTGCATGGTAAACCTATGCTACTTAACATTATCATTAGCTACTAGCAATTTTGCGAATTTTTTAAAATAAGAAATAGTTAAACTTGTCAATTCAATTAAGTATCATATAATTAGCTTTAATAATTTCTTATCTTCAAATGAATGCGTAGATTGGAAGTAGCATTGCTCGCCGCAGAGATTTCGCGATTGCATGAAGTACATACACACTTCACTTTTTTTTCCATCGGAATATTTCACTCTAAAAAATTACCATCTAGTAAAGGATAACTACAATTAAATGATGCGTTATCTTGCTCGTCTTTATTATTGTCTAATCTCTCCATTTCACACTCTTTCGAAGAGTGTGAAATGGAGATAAAATATTTGTACGTGTAAAATAAGAGAATGATCATTCAACGAATTACTTAGCAAGCAAATACACTAGAAATAAAGCAAGATTTGACAATTATAAAATTTAAAACAATTAATATGAGGTATTGAAGCCTTTGTTTTCATTACTTCCGTGCAAGGACGACCACAGGACCTCACCAGTTTCTTGCAAACTTTGATGTTATTTTGTTCCATTCTTGCTCAATTTTCTTCAATAAATCCGTCACAGTTGAAGGCTGCTAGTCTCGAACTCTGTCTCCAATTATCTTCCAGAGGTTCTTATTTGAGTTCAGGTCTTGTGCGAAATAGTAGTTTACTCGCTTTGCACTTTGGCATGCTGCATTGTCGTACATAAATATTGTTGGTTAGTTCAGAGATGCTGAGTGAAGATATAACAGGTACGAGGCTTAGGTAAACTTTCGCATTTACCGTTTCAATTATTCACACTAGCGGTCCAATACAATGATGCTGCCTCTTCCATGCTTTGCAGACTTTTTAACACATGTAAGGTTAAGTCTAACACCTGAAGTACGTCTAACAAAGCGTCTGCCATCAGATCCAACTAAATTAAATTTACTTCTGGTTCTTCTCACTGTTGATTGGTTTGGTTGTTAGAGAACGAGCTTTTAAGTTAAACGAGATACATTGAAGCGAAAGGGACACTGTGAAACGGCTCACTTATTTGCCACTATTGGTATTAAATTTCGAGAAATTCCTGTTGCTATCACGATGGGATCTTCATAGAGAAACGCTTAATAGCTATGTCTTCACAGACAGTGGTAATACGGTGTCGACTGAATTTTGAAGGAGATTCATAGGTTTTGTTTTTATGTATATCTTCAGAAACGCGAATTCGCACTCTTAAACCTTCCTACTTCTCTTGATATCGCAGAAAGACTACACTCCGAAGTCTTCAAGCGAGCAACTCTCTGACGGAGCTCGGGAATCACTTTCACGTGTGGTAGCATCTCTGCAGAGTGTATACGCCAACAGTAACGGTTGTACAGTTCTTATCTAGTGAGCAAAATGTTGCCAGATGATTTGAAGAAATTTCTAGAATGTTCCTGAAAAATAGTTATCTTATTTTCCATGTATCAATATTTTATTTTGTTAGTTTATTTAGTATAATTTCTTAAATTTACGATTTTATCATATGAAATCTTCATAAAATATATTAAATGCATGCCTTTATGTACCATGGAAACTTCATTTACCTACTCATCATATTTTTTAAACTATTTTAATAAACGAAAATCCTTCCCTTATATATATATATATATATATATATATATATATATATATATATATATATATATATATATATATATATATATATACATATATATATATATATATATATATATATATATATATATATATATATATATATATATATATATATATATATATATATATATATATGCAGGGGGTCAAAAGAATCTGGCCCCATAGAGAAATATATAGTAAATTAAAGGTTTACAGTGGATTTATTAATCTATTTTATCTTATGTATCTTATAATTTTGAAGATCTTTGATTTTAGATATTAGCTTATGCATTTTAAATTTTAGATTAAAATTAATCTATTTTATATTTTTCAGATCGCTATATTATGGTCGCGAAGTTAATCAGAGCAGAAAGAAAAGAGTGGTTCTTTTATACGCAAAAGATGGTGTCACTTCACGTTCGATTGTGGATATTTTTAATACCAAGTACCCCGAAAAGTTTCCAATCAACTAAAAAACTGTCAGTTAGTCTTCGCACGTTTCAAGGAAACGGGAAACGTTTGTAAAAGAACTTCTTCTGATCCAAGTACATCTGCCCTGGTAAGAGATTGTGTAGAGCAAAGCCCCCGTAATTAATACAAACATTATCACAGGAAACAGGTGTATCTAAGTGTTCAGTTCAGCGCATTCTAGCCATCAATCATTTCCACCCGTATAAAGTCCACTTAGTCGAGGAATTACATGGTAATGATCGAGATCGTCGTATGGAATATTGTGAATGATTTATGCAGCAAAAGCAGCTGGAAAAAAATGTCATGTTTAGTGATGAAGCAATTTTCTACCTAAACAGTGATCTCAATAGACATAATGCACGATATTGGGCTAATAATAAATCCACACTGGTTAGAGGAAGGACGCGCGCAATTCAATCCAAAAGTTATGGTATGGGCAGCTATGTATGTTTGGCGATACAGTAATTGGTCCATATTTTTTCCTGATGCTGTGACTTCTGAGTCATATCTGCATATGATAGCAAACCTACTTATAGCTAAATTAGATGACATATCCTTATACGATCGGAGAATTATGTGGTTTGAGTAGGATGGGGCTCCGCCATATTTTGAAAAGATTGTGTGCGAATTTCTACAAGAAACATTTCGAGATAAATGGATTGAAGGACGTGAACGAATTGAATGGACACACAGATCTCCAGATCTGACACCTTTAGATTACTTTCTATGGGGCCACTTTAAATCAGTTGCTTATAATAACCGTCCAAGAACAATAGCGGAATACTTCCTTGCTCGGTAATTTTTGAAGGTCTTGCGTGGAACGCAGTAGAAAATGTCTAGAAGTAAATGGATGTCATTTTGGACATGTAATGTAATTGATAATGATAATTAATAATTTTTAACCCTTTAGCGGGCAGATAACCCGCGCGGGATACTTAATACCACGTTTTTGACGAAACGTGTGCAATACTTTGATGGCGTAGACGGCTGGGTTGGTTTCAGCCAATGAGGGAACTCCTTGGCTATTGTTCTGCACCAATCAGAGCCTGCTAGCTCATGCGGGAGCTTGGCTAGCGCAGGTAGAAGCAAGCATTCTCTGTTCAGGCGCCGTACTAACCAGTACTAGTGGAGTATCTGAAGGACAAGGTGGGCTGCCGGTACGTGGCGACGGCGGGGGTCAACCGTGTTGGGCGTGCTCCTCTGATCTCTACGAAGGACCTCGGCAAGAAGACGACTCCTTGAGGCCAATACGAGTACTGCTCCAGCAACGGGATCCTTTCCCTGCGCTGGAAGGACAACAAGAACGTCACAGTCCTGTCTTCTGACTTCGGTGTCGAGCCCGTTAGCAATGTGAAGAGATACGACCGGTAAACCAAGAAGAAGGTGAGGGTGCCCTGTGCCCTGCCCCAACGTCATCAAGCAGTACAACGGGAAGATGAGGGGCATTGACAAGTCCTACAAGTTTCTACAAGTTTTTGTCTGGGTTTTGAAGGCGAGAAAAAACATTCGCAAAAGACATATTCTATTCCGAGACGTCTTTCAACCGTAGTCGGTCATCTTCAGAGAATATGTAAAAAAATTACATATTAGTAAAACAAATTAGATTAATAGTGGTAAATATATATACAAAAAAGGAGAGTAGAGAAAGTAAAGTTGTCATCGAGAAGTAAGAACAACGAAACGCCAGGAACTGTGGAGGTATCGATCCTTTTTATTCTATATACAGTTATTATATATATTTCAGAGTTATATGAACAAATTATCATATTGAATTGTTATATATTATTTATTTTGTTATATCTGATATCCTATTTCTTATACATTCCAAAAATTATAATTTTTGAGTGATTTTAATTATTATTACTTTATTTTACATTGCATTATCTCTTATTACTTATTTACTCTCGCTTTCGATTAATACCGTTCTTTTATTCTCTTTGTTACATTTCTTTAACTTTAAATTTATATTATTTATTGCTACTTTATATTATATCCAATTGCTTATTCGCTTTATTTTAATACCTATATTTTATATATTATTATTTTTATATAATTTACGTTCATTTATTACTCTTTTCATATTTTCGATTATTTTATTTATTTCTACATTTTACAGTATTTTACAATTTTAACTTTTGCCTTATTCTATTTATATTATTTCACATTAGTACCGATATTTTATACACTTTATTATTTTTAAATGTTTTACGTTCATATTATCTATTCATGTTTTTCGATTATTTTATTTATTTCTACCTTATCCTATATTACCCAATCTGATAATACATCGAACGCACCTACAAGCCCACGTCGACGAAGGGAGGGAGATGGTGGACCATGGCTGACCGATAACAACAGAAGAGGTCATGGCAACTGTAAGAACCTTTAAACAAAAGGCACCAGGCTGGACGGGCATCACTAAAAATAACTTGGTGCATGCCCCCAGGCAGATGAGTCAGGGAATTACGAACATCTATAACGCTTCCCTAAATACGGGCTCCTTCCCCGACGGTCTAAAAATGGCCAAAATCATTTTTATTCCTAAAGGGAAGAGGCCCCCCGATCAACTGATGGATTACAGACCAATATCCCTCTTAGAGTTCGTGGCCAAAGTCTACGAGCAGCTAACCGACCTAGCAGCTCACAACCCTCAGCAACATGGGTTCCGCAATAGAAGGGAGACTGACACAGCCATAGACCTTCTCACCGAAAAACTTGCCCATTGTAGAGCTGAAGGAAAATACGTAGACCTGGTGTCGTGTGATGTACAAAAGGCATTCGATGAGGTTTGGCTGAGAGGTCTACAACAGAATATCTTAGACCTATAGCTAAACCCGGTTTCTAGAAAGGGTCCTCTGTGAATACATTATGAAAAGGAAAGCCCAAATCTTGATCGAGGGATTTAGAGGACTCGAGTTTAAACTCGAGGCGGGTGTTCCACAGGGTAGCTGTCTGAGTCCGCTGTTGTACCTGGTGTACAAATTAAACTTACCTGCTCCAGTCGGGGAGGATGTGATGTACCTGAAATTTGCAAATGACATCACTCAAATCATCCCCAGTTCCTATATGAACGCTAGAGTTCAAGCAAGAGAGACAGCTATCGAAATTGAAAACATCAATCGATTCGAGAGAATGTGAAAAATTAAGACCAACCACCGAAAGTTCCCAAACCTTCCAGTAAACCGCCGAAAACTTGATGACGTCATAGTTGACGACGAACTTTACCCGTACGCCAACGAGGGTAAAGTCCTTGGTCTGTGCACCACCAAAACAGGGTATAAGACGCATATCAACAACTGAATCTCCCTAGCCAAGAAAGAGCTTGGAAAATTGTACAGGTTCAAAAGCCTCAGCGCCAATAACATCAGAAAACTATACACTGGCTTGGTGCGCTCAACACTAGAGTACTCGGCAGTTGTATTGTAGGCGGCTAGTTCTGCCTCTCTCAGGCCGATGCAGAGGGTACAGAACAAAGCTGCTCTACTGATAGCTGGCGCACAATGAATGGACCATATTCGGCAGACGGAACTGCACGCAAGGGCAGGACTGAAGCCATTGAATATGGTCCTCCAGCGGCTAGGGAAAAAGACCTGGGAAAATGTAGAAGAAGAGATGCACCCGTTTATAATGCCAATCTCGACATTCCACAATCCCTACCTAGAAGAGTCACCAGGAGAGCCTTATTCCCAAGTGGAAGACTTTGCTCCCAAGAAGAACAAAACGAAGCATACAACTAAATAAGACAACCGATCACCCCTACGTATTAAGAAGAATACAAAATAACAGAAGAGGCAAAGTGCTCAAATCAGAACAACGACATTAAGTAAACAAACAAATAATTAAAAAGAGGCGAAGTGACCAAAACTCAACAACTAAACCCAAACCTAATTAAACCGATAAAAAGAGGCGAAGTGCCTAACTAAATCAAAGAAGAAAAAGAATAAAGAAAAATTGAAACTAAAAAGAGGCGAAGTGCCCACATACAAGCAAAAGCTAATAAAACTAAATAAAATAAAAATGAAAAACGAAAGATAATGAATAAGCAAAATCATATTTGAAAGTCTTGAATGCCATCTTGAAGGAGGACAAAGTATATTTATATAGATAAATATTTATGCAACTAAATAAAAAAGAAAGAAAAAATAAATAAATAAATTAAAGAAGAAAAATGCAGGAAGAACGAGTAAGAGAAAAAATAAATAAATAAAAAAGGAAAAAAGGAGATAAAACAAAGAAGAAACGACGGTCGCTGGAGTGACCAAAGCAGCCGCCAGTCACTCTACTGGCAGTGCAATAATAGAAGGAAATAAAGGAAGAAGTAAAAGGAAAATGCATGAGATGCCCCCCACACCAGGGCCTACAAAAAATTATACTTCCATACTGTCTCTTACTACCACATATTTCAACACTTGTTACATCATCATCATCATTCCATTTCTGTTCATTCACTGAAGATGACCGACCACGGTCGAAAGACGTCTCGGAATAAAATATGTCTTTTGCGAATGTCTTTTCCTTCCTACAAGACCCACACAAAACGCTTGTAAGAAAAATAAAGAGAATACAAGTTAAAAGTGAACTTGCAAATATAGTTCGAAAATGCTTGGATTCATCTTTTCATTTTCCTGTGGGTTAATTTTCATATTATTGCTTTCCTCACGTGCCACTTTGTGAGTTTTTTATTATACATATATATATATATATATATATATATATATATATATATATATATATATATATATATATATATATATATATATATATATATAGAGAGAGAGAGAGAGAGAGAGAGAGAGAGAGATATATTATTTTATTTTATATAAAGAAATTATTATTTTTTTAAATGAAAATCCAATATGTTTAGTATAAAAAACAATATTTATTCAGCAAAGTAGTTTCTATCATTATTGAAATTTTTCTCCAACCGTTTAACAAAGCATTGGATACCATTCTTGTAAAATTCATTCGGTTCTGATGAAATATATGACTTAATATCCTTTTCCAACTCATTCATATCAGAATAATTTTGCCATTTAAGTAATGTTGCAATATGGCGATTGAGGAAGAACTGCTAACATCGAGCATTTTTTTTCCTGGGTCAAATGTTCCACCTGGTCCACCTGTAGTCGTGCATTGTTATTAAAGAGGAGAACACCCTGTACGTTGAGCAGTAAAGGGCGATTTTTTTCTTGAGCTTCATTTAGATGTTACATTTTTTTAACATAAAAGTTAGGTTTAGTTAGGTTAGTTTTGAACCAATACTCGGACGTAATAACCTTGACTTTTATATATTTTTTACCGAAACGCAATTTTTGTATCTTACAAAGGGGTAAGCATTGATAGCTTTAAAAAGGACTAGCCAGTACTACAATTTAAAAAAGGTTTAAGCATACCTAATTAGCTTACAAAAGACCTACCCATTACTACAGTTAAAAAATCTCTAAGCATTATTATTAAGCTCAAATAAAGGCTTATGTAATTACTACGGCTAAAAATAAAATACCATTTCTTACTTTAGTAACTTTTAAATTACCTGCAGCAAATTCGGAACGATTTTAATTTAGTAACGAACTAATATTATATTTTGAGATTATTAATTGTTTTTTATACATAATGAACTAAATATAATGAATTATAAGCAAGCAAGATCACTACTTTTTTATATAGTTGAATTATATATATATATATATATATATATATATATATATATATATATATATATATATATATATATATATATAGTGTTAAAGAGAAAGGAAAAAGGAGTTAGACAATAACGAGAGACAAAAGTGAACGATATGGAATATTCAGAAAATTTCTATAATACTGATATGTAAATGTAATAGTCTGATCTGAGTTTATTGTTAAGCCAGATAGATGGCTCAATTTATTTAAGCAAAAGGAAACACCAAGAACAACGTGAGCTTTATCGCACCCTCCCCTTCCCCTCATCAAGAAAACCCAAGCACGAATTGCTCTCGCAATGCCCATAACAATCCCACGAATACGCACATACCCACCACTTACGTTCATGCCATCTGCCAGGGAGGAGACAGCATACCATTGAGGTCTAATCAGCTGCGATACTTTAAGATGCTCAATGAACGGTCAAGAGCTATACTTCGCCCCCCCTTCCCACCTGATTGGTATCGTTCTCTGAGTATGCTGGGTTCATCGGGGAGATACCCCGTCGCCCGTATGATGTATAGCGCTAATGTGGGATTATGTAAAGGCATTGCGAGAGTTAGGGCGGGTATCGAAAATTATTGGGGTGACCTAATCGAAGTGAAATTTTATAACCTGCGCAGATGTGTAGTAGAGGAATATCAGTTCAATCACAATCTTACTTAGGAAGAAAGGCAAAATGCCTTGGTTAAAAAGATAAGACGTTATACTTGTATTTGTTGACCCTTACCTGGATGACGTGAATTCATTTTGAATAGAATCGTGAACAGTTGTGGAAGACTGGTTCTTTGAGATGCACTTTTTGGACATTCTTAGGTCGACAATTTCGTTAGTCCTTAAAATTGTTTGGAATAGCGTTTGTTCTATTTTTTTGTAAGCTCTACATTCTTCAAGTTCGTACATGCACGTAGCAATTCTATTGGCATGACTTTCTTCATAGAGGCTTTGAATGGTTCCTACCGCCATAGAATTTACGGTCGCCATGCCGCAATTTTTCATCCTTAATATTTTCTTATCTTCCTGAAGTAGAAGGTAATGTTCTATCTTCTTTTTGTTTGTTCCTTCTTCCGTTTTCTGTTATTTCATTCGACAAAAAGAGAAACATAATTGAATTAACTATTTCAAATAAATCTAAAGAAGGAAATCACCTGTAGTTAGGCCCCCAGAGGTTATTTACTCCCGGGGGGCGATTAACAACAACAGGCAACCCGAGCCTTTTCCACTTGAAGAGAAACCACCATAACTTTTTCACCGAAGGCGTATGCCTGTTCCTTGGTTATGTCAGGTTGTTTGGGGTTAGTAGAAAAAAACCGAGTTGTATTTTTATTGGTTTTGTTAGGATGTTTGGCTCTATGTATTTTACTAGACAATGAAGAGGTGTATTGTCGTGTCGATATGTTTTTGTCACTTTTTAGTTGATTGTTATTTTTTTTTTTACTTACCTTAAAACTTGTCCACCATAAATAAGGGTTCTGATTAAGTTAGGGTAGGTCAACCTAACCAAACCTCTTTTCAGTGGAAACTAAAGCCTCAGGTAGCTAATGTTCAAGTGATTTTAAAAAAAGAGCTATACGAATAATCTTTGCCGGATATACCCAAATAATTCTTTTTCCTTTTTTAAGTTTTGGAGATAATATATGACTCAGTCCTACCACAAAGAAAGAGAAGATAAACGGAATCATTTTTATTCAGGAAAAATGTCTTTTTCCTAATTGCGCTAAAAATCCGTGCAAGGATGAGAATCGAACTAGGCAAACTGAGATCACAGCGGTTGCTCTCTGCCTACGTGTTCATGGTTCGATCCTCATCCCTGCACGGATTTTTTTCATTAGGAAATAACATATCTGAAGAAAATTATCCTGTTTTCCTGTTTCTTGCGTTTTTCTGGATTCATATATATATATATATATATATATATATATATATATATATATATATATATATATATATATATATATATATATATATATATATATATATATGACACTTGGCTACCCGGAAGACCAAAATTCTTCCGAATAAACAAGCTTTTAAGCTACCATTCGCAAGGGCGATCGGGACTGTAAAAGAGAGAGAAAATTAATAGGGAATTCAAAGGACAAAGGAGAATTGAGGTAAGCACGCGGCGAATATACAATGTATAAATCTTTCATGAGCGCGAAAGAATGATGAAAATGAACCCAACAAACCGCAAGAAACAGAAAATGGGAAAATGTTTCTTCGGAAATATTATTTCCTAATCCGCAAAAAATTCCGTACAGGGGTGGGATTCAAACCGTGCACAATGAGCCACCGAGCATCAGCTTTAATCTTAATTAAATCATCTCTTAGAATACTTGTCTACGCAGAAGACCAAAAAATCTTCCGAATAAACAAGCTTTTAAGCAACGATTCGCAAGGTCGATCGGGACTGTGAAAGAGAGAGAAAATTAATAGGGAATTCAAAGGACAAAGGAGAATTGAGGTAAAAACGCGAATTAGGAAATAATATTTCCGAAGAAATTTTCCCGTTTTCTGTTTCTTGTGGTTGTTGGAATAATTTTCATCATTCTTTCGCGCTCATGAAAGACTTATTCATTGTATATTTACGCGCGTTTACCTCATTTCTCCTTAATTTTTACGATTATAGATAACAACTCGGGCTGTAACTTCTGAGCCTGAGTCAAGCGCGTGTGAACGATGTTGAGAGAACGTCTGCTACGAATGATATTTTCTAAGACAGAGCACCTCTACGACGACCGCCAAACGCTGAACGAAAATATATGAACTGCGACCAAGCTCAATAAAAGGAACCCGAGTTATTGGCTGCAATTACTTGAAGTCATTGTTGGCAGAAATTAAATTCGCTTGCAAATACACGTTGACTTTACTAAATTTATACTCCGGATAAGCCCGAACAGCCCGAGAGCCCGAGTTGCCACTGATATACAGGGTTATTCAAAAAGAATGAAGCGATTTCATGACGCATTGCTTCATTTTCCAAGCATCGTCATGGAATGAGTCAGTGACTATTTAAAAGAGGAGTTTTCTAAGTTTTGACTGTTTGCCACAGAGGTGCTGTAGTCGCGTCGTTCCTCCGGCAACGTTCAGTTTTTTTTCACCCTCAAAATGGCGATTCCTCAGCAAAAGGCGTTCTGCGTTCTCGAGTTCGCGAAAACAAATTCGGTTGTCACGGTACAGTGTGCTTTTCGAAGAACATTCGACGGTGGTTTCGAGAGTTTCAAGAGAGTGGGTGTCTGTGTAAAGGAAAAAGTCCAGGACGATCATGAGTTTTGGCTGAACAAGTGGCGAGAATCAGTGCTGCGTTTGAAGGGAGCACGCGGGAGTCCACAAATCGAGCTAGCCGTGAGCTTGCAATCCATCAATCCTCTTTCTGGCGTGTGCTAAGAAGACGTCTACATTTGAAACCATACAGACTGCGCCTCGTTCAGGCATTTGCCAAAGACGACAAAAGGAAGCAGATGGAATTTTGCGATTCGATGCTGGAGATGATGGAAGATGAAACCTTTATTTCACGTTTAATTTGCAGTGATGAAGCGAGTTTTCACTTGCGTGGCACAGTCAATCGTCACAATGTGCGTATTGGGGAAACAGAGCACCCACATGAAACAGTTGAGTATGAAAGAAATTCCCCTAAGGTGAACTTCTTCTGTGATGTGTCTCGGGAAGAGGTTTATGGGCCCTTTTTTAAAGGAGACACCGTTAAAGGAGAAACCTATCTTGATATGCTCCGAAACTGGCTCTTCACTTCATTTCAAGTAGATTTGCATGACTTCATTTTTCAAAAAGATGAAGCACCGCCTCATTGGCACCTGATGGTTCGAGCTTTTTTAAATGAAAAAATGCCCGAGCGATGGATTAGTCGGAAGGGAGCCCAAGGCCTTGCTCTTTGTGCTTGGCCTGCGAGATCCCCAGACCTCACCATGTGTGATTTTTTCATATGGGGATATGTAAAAGATCGCGTTTATGTTCCACCGCTACCCACTAACCTCGATGACCTTAAACATCGAATAACAAAAGCAATCAACTGGGAGGAATTCTCTTATCGCATTGATGCTGCCAGTGCTGTAGGTGATGGCCACATTAAACACTCGTAAGACAGGAAATAAATATTCAATAATTCTTGTGACCAATAAAAGTCATGATTTTATGATATTTACAAAGATTTTACCTAAATTAATTATATCGCAATGTCCAAATTCATCCTTTCTATAATGAAATTAATTGCCTTGCCTTAGGATTTATTAATCCGGCTCATTTTACGAACTATTAAGAGAAGAAATGCTTTTTCAAAGGGTTCGTTTAAAGATAAGCCATCTTAAAAAGGCAAAAAACTGTCTGATCTTTACTCGGTCCATTGAGAGATGGCTTATCTTTACTAGCGGTTAGTGAGCCGGTTTTGTTTGTATTTCATGACTCTTTGTGTCCAGCGACTTCATAATATTACTTATTATTACTTGTGCTTTAGAAAAGTAGGTTAGGTTAGTAAAGATAAGCCATCTCTACGATGTTCCAGGACAGTTTAATTATCTATTAGTTGACCAAGTAAATATCTACCTGTAAATAAGGATAAGAAATCTAACAGCCCTTAAAAAGAACTGTATAAATTGGTTAATTCAACATCCTATTTCGCCATCGCAGTACAAGGCTGTTAAATTGGTGTATTGGATACGGTAACTTGCTGGCGTTGATGAAGAGAGTCTCCTAGGTGTGCCCAATGCGGCGTGAAGGTGGCTACCACTGCTATACTAACCAATACCATTACTACGTACATTTCAGTCTTCCTTACTTCTTGAATACCTAAATCGAAGCCCTCACGACCCCTAAGATCTTAGGAATACCAACTCTACCCGCGAAAATGAATAACTAGTATCAGTAATAAAGATATGACAAAATCACCAGTGCAGCGTCCGACTCCTAAAGGAAGCCCGCGTTTATGTCTGTTTGTTTTTCTGTTTAATGTTGCGTGAACTCATATGTCCATAGGCGCCCGCAGCGTTTATTAAATTACCATGAGTATTAAGGATCAAAAAGAGGATGGAAAGACTAAAGATTTTGCCAAGCCGTGAGCGTCAACTGCTTGAAATTTATTTTGACTTCCGTCTTTCAGTCAAAGAGTCAGGTTGAATAAATGATTAAACGCGAATTAGTTTGGTTTATCTAGTGATATTAGAGTACAAGTTTCAAATAAGGTTGATTGATATATTAATTTTCTAACTGATACACAATGGGTATCTGAAATTAGGTTTATCGTGTAAGGACAATTCCCAAGCGGAATATTGCCGATCGGTACAATCCAATTCGTAGGGTCCGTAAGAATATTGTCAGGCGGAATATTTGGAGTGGTTAAGTTAAGTTAAGTTAAGTTAAGTAATTTAATTTTTTGATCTCACAATTTTTTCACTGTCAATTCTCCAATGAATTTAATATATTTTAATGTAAACCTCCTATCTAGTAATATTTACAACTAAATATCCCCTAAACACTCACTCAATCTTTCATCAAATAATAATATATTAATTGCCACTGAACGAAATTCTGCGTTAATGTAACATCAGTAATTGTAGCAACTATATATCTAGTAATGACTTTTAAGTCTTAAGCTTCTATGATATATTTATTACCAATTAAGAGAGCATTAAATTACTTTTGTTAATACTTTGCCCTCCATCGTCGTATTATATCATTAAAATGCACACATTAATGGTGATTATATTAGAAACCTTTCACACTTTTATTAAAGGGCCAGAGGTGAGAACAAAAAATCCTACTGTAACATCTTAAAAATAGTTTAGATATGTATGGGAAAGAGAGAGATAGAGAGAGGGAGAGGAGTAGAGATAGAGAGCCAAAACCTGTTACATAAAAAGTAAAATACAACAACAAACAAGGCAATATTCATAAAAAAGACGTTTTCTCTTTATAAACTGATTGAACTTGAATGGCGCCCATGAAACATAGATAAGTAAGAAAATAAGTTAAATAATAATAATATTATTAATAATATATTTATATAATACTCTTCAGTGCAGTGGGCCATCGCAAGTCCCTACTATATAAAAATACAAATTTATAAAAGAAGAATCTCAAAAAATGGGTACTAGCCTCTTTTTTGGCCTTTAATTCGTGGCAGACTTTGTCATTGAATTCATTCGGTTATGAAGATAAAGGTTCATGAACCATTCAAGGAAATGGTGGTACGTTATACATCAATGACTCGCAATCCAATAATTTATTATATTTTGCATTCATTGAATTTCATATATCAATCATTTTTTTTATATTTTCCAATTAATGACTTTCATGTCATTCATTTATTCATTTGCCACTCCATAACTTTCATATATCAATAATCTATTTTATTTTTCAGTCATTGACTTTCATATGTCAAGAATACATTTTATTTTCGTTCCTATTACTTTTCTCTGTCAATCATATATTTTCTTTGACATTCCATGACGTTTATATCTAAATCATTTATATTTTTTGCTATTCCATGACTTTCATATATCATTCATTTATTTTATTTTCCAGTTAATAACTTCCTATGTCAATCATTTATTTGATTTGCTATTCCATCACTTTCATATAGCAATCATTTATTTCATTTTGCAGTCAATGTCTTTCCATTGTTAATAATCTTTTTCTTTGTCATCCCATGACTTTCATATGTCAAGCATTTTTTTTATTTTCCAGAAAACGATTTTCCTCTCTATGTGAATTATTTATTTACTTTACAATTTAATGACTTTCCTGTGTTAATCATGTTTTTTTTATTTTCCAGTTAATGACTTTACACTGTCAATCAATTATTTTATTTGCCATTCTGTGTTCATATGTCAATTAGTTATTTTATTTTTTCATTTAAGGACTTTCCTAATTCAATCATTTATTTTTTTGCTATTCTAAGATTTTCATATTTCATTCATTTGTTTTATTTTCCAGTCAATCATTTCCCTAAGTCATCTATTTATTTATTTGCCATTCTATAACTTTCATATATTAGTATTCGATTTTATTTTCTAGCCTATTACTTTTATGGCAATCATATATTTGATTTGCCAGTTCATGACGTTTATATGTCAATCATTTATTTTCTTTGCCATTCCATGACTTTCATACTTTATTTTCCAGTCAAATGACTTTCATAGGTCAATCATTTATTTGATTTTCCAGTCAATGACTATTCTATGTCAATCATCTATTTTCTTTATCATTTTATGACTAAATGTCAATTCTTTATATTTGTTGGCATTCCATGATTTTTATATGTCAATCTTTTTTCCAGTCAAGGACTTTGCTTTGTCCATAATTTATTTTCTTGGCCATTCCATGACTTGCATAATTCAATAATCTATTATATTTTCCAGTCATTGACACTTATATGTCATTCATTTATTTTCTTTACCAGTCTATGACTTTTATATGTCAATAATCTCTTTTATTTTCCAGTGCTTGACTTTCCTATGTGAATAATTTTTTTCTTCGACATTCCATGAGTTTCATATGCTAATAATTTATTTTATTTTCCAATTAATGACTTTCATATGTCAATCGTTCATTTTCTTTGTCATTCCACGACTTTCAAATGTCAAGCATTTATTTAAATTTCCACTAAATGAGTTTCCTATGCAGACATATTATGTTTGCTATTCCATGACTTTTATGTCAAGAATATCTCATTTTCAGTCAATGACATTCATATGTCAATCATATATTTTCTTTGTCATTCCATGACTTTTCTATATAAAACATTTCTTTTATTTTCCAGGTGATAACTTTCCTATGTCAATCAGTTATTTTATTTTCCAGTCAAAGACTTTCCTATGTCAATCATTTATTTTATTTTCCAGTCAAAGACTGTCTTATGTCAATCATTTATTTTATTTGTAATTCTATGATTTTCATATGTCAATCTTTTTTATTTTCTTGTCAATCACTTTCCTATGCCAATCATTTATTTTCTTCGTAACTCTACGAGTTTCATATGTCAATCATTTATTTAATTTTACAGTCGATGTCTTTTTATTTCAATCATTTATTTTCTTGGTCATCCTATGACTTTCATATGTCAATCTTTTATTCAATGACTATCCAATGTTAATCATTTATTCAATTATCCATTCAATGAATATCCAATGTTAATCATTTATTTTCTTTGCCATTCGATGATTCTCATATGTCATTCATTTATTTTATTTTCCAGCGACTGACTTTACTATTAGTTAATTATTTACTTTGCGATTCTATGACTTTCATATTTCAATCATTTATTTTATTTTCCAGTCAATGAATTATCGATATTTCAATTATTTATTTTTTGCCATTCCATGACTTTCATATTTAATGTTTATCAGATTTGGGGGTATTGACATAAGGACAGAAATTTGCCTCTATATAATGATGTTTAGCGCTCAGTCAGAAAAAAACTCAATTAAAATTCAAAAGAAAAAGTTAAATAGAAAGTTGAGTAGAAAGCAAAGTGAGAGGAAAAGAGATAGTAAAAATGGTGTTTGTATGTAATCTTCCACAGCAAATCATTGGATAAATGAGCGCAACTTGCTTATTGATAATGTTTATCTTCCGATCTGAGTGTTAGTTTCACTCTCTGACCCCCCCAACAAGGGCGTCAGGTATAGCATAGAGAGCAAAAAATGGATAACAACTGATAAATAGAAAGGACGGGAATATTGGACCTAAATCCAGAATAACAATTTTGTCAATATCAGACCACACAACTACCGTCCTAAGAAGAAAAGGCACTCAGGCATGACCCGAATGATGTACTCGCCTTAAAAATGTATTGACCCCAAAATATAAAAGGTAATGAAAAGGAAATTTACTGCCCCGGGCAATTGCTCACAGGCAATCTATTTCCTTTCCACAAAATCCCCACATTTCTTTTTAATAACTAGCATAGGTGCCCGGCGTTGCCAGGGATAAAAAGTCCCGTGGCAAAAAATATAGAGGCATATTTTATTAAAATTCTTATATTATGGCAAAAAATATCTTTACTTGAAGATTATAATTATTATTAATTGTGGGTTGAAAGCAGGTTCAGGATAGTTGCGTACTCTGTTTATCATATAATATAATTACAATCTTATCGATACAGATTGAGTGACTTTACAATTCTAATCACTTTTGGAAAGTTCTTAACAGTGTTGAAATGACGTGAAACTCCGAGTATAGACCACTTCATAGATAGAGTTAAATCGTTGCAGAGATAATTAATAGCGATAATATGGAAGCGACACTTAATATGCTTCTTCTATTGTATAGCAAATTGTAAAATGACTCTTGGCTGTCGTTCTTCTAGCCCACCTTGATACTTGCCATCGCAGACTAACCCATGCAAAATAATAAAAAAAATTACAGAATGCAGTAAAAAAAATTTCATCTGTATTCAGGAACTACCTAATTATATACGAGTACCATCAAAGACCCCTAAGGAAACGTTACCAAACCTGTGAGCAATATGTATTCTGTTCACTACCTTATAGCGGAAACAAAGGATGATAACTAAAATCCCTAAGTAAGAAGAGACCAGAAACAAAGCCGAATTCTCTAATAAAGAGAAAAATAAAACGAACTAAAACTTCTGTTATCTCGGCGGATGTGCTCTTGCTAGTAACTGCCAGAAGGAAGTTTTTTTAATTAAAACTCAATAAGACTTGCATACCAAACCACCCTAAATGATGGGGGATGGGGGTCTTCCAGGATTAATATAGCCACTCTTTCGTTCAATCCTACGACGTAACATGGCTGACACGCCTTCTGCTCGACAGCTAAATCAATCCTTTTGCTCTATGTGAGGATAGAGATACATGTTTTTTTCAAGATTCCCACGTTACAAATCTCCCAAAACAACAGTGGGAGTTCGAGACTAGATTACAAAAGAGAAAACAAAGTAACATATTTATACACTCCTTGGATATACAATGTTCTCCAACGTTTTACAAACCCTCACTAAAAATAAAAAATCTCATCAACATCGAGAAGAAAGGCCGTGCAACACGAAACATGAGCTGCCTGGATTACGTTATTCAATGTTCGATTCAAATAAATCCCATTTAATTCCTAACGCAGATATTAAAACATCGAAAATATTTATTTTTGTTTTGTTGCAGAGAAGTTAACAAACAGGTTTGAGTATTCACAAGATGGACAAATCATATTTTGGAATAAGAACGAAGCTGAGCGAAGCCGAGAATGAAATTAAAGGGTGATTCTTTTTCACCCTCTTATCTACCACAGCAATGCCGTTTTCCATGCAATTATCAATGGTTTATGCCCGTTAGTGTGTTATCATAAAGAGTATCATTAATGTAATACGTTGGAGCGCGTGTCGTAACAGATTCTTAGACATTCGATGTATCATTAGTTACGGAGTTTAGCGACTAAATTATGATATCAACCATAAATTACTTCGTGATAGAAGTAAGGCAAAGGCACCAACTAAAGTTGTTCGGACGCCACCTACAGAGCGAGAAAAGGGATTAGGGGTCTGTTATCCTCCATTGATCACCTATCTATGTACAAGACAGCGATCGGAACTAGGCAATCAGTTGGCCATACAATTGATAGGATTATTTATCTCAATAGTTATGCCCAAGGCATTTCTAAATTTGAAAATAGACGAAGTATAAAGATGAAGAAAGTTTTAGAGAGTTAGCAGCAATGTGGTAGGAAGGGGGGGGAAGGGGAACTGGCGGAACAAATAAAAAAGAACCACATGCAAGCAGTCAAACACTGTAAATCACAACATCCTAAAATTCAATGATTTTATTATTCCATACCTCTAAATATTCTCCACTTACTTTTTAAATCCGTAATCTTATATTACCATTTGGTCCACAACTACAATTTCTTCTCCATATTCAAACTACTTTTATTTTAATACAGCCACAAACTTTTATAATGTATCCATGGTACCCTGCCATAAACAATTGAGTTCTCTGGTGCATAATATCTACTTCAGCACAATAGATAAACCTTCCTCTGTCAAATCACAAATTCTCAGAGTTATGAAATACTATACGAAAATAGGAGGCAAAATGTTCGTGTCTGCCAGGACGGTTATTAACAGCACGCAGCGTTGTAGAGGTGCTTTCCTCGTTGTAAATTCATTTTAGTCAGGTGTCAGGTGGAAAGAATTGAAAGGGAACTCACGCTGTGCAAGAAAGGATAAATCAGAGATCAAATTCTACATTAATCTGTTGAAAGGGGTGATTTACAGATGATTTACCTGCTGAAAATAGCGCTTTCTTTGTGTAGGAATAGAGAAAGGTTGAGTTATTTGTTTCTTAATAGGTGAGTGAATGATTGTGGGATTCCATGTTGTATTTAATCATAGAAATCATTTCGATGAAGTGATTAATACATTTGAAGCTTATAAATTTCACATCTCTCACACATCTTGATGTGTTTCTCAGGAAGAAAATGTTTAGCGCTCAAAAGAGGAAGAAGAATGATTACATAGCCAACATTCAGTCCTAGATGATCCTAGAGAATGCAGTGAAGATGTTTTATGCGAATTTTTACCAGATAACCAGCTTATATTTGGATGTGGATACAAATGGTCGGATTAAAGTACCTGATATTAGGATTAAGTGCTCACTCCTTTGAATTGCAGAAGTTCTTCTAAAGAAAACTGCCTTCTCTTCGCTCTCTCCCAGTAACCAAGATTCTTTGATCAGTCATTTTGAGAAGTCTCAGCAAAGAAACAATGAAGTGAAATGAGTATTATTGACCACTTTACCAACTACGAAAACAAGAAAAGTATAAATTCAGAAAAATGAAGAAGCAGAGCACGAAATAGTAAATAAAAAAATACTTAATTAATTACAGTATTACATTACAAGGTACTGTCAAAATACCCTCGGGTCCACACGAAGTCAGCCCATAAGCAGGAAGGTCACGTTGTCATCAGACAATGGGGTCTGGGGCTCACGTTATTATTTTTAAAGTAAGTATCCAGCTTATTTTTTAACATGTTTCCTGAAGTACTGGATACTACTGTAGCAGGTAGACTATTCCAAACGGTTATTATCTTAAATGAAAAGAAATTTCTTGTTATTTCCGTGTTGACCCTAGGATGCAGTAAACTAAAGATATTATTTCTAGCAACCTCTTCGTTATTAGCCTTCTTTACGAATTTGTTCTTCAACGTAATCGTAAGAAAGGTTTTTTTGGGGGTGATTGTCCACTTCACGTCGTGGTTTGGTTTTTAACTAGTAACTAACAGTCGGCTGCTTGATCGAAAACAAATCTCACACCTGAGAGGCAACCGAGACACAGGTTGTAGACTTTGTATGTGATAGCATTAGAAGGTGTGTGTTTAGGAAAAAGCAAGACAAGCTAATAAATTACCCCCTTTCTTGACCTGAGAGTCATGGATTATGCCTTTGGTTGCGTTCCACGAATTAGGAACTGATTTAGAATTTTTTAAATTTTGAATGTACATCGACTCTATATCATCAATGGTGGTACTTTCCAGGATTTTAAAGCAGTCAAAATAAATCCAGCATTGTGGACAACCCACTGGCTTAAATTTCAGGGAATAGTTGCCAACCTAAATTTTAAAGACTATTTTAAAAGAAAGCAGAATTCAAGCAAAAAGTAATTGCAAAGATCTAGAGTTGTAATCTGCCTTATAAATGTGTAAATAAAACCAGAAATTCTGTATGTCTACCAGTACGTAACCAACTCACCTCAGAGGGACTATAGTTCTCTTAGGATTTCCCAGCCAGTACCAATATCACACCATTTCACTCACGCGGGGTAAAGAGATCCACACTTTGGCCTGTGTCGGTTGACGAAAAAAAATATTGACCACAGACACGGATCTCCCCTCTTTTTTTGCCTGGCCCCACAGTAGGGGGCTGAACCCTCAAAATGCTTGTGGGTATCCATAATTTTTAGCCGCGTGCGAGTTTAGTCGCGGGTGACTCTACATCAAACTATGTCGGTCGGTCGGTCCCCGTTTTGCTTTTATTGTTTTTGTAATAACATTCTAACTATGCAGCCGATTATAACAAAACTTGAAATCCTTATGTTGTTTTACATTTTCTTTCGAATTATATAATTGGCAAAGTCCTCCCAAGGTTAGCCCATGAATTATTTTGTTTTGACAATAAAATCATAACTATTCGTTCGATTTTAACGAAATATGAAACCCTTATGTTCTTTTACATTCTCTTTCCAATAATATAACTTCCAAGGTCCTCTTAAGGTTAGTCTTTAAATTATTGAAAGTTTTGAAGGTGGTAAGGTCATAAATCAGAATAATTGAGAGCACGTGATTTGGGGGTCAGCAGACCTTGTTGTATATACTAGTGAATGAAGTAATACATTGGGTAAAAATACGGCAAGTGATATTTCTGTCTCAATCCCTGAGGAGTATCAGAAATTGGAACAAAACGACTCTTTCCCGAATGTTGATTTTTCGAGCTGGTATCGCGTCACTTTTAAGTTTCTTTGCTCTATTAGTCAAATTCTATCGTGGATGTTTATTTATTCGGCCTTATCAAGGCTCCTCGATTGATTGCCTTGATTTATTCCTAGAGAATAATAATATAAATAATAACCTCATTTTGCCCCGCAAAAGAATCTTAATCCTCCCATTAACCCCCGATCCTTTGATTAATCAAGAAAAAAATTAAGGAATAATAAAAAAAGATTGTTAAAGGCAGCCACAATTTTAGAAAACGTCTTTAATTTTTATATTTATTAACTCAACTCGTCCTTTCCAATTGGGCGGAGTCCCCCGACCAGATAGGTAAACCAACTTAAAGATAACAATGACAATCTCTGGCAATTCGGGCAACACCAGGACAGGGCGCCGTTGAGGGAGGCAGGAATGGGGAGAGTAGTATTTATTTACAACCAACCAGAGAGCGTTTGCAACGCCTTTGTGGCTCAAGGGAAACCCACTCGATAAACATCAGGGGAGTGTGGCCTTGTAACCTATTTTGGCGGATTCCGAGAGTCAAAAGAGTGATGCGTTGTGTGCGGGCTATGCTCCAAGAGAGAAGTTTCCTTCCGCACCGAAATTTTATGTTCAAAATAATGGAGGCTGAAATATTAATTTAAATTTCAATGCGAAACCCAACGAGAGCATCTCCCATAGAGAGTTTGTGAGGAGATATTTGTAAAGAAATTGGTGAAGATGGGGTAAGTGAAAATGTATCAAAGATTTATAATAGCCGATGAACTTCGTGCAGATATTAGGGCTGGGAAGTCACGCAACATTTAGTTGGGGTCTGAGGGGCACGCATTCATCCAGATGTGAACTGCAGCATGGGTGTTAATGCTCTACTCGCACCCCCTTGCGTGCTATGCGTGGGGCTATGCACGCAAAAATCTTCATTTACAAAGACTTGGAAAATCAAGCGTTGCCTTCCTTTCGGAGTTTATTAGCCTGCAAGGGGGTGCCAGGAGATATCTGTAAGTTTTTGTGCCCTCCCGGCCTCAACACCCACAGTTTGCCCTCATGGTCCGTATATCTGAAGGAGGATCTGCCGCTATATATCTTCCTCTCATTTTTAATTCCCCGATCTTCACCTCTTCCTTTACAGATCTCTCCTTACTTTATAATTGGTGCAGCCTCATTGTTATTGCGCTTTAAATTTGAGGTGAAAAATCAAGGTTTATTTATTACTAAATCGTTTTGGGAGAGGTTTTTATTTATTCTGACCCGCTCTTCTTTATAATATTGGAGTTCTCACTCTATTTACCAATATTATTAAACCAACTTATGGCATAACGCGAGGGATTAATTACGAACGCTCCGTTGAGAGCACTTCACGACCATTTAGAATTTGTCAAGTCAGATTTTAGCATACGGTTAGAATTGAATAGAATTAGGTATATAAAGACCAGAATGGACAGAATTTTCAAATTCTCCTCATTCAATATCTTTTCTTGAATATGATATCATAGTGTTTTTATTTATTTTGCTTTTGTTTATAGCTCTCCAGGAGCAGAAAGCTCTCTACTCCTTCGACTGCTTGGAAGAGTAAGGGAGAAAGCTTTGATCGTGAAGCCTTGTGCTTCAAGGCCCCACCAAAGATACCATAATTAAGTGGCGTCGCGCTTTCTTTGAGACTGGCCTGGGGCACTAGGTAAGATTGAAGGGAGGCTGTTGCATGTTACAGGTATTTTATGGTACTACCGTGTGCTTGCGGTCTATGTAACAGGTAAAAAGTGGAAGTTCTATTTCAACTAACATCATGTGGACTAGATCCAAGTAGGGTGGTTGTACTTAAGGAATGCATCCAGATGGGGCACTCGTGTCATAAAACTTTAATCCTTACAGATTTGAGGCTATCACAATGTATGTGAAAGAAGTTCAAGTAATACCAATAGATTTTGAAGCCTCAGGGATCCATATTTGGGCCTATTATTTATTTACTCTCCATGGCACTGATTTTACTATTTATCTCTTATTTTATTGTTTTTCTATTAATTTCTGTGCTTTATAGAGCCGTCTGTCATGTTTGAGCCTACCTATAGTTCCCCGCGTTACATGTGCATGTAGGCAATTTCATATATATATATGGATTATATATTTTTGTTTGTATTTATTTAAGTTCATTTACTCTTACTTTCCGATAATTCGAGGTTAATAGAGCTACCTTTAACAAAATTAACCTGGTTTTTATCAAAGGTGAGCACAAAATATTAGGTATTCGCAATTGATTTACTTCTTAGTTTCTTTGTCTTGGCATCTGCTCCTGGATGATGGACCAGGGCGTTCCTTATCAAATGCGTAAAAGGCAGTGGCGGATCCAAGATAAAAAATGGGGGCTGCTAACCTAAATTGCTCCCTCTGAGAAAAGAGCATTGATCATTAATAATGTTTATCGTACACAACATTGATAATAAATAACTAACTCCCGCAGGAGTGAGCACTAACTCTCTCAGATCCGATTTATGTTATGCATACATCAGAAAATTATGAATTGTAATTTTGGCAAATTAGCTAATAATTATTAGCTAATAGTTAATAATTATTTTTAAGATTTACCTATATTTTTTACATGTATTATATAAGGTACATTCGATCGGAACAGTTTGAAAAAAACTGGTTTTTTTATATATTCTATATTATTACATAACTCTTTCTGAATAGCACAATACTTGTATGACTTAAAAAAAGAAATATAAGGATAAACGGGTTTGAAAGGCGTAATAACAGCATTGAACATAGAGCATTGGTCACGGTATTTCGCCTGAACATCAACCTCCTGTTCGTTTAGGCAAATGCATTGATAAAGCTGTCTATTCTAACATCAATTTCATTGTAAACATCGATCAGCGTCAGGCCGTTGAGGCGTTCTTGACCCATGTTATTATTCCTTAAGTACGTTTTCAGTCGTTTCAGGCACGAAAATAAACGCTCAGCCTATGCGTTCGAGACTGGGGGAGTTATCATAACCTTGAGGAATCTGGGCAGGTTCGGATACATTTGGGTCTGGGCGTATGCATGGGCATCTCCAACGGAGTCAAACTTGATTGTTTTAGGAAACCAGTGCTCTTCTTCCGCCTTGACGAGGCTCAATGACTCGATGTCAGCCTCGTAGACTTTTGCTGCCTTGAGTACAGCTGCAAAATTTTAGTGGACGCAGCTGAGCGGAAGATGTTTGATGTTGAAGACGACCGGAATATTGTCTTTCCCAAACCTAATATGCAGCTCTGTCAACACCTGGTCAATAAACAGGACATATGTAGACAGATCGGTAGTAATATTCCTCAGCTGTCTTGAAGGGTAACTACGCTCACTGAGGCACAGAAAAGGAGTCATGTGACGAGCCGATCTGCTGAAGAAGCTTCTCTGCCTTCTTGAAGACGTCGTGGAAGCTGGCCAGTGCACCTTTCCGAGTCGTTCTGAGATAAGTTCCACTTCACTGGTTGAGATGAGATCAGCTTGGCTCCACGGTGTGAGCTATAACCGTCTCAGCGACGACGAAGCTAATCACAAAGTGCGACTCTCGGATTGCTATCAGTAGGAGTCCCGCCTTTGCGTTCGGGTTGCCCTAATCCTCGAGGAAGATGACAATAACCGGCAGGAATTCGATAAACACAATGACTGAATCGTGTCATTGTGTTAAACGCTTAATGAAGTCGCTTCGCATTTCACTATATCCTCGTGTGAGATCAGGTAGAACGTTCCTCTTCATTTTGCGGCTTTCAAGATGCTACTAAAAAAACTTCCTGAAATCGATGATATGGATCATGTGAATCACTTATTCATTAAACCCTACCAAAGACTAAAGTGGTGGAAGGGCTTGAGTGTTCCAATGATTTCAAGAGCGATGCTGTCAAGAGTTTCAAACTCTTGGCACGGTCACACAAGGAGGTAAGGTCGTGGATGAGGTTCCAGACTAAATGCAACCAGCCAGACTCCAACGGCGGACCAAGCAGACATGGGCCATTTAACATCCCTATGTCTGGCTGCGGCGGAGGGCAGCGCCCAGCAGGCAGGCGCGGCAAAGGGGGCCTTGATAGACCAAGCACCCGTCACTCCGATGCAACTAGCCTAGCTGAAACCGCATGTCTCAATGTTTTGAGCCGCAGTGGACGCGTTATTAGCCAAGTGCGCGCGCGTGGCCGTCGCGCAGCCATGATCGCCCCAAACAAATTCCTCACCGACAGGCATTCGTCTCTTTTCTTTCCCGGACTGGACCCCCTCCCTTCATCCGGAAAAGAACTCAGCTGAAAGACCGGATAACCGACAACGAAACCAATACTCGGGTACGAGCTGGAGCCGACGAATGAAACGACAAATTTGGGGGGGCTTCAGGCCCCCTTAGATCCGCCCCTGGTAAAAGCATTTGAGGTCCTACGTTTGACTCTGTGTTCATTTACACGAATTTGTTCGTAGCTTAAAATCGCTTCCCTGCGTCAGTATTTATTTTGGATTATACCAACTTCCATTTAGTTTGGATTAATCCAGATGCCATTTATTTTGGATACCAGTTTCCATTTTTCCAGTAATCAATTCTAATACACAAAAGCTCCATGATAAAAAATAGTGTCATCCGACTGTCATTCAGAACTACCAATCACGGGCTGTGAAAGGTTGGATGTTCTAAACATGAAGAGAATTAGTCAGTCTTGTATATGTTCGTCCCTTGTATATGGTTATATGTGAAAGTACGTGCCATTAGCATAAGGTGGTGAAGAAAACGTAAGAGGTTTTGTTCACCTACAGACCCACGTCCGCTATGACAGTTTCAACTCAACTCCTTAGTTGACATGGCAACAAGAGCCATGTCACGTCATGTATGGGGCTTAGTCCCCGAGCCCGTGGGATCCAAATATCCCCCTTACAAGCGATTCTTCTTGCCTTGCTTTGCACACTAACAGTCGATCCATTTTATTCTTAGTCGACCCACCCTTATTCTGCCCTTACTCACATGGGTATACACCCTTTTTATTTATCACCTCTCCACTCTCTTGTAGCAAGTTATAAAACACCCCAGGCTCACACTCTGGGGGTCTCATTTAGGCTTTTGTAGTGTATGGAAATGTTAAGTAGTCCTCCTAGGTTCCTTTAACGGGTAAACACGTTATCTGGTAAACGGAAATAGTCTATTTTGAGGTTATAAAATTACCCTCAAGTTTCAAAGAAATTCAAATCTTTAATTACATTCCCTGCAGTAGATCAAGACGAGATGGCGAGATCAGATGAATAGTTGAACTAAATTTGGACGCAGAATCGATACATAAACAGCTAAATCGAGACTTTTATTTTGAGATCCTATCATTGTGGAAATGAACAAGGGAATAGGCGCATGTAATCGAGGACCCCCAAATAAAACCACGTACAATCTTATTGGAAAAGACGGAAAAAAATATTATGAAGTACTGGATATAGGTGAATTGGTGAATGCGGTCAGAATGAGCGATGGATGAAAAAAAAACAATCAATATTTGTCAACTAAGAGAGATGAGAAAAACAAAAAAACTGAGATTATTAACAATTACTATATGTCGAAGAATAGGCCGAAGGGTGGTTGGAGTTTTCCCCGACTCTTTATATATATATATATATATATATATATATATATATATATATATATATATATATATATATATATATATATATATATATATATATATATATATATATATACTATTATCCCGAATGTGGAGGAGTCGTCGTACTACTCCTTATACTTCGTTCGGCCCGTGCCCTGAATGGGTCTATTGAATCAGAGTGCTAAGAGGTTGGCTACGGAGGGATTGGAATGAACTTTGCCAGCAAGCGATCCAAAGGAAGTTAGATACACAACAATATGAATATAAAGTTTTAATGAACACTTGGCTTGTAAATAACTATTCACTCTGTAAATCCCTATCCACTTGTAATGTTGGTAAGCTTCGCGGTGAAGTTGGGAATGTGAAAGGGACAGATTACCTTGGAACCTGGCGCTGGTAAGTGAAGGTGGTGAGATAAAGGGATGGAGACGATGAGGTAGGTTCTCCAGGAACCAAACTGATCCTACAATTGAGTCACGATTCTGTTGGAAGAAGGCGCTGACGGAAGCTTTTTGTTAAAAAGGGCACCACGCTCGTGAACTCCAAGGAATCTTGGGTGCCTCTGTGAGGGAGGGGCGAAGTGACCTATCGACGCGTAGGTCCATGGAGAAAAGCCGAGATGTAGTTTTCTCGCTTAGGGAACCTGAGTGATGCTGTTTGTAGCTCCGGCTCTGACACGTGAGTACGAGCTTGGGTCCGCACTGACTTGCAGACCAACGGGGTAAGGAGCCTCCCTAACTGGGATCGATCTCCTCTCTGAAGACTTAGTGCTTCGACGAATTACCACTACACCGATATATGGTAATTCCTGCCCCGCCAGACGCCGTGCAAGCTCTACCACTGAGTGTTAAAAGAATTCATCTTTTATACTCAAAGCTCGGGAGAGATTTCCATGGCTCCGGAAGTAGATTCGATATCAAGCTCCTTTATTTCGTCCTTTGTTGAGGAAGGGACTATGTGGTTAACTGAAATGGCCGGCGTCTCTTCCGGCTGGAGAGGGGGGACCAGACATCGGGCCGGAAGGGAAAGGTTTGATAACGCAGCCCGCACGGAGACGAGGTGGGGACACGTGGGAAGCCATAGGCTATTCTCCTTCATACCACTATTGGTTATTGGGATTAGTATACATGTTGCGGCTCGGTACATATACAAATATGATTTTATACGTAGTGCAACCTGTTAGAGTAAGAAGGAACATAAAAGAATTCGTTGAAAAAATGGAACTTAACTATCAAAGCACCAAACATCAATTCCTGTCCTCAAAAGATGTTAAGATGTATATGAGCAAGATGTGATTTGATGACTTACCAAAGAAGAAAGTCTAATTTAAAATTATCCTTCATATGAGTAAAATGATATCGAGAAAAAGTTAAAGCAAGGGCAAATATGAAATTCTCGGTGACGTTTGGTTAGAAGAAAAGTGAAATCATGGATATTTGGGGGGAAAGTTTATTACAAAAATATACTAAGGTATTATTTATTTCATTCTTCGGCAATTATACAGATGAACAACTCCAACTTTTTTTAAGAAAATTTACTTCCAATCTATTCTAAAGACCTACCTGAATTGTCCGTTGATATCCATTCAGTGCGTAGAGCACTATTTTACCCGAGTTATTCGCACTTGAAACTAGGTTTTTTCAAAGCACGAAGCTATTATTTGCCGCTGCTATGACGTCATGAGCGTCGGGGAAAGAGATCCATTACACCGATTCAAGAAATACACATTACCAACGATGATGCTAATTTAACTACGATATAGAAGGTTATGGGTAGTAGGTAATTTAAACATATTTAGTTTTAATCTGTCGAATTACCACAAGTGGAAAAGGATATGCCACGGCAAGTATTGCTAGATTGGGCTTCTTATTTGGTTCATTTCCGGGGGGGGAAAACAGCCAAAACCTAAAAACTTATTAAAACAAACTAAACGAGCCTGAAAAATTAACCTAGACCTAAAACCATGAAAAAATAACCTCCCTAACCCAACCATTATTTGGGGATTCAAAACGATCAATCAATGACTTGATGGCTGCCAATCTATTTTTCGTTATAACATCATAATTAGAAATTCCGGCGTTTTAATAAGTAAAATTGCCCTATTGTATAGAAATATTTATAACAAAGCGCCTTTGATTGCGATGGGTTTGTTCATCTGTAGAATTAGCCCAACTGTTCTTCCACTCGGTCTTCACCAAGAATTCGATGCTTGTTATAGCTTTAGTATCAACAGGTCTTTTTAACCTCTCACCGATTTATTTACATCATAACCTAGCAATAGAAGTTTATCACATCATAGCAAAACCTTAGTTTATCACATCATAACATAATCTTATGAGTTTACCATTGTTTTAGAATAGGATAGTGAACAAGTAGTTTTAAATGTAAATCGACACAACAATAAAAACTCAATCCCATTTTTACTTCTATTACAATTTACTAAAATTCCAGCCCATGTTATAATAAAATAATTCTCACCTAAACAGCTCCTTCATGACCCTTTTTTCCTTCAATTTAGTGGGACCCTCCTTTCGGCACAGAAGGCGATTGTGCCTCATACATATAAAGAGAGGAAAACGTTGATTAGAGAGCAACCTCTTCCCTATAATCGTCATTGTCACTTAAAAATAATAAGCGAAAACTAATAAAGGCACCAGCACTTGAAAGTTTACGAGGAGAGGTTTGTAGAAGATTCCTAAAGGAAATAGTGAGCATGTAGTAAAAGGAAAGTGTGCGGAAAGTAGAGCGACATTGCGCAAGTAGTCTGAACAAAGAGACTACAAGAGGCGATTTGGACTGGAATAGGACGCAACTCTCCAAAGTTTGAAAAGTTTTAAAATGAATTCAGATCCCTTTTATTATATACAGGGTGGTCCGAAAGTCTTTTCACCCCTTGTTAATATTGTTTTAGTTTTCCTATTTCAGATGGCTGACAGGAGCTCTTACAGTTCGAAAGAGAAGCTGATTGCAAGTGTATGGGCACATAATCGTGTGCATTCGGGTAAGAACATGGAGGATGTGTGACATGACTTTACTGTAAGATTCGGCCGACTAACCCCTCCAAAGAGGACGTTGGGAACATAAACTATTTCTGACAAGATCAATTAAGATAGGTAGTGACAAGGCTTTCGGACCATCCTGTAGATTAATGTCTCCATCGCAATCGAAGGCGCTTTGTTATGAAGATGTGTAGTTTGAAAAAGGCGCAAATGCTATCAATATTGGCGGAATTATGGATTTTCCGAAAAAATTTATTTTTTAACAAAAATGCTAATAAAACTAATTTTATAAAGTGCAAATAATTTATTTTGACACAATGGAACAGTGTTAAGTCTTCTGCATCCACTACTAAGCAGTCTGGCCACCCTTAGTATCCATGAGTGCTTTAACATGTCATGACATGACATTGATCCATGTTTTGCACATTTCCTTGATTCGTTTAGATCTGAACCAAACTTCAATGAGACGGTATATGGGTTGCTGTTTGGTCGCAGTGGGCTCTCTGTGTATTTCATATTTCAACACACACTATAAAATCTCGATAGGATTCATGTCCGGGGAATTTCAGGGCCATTGAAGCAGCTGAACTCCATTTTGTGCACACCATGCCTTCACTGATTTTGCTGTATGACATGGAGCCGAGTAATGTTGGAATATCCAAGGTCTTCCGCCATACCATTCCCTTATTTGAGGCAGTAAGCGACCTGTAAGAACTATATTTCCCTCTCTTGGTTCATAGTTATCTCAACAATGTGCAAACGACTTGTTCCATGCACCGAAATGGCTCCCCACACCATGATTTTTTGGGGAAAGTTTACTCTTTTCCTCAGACATTCAGCCATAAATTCTTCTCCAGGCCGCCTTCTTACACTCTGCACTCGGTCGTCTAGCACTGCAATGGTTGATTCGTCAGACAAAACTACCTGCAATAGTATAAAATACAACATAAGTAGTTGAACAACCATAGAAGTATTCGAATCAACTTCATGTTTTGAAAAGATTAGAGCCATTACAAAAATGCGGCACTGTTAAAGTTAGTAGGTGTTAATGATTTTTTTATGAATAGCAGGTAAGTGGTTAGCTGGATGTGTCATTCTTACCTTTCCCCATTGTTCTGAAGGCCACTTAAGGTGATTTTTTGTCCACGAATAGCGTACCTTCATCATTGTTTCCGTGAGTCGAGGCTTCTTTCTCGAGCGATATGATTTCAATCTAACTTCCAAAAGCATGTCATTCACTGTTCTTCTGGCAAGGCTAACATCATCTACCTCCAGCTCAATAGAAACCTTTCTGCAATATGTTTTTCTCTTCTTAAGAGCCTGTTGTATTAACTTACTACCTGTTGTTGGAGTTGTTTTTCGTTTTTGACATTGCCCAACCCTTTTTAAGTTTAAATCGTGACCGTTATCATTTTTTTTCTTAATAACACAGATTGTTTGAGTTGAAACACCTAGTTTTTTGCTATTTCTTTTCGTTTTAATTTAGTTTCTTTAGGTTAAACGTTTATTTGTCCAACTTGTCAAGGAGTCAAATCACTCCGTTTACCCATTTTGGTTTAATTCATTTATAGCTAAAACCTATCTGAAACACACAAAAACACTATAAATAACAAAAAGCATCCTATTTGCAAGATACCAACTGACTCACACAAGTGGCTGTGACTTCATTGAAATGGTCCAATGCAGTGTTGTTCCTTCAGTGTTACCAATTATTCTTACAAAGCAACCTAAGGCTCTTGAAAATAAAAGTTAAATGTTTGCTCGGTGTTGGTGCATAAAATAAATTCATTTGCAATCAAGGAATTTGGTTTCACTGGCTTTTTTTGTAGAAAAAATTAAATTTTGGAAAAGTCCATAATAATTCCGCCATTACTGTATTTATCATAGATATATATTAATAATGCCTTCACTAATTATGCTGCGGAAATATATACTTATGCTGTTATAAAGGAAAATAGATTGGTAGCCATCTTGTCATTGATAGCTTGTTTGCAACCAAACAAATAACGCTTGGGTTAGTCTTTTTAGTTTGTGTTTAGGGAAGGTTGTTTTGTGGGTTCGTTTGTTTTGTTTTCAGTAAGTTCGGTAAGGTTTTGTATGCTGTTTTTCCTGCTGGAAAGGAACCAAACAAGTAATCTATTCTAGTGCCAGTAGTTTCCGTGGCCTACCCTTCACTTCAAAATAGCTCATCTCTGTAGTACGATCGTGCTTGAGTCTCCGCGGGAATATTAGCCGTTAATCTGTGGAATTACCAAGAGTAAACCTGTTTAAATAACGTACTCCACCTAACTTTCAACATCGTAGTTAAATTCGCGTCTTACCTAAATGTCATGCTAATCATCATCGTGGGGAATTAGGATTTTTTGAATCGGTGTAATCAAGCACTCTTTTCTCCCAAGGCTTATGACGTCATACTGAAGAGCTATCAGCGGAAAATAATAGCTCGATGTCTCAGAAAATACTCCTTTTAAGTGCTGATATAGAGTTAATAGTGCTTTTCGCGCCCAATAAATAACAACAGACCTATATGATAGATAGAATGAACGTATTTTTTCTGCAATAACGATGGAGTCATTAATCTGTAAAAGTACATACATAGATCCCCCTGCAAGCATTCTCCATAATAAACCTGGCACATTATCGAGGGGTCGTATATAATAATTTCATGAACTAGTTAAAATACATTTAGTCCGAATGGAAAACTAAGTGACCGCGAGTTACCTTGAGGTAGATTCATTGTACGTTCAGTGTACATGGAGTTGAGAATGGAAACCCTTTCGCCCATTTTCCACCAAGCTGTACTTTTTCTACCACCTGATTACGCATGCTCATTGTTTATTTGTAGAAAACTTCTTCCGTATGCCGAGGTGAACAATTTCGGCCACCTCACTGAAGTAATTTGAATCATTGCTGAGTTGCCAACTCCCACTTTTTCACTAATAAATGCTTTATTGCGAGGGAGCAGCTAACCCCCCACCCCCACCCAAATCTAGGTAGAATAACAAGTGAAAATAAACCTCGTTCAGTTATATTGGTGTTCTTGGCACACCTTTGCCCAAGCAAAGTTAATCCAAATCGTGAATCCATCCAGCAACTAACCACACTCGAAATGGTTTAACTTCGCCCAATTGAAAAACGAGGTTTTCACTCGAATTGATTATAATTCTGTATAAGGCTGAAGATGTAATTATTTATACCAAACATCGAGACCGGGTTCGAATCTTCAAGTTCGAGCTTTCAAGTGTTTGAATGTACGAAATTGGTCTTGAGACTTAGTAACGGACACACCCGGTTGATGAAGTTCATTGTTATCATTATTAGATCTATTGCCATTCAAACATTCTATTTATCTCCTTTTCGTTCATTAATCTCACTTTTTCCCATTTTTTGCCATTCAAAGTTCCCTCGTTGATCTCAACTTTTTTGTGAGTAAAAACGATGATGTGCTCCCAGAATAGAGAAGTGTGTGAAACAGGGAAAGGAAGCGTGAAAGTACGTGATTTGTTAAAGAAAATGGCCGAGGGAGTTTTCATCGTCATTAAAAACTTCCACACAGTGTGAAGTTGCCGCCAAGTAAAAAAGTTGAACATAGTTTTGTTGATGTAAGCTTGGTTAAGCGAATATATTGAAAAAAAGACCCAGCCAAAAGAAATTGACCATAAAAATTAGTGCTAACAAAATTTGACTTAAAAAAAATTGATCTAAAATCAAATTTAGCTAAAAACAACTTGACCATTAAACTTGACATAAATAAATAGACCCGTAAAAGTTGACTATTAAGAAATTAACTTGAAATCCACCTTGACTAAAAAACAAATTGACCCAAAAACGTGAGCAAACAAAACCCCCCAAACAGATGGACCAAATAAAAATTTAACTAAAAACAAATTAAGCAAGAATGAATACACTTAAACAAATTGACTAAAAACAAATTGGACCCAATTAAATTGACTTAAAACAAATTTATCAAAACAAATACACAAAAAATTGACCTAAACACAACATAAACAAATGCCGTTAAAATATATTAACCTAAAACAAATCCACTTAAAAACAAATGGACCTAAAAACAAACTAACCTTAAACCAAATTGACTTAAATCAAATGAACATAAAACTTAATTGACCCCAAATTTCACCGAAACTATAAGTAAATTCGAAAACTCTGTTGATATGTTTCGAGGTGGCTTAACTTCCTCTTTAAGGGGCAGCTGGGTCTTAAAAAGTAGGAAAAACAAGGGTAAACGGAAGAAAAGTAAATAAGAAGAATAATAAAAAAGTTCATTAATGAACACTACAATAACAACTACGCCCTCCCCCCTCCCCCTTAAATCCTGGAACCTGGAAAGTGCAATGGACATCGAGCTCGTATTGAATGAAGCAAATTTGCACCAAGTAGGCTCGATCTGAACTTAGAAATAGGTCCCACGAGTGAACTACTCTTCGGATTAGAAATATGGTAGACTGATCCCTAATAAGGTAAACTACACTGTACGCAGTGATGGTATGCGGTTAATCTAGCGATGATTAGCCACCTTCAATCTATATCAGGCAAACCTGGAGAACACTCCTCATCTACGCCAATCTAACAGCCATTTAATACGACGGCAAATGTGAAGGTTAAAATACCCAATTGATACAGTTAATTTTATGGCTGTTAAATTTGGTCTATTGGATACAGACACTTGTTTGGCGTGAATGAAGAGCGTCCCTCAAGCGTGCCTTCAAATTGATCCCTATTTTGGTAGATAGATTGATCCAGATTGCCATCAAAGTCCGATGGTCTTTGCAACTTGTTCCGCTTCAGTGCGAGATTTCATGAGATTATTCATAATTTTCTTGCGTGTGAAGCTTCATGGAAAACAAAATTATCCCCTTAGGAAAAAGCAAACACTCAGTTCATAACCAGTTATTAAACTATTAGTCCTCGGTTCATGCCCTCTCCCCCTAAAAACCTTGCAAATATATAATTATATATCAATAACTCTTTTCTTTTTCCTTTAGGCAAAGCAATAAATCAGAACTTCCTTGATATAAAAAGTGACTTTGTTTGTCAAGAATGGATTAAAAAAGCGGCTTAGATAAAAGAGAACCTTGAGTTGCGTCTCCTAAATGAATTTACAAACACAAAGAAGATGATTTATTATTATTAATTACTTGAAAATAAAAAGCAAAAAAAAACGAAGGCGTTTCTACTAGAACAATTTTAAGGTACAAGGAGTGGTCAATAAGTTTTGCAATTCGGATATAAGGAAACTAGATATTAGGAAAAGTGTTTTATTATTTTTTAATATAACTACCCTCGACTTTAATGCACTTGCGCTACTTGTCCCTGAGGCTTCGAATTCCCGACAACCCGAAATCTCCCGACCGCTGTTCAATCCACTCCTGGACGGCGAGCTGGACATCTTCATCGTCCCCAAACCGGCGTCTACGCAGTGCAGCCTTGAGCTGGAATCCGCACTCGCGCAAGGCAGCTTGTGCAACTCTGGCCTTGTGGACTTTGACGACGTTGAAGTCGATCATGGGGCGTGAGGTTTCTAGAGACTCAACGGTCACAGACCTTGGTCATAGCCAAATTGTCGTGGATGATGTTGATAACACTTCTATGTGGTATTCCAAGTTTTCGCTCGATTTCTTCGACCTTTACCCGTCGATTTTCGATGATCATCCTCTCCACACGGGCCAAATTGTCGTCGTTGGTCACGTCTGATGGGCGTCCTGGACGGGGGCCAACTTCAAGGGACTCACGACCATGGCGGAACTCCCTATTCCAGCGAGCAATGGTTGAATAGGAAGGGGCGGTGTCGGTGTACACTGCAACCATGCGTTCATGGATCTCTTTTGCATTCTTGCCTTCCTTGGTCAAAAATTTGATCAGTGCGCGGTGCTCAACCTTCTCCATTGTTGAAAGATTTGTGACTGACGATCTGCGATCAGCTACTGCTTCTTAAGTAGACGAGGCAGGAGCGTGCGGCTGCAGGTCCTGACTTGTCATAAATTGTGCTAACACTCCCACAAGCAGCCATCCCCCTTCCTCTGTTTTGCACTACCGATTCGCAAAACTTATTGACCGCCCCTCGTAGATCTATAAAAATGTTGAAGATGTGGAAAATAAGATGTTAGGAAGATATAGAGCAGCAGATCTATCTTATAGCGTTTGAGCCAAAAGGACACACAACCCTCTAAATGTCAGCTGCTGCGTGGTTGTCCATACTACACCTCAGACTCCGTTATGTGGGATAAAATAAGTATTCTTTATCAAGGTGACCACTAAAAGAGTCTTCATTTGAGCCGTCATCTATCATTGACCCTTAGAGGGAGAAGGGAGAAATGAGAAGTATGTAAGAAGGAAAAATCTTAAGTTATAGAACCGAATATATGGTAGTCTGATCTAGCTAGGAACATATGGTAGTCAAACGTAGCTAGGATTATATGGTAGTCTGATCTAGCTAAGATCATATGGCAGTCTGATTTAGTAGGGATTATATGGTAGACTGAACTAGCTAGGATCATAGGGTAGTCTGATCTAGTTACGATCATAGGGTAATCTGATCTAGCCTGTATCATATGGTAGTCTGATCTAACTAGGATCATATAGTAGTCTAGTCTAGCTATTAACATAGGGTAGTCTGATCTTGATAGGATTCTATCGTAGTCTGCTCTCAATAGGATTCTATGGTCGTCTGATCTAGCTATGATCACATGGTACTCTGATCTAACTATAAATATATGGTATTATGATCTAGCTAGAATCAGATGGTAGTCGGATTTAGTAAGGATCATAGGGTAATCTGATCTAGCTAGGATCATATAGTTGGCATATCTAGCTAGGACAATATAGTAGTTTGATCTAGCTAAGATAATATGATAGTATAATCTATTTAGGATCATATAGTAGTCTGATCTTGCTGGGATCATATGGAAGTCTGATTTAGCTACGCTCTCATGTTAGTCTGATCTAAATAGGAATATATGGTAGTCTAATTTAGCCAAGATCATATGGTAGCCTGATTAGCTAGGATCAAATTGTATTTATTCTGATCTAACTTGGATCACGCGTAGTCTGATCAGGCTAGGATCATGTGGTAGTCTGATCTAGCTAGGATCATATGGTAATGTGATCTGGCTAAAATCATATGGTAGTCTGATCAATCCAGAATCATATGGTAGTTTGATATAGCTAGGATCATAAGGTCGTCAGATCAAACTAGGATCTTATGGTAGTTTGATCTAGCTAGGATTATATAGTAATCTGATTTAGCTAGGATAAATTTCTTCCAAGTTCAACCGAGAAAGAACTTCTCTCATAGCTCACATTATTACTCTTTGACCAGCCTCATACATAGTCAATTAGGAGTTAACCAACGATCCTTGTATGGTCATTTGGTATCGTACCAAACACCATACATTCCTTATCAGTTTTATTTGCGTTAAAGTTGAGCGTAACCACAATCCGAAAGACTCTTAGGAAATGGCAACTCAAAAGGATTAACAACATAAAAAGGCAACTCCGGGGCCAAGAGAAGCAGACCTACTGAGTCAAACAAGGAATTGGTGAGGTAACCGATCAGTGATCAGTAAAATATGGCTGCTGAGACTAGTATGAAAGGAGAACCATAAGAAAATTTCATATATTCGAACATCAGTGCTTCCAAAACCTCTCAAAGGTAACCATCACAAAAGATTTGAATTCTAACCAAAATATCTACCGAATTTTTAGTTAAAAAAATTTCTTTTTTAATCTAGAAAAAATTCTTATTCTTTCGTCTGGAAGATAGGGGTCTCGACCGCAGGTCTTCCCACCATTCTGCCCCTGGTGGGACAGGAGGGGGTTTGACCCCCGGGTCGACTCCTCTTGGTTCCACAAAGTCCTCTGCCCGCAGGTCCCACCATGTTCGGTAAGCCAAATGGAGAAGGACCGGCGGAGGCCATGGGTTTTGGGAGAAGAGAATTAAAATGGGTGATACGAGAAAAAACAGTACGAGGGAAGAAGTTGATCTAAGTTGACCTTCGTGCGTATAGGAGGGGGGGGGAGAAGCCCCCAATGGAATATTTCTATTTATTTGGACCTACTGATTAATATGGAATCTGAACCATGAGTCCCTAATTTACCTGTGTCATTATTCAATGACGAATGAGACATTTATATACACTATGATGAATGAAAAAATATCGAAAGTTGTATGAATCCCGCTGTATGAGGTTGGCGCATAGCTAATGATGTCTCCTGCGAAAAAAAAGCCCTTTCTCGTCTGATCTTGGATGGAGTTGAGACAAGATGGACAAAATATCATGTTTTTTTTAATCATTTTTCTACCTATAAGTGTTAATGATATATAAGGGTTCAAAATTTGACGTATTCACAGTGTCACCCTGTGTACATTTTTCGCAGACCTTATAAGACTCTTGATTTTCCATAGAGGAAGGCGTGAATCCCCTCAAGAAAGAAGAATAATTATGTGAAAATGATATTCAAGGATGGTGGACTTTGGTAAGGCATTTTCACCCATTCAGATTAATTTGAACTCATCAAATAAATGTTTTTCTTCTATTTTACCAACTTAAGCTTTTTTCGGACCAGCCACCTCCAACACTAGTTTCTTCAGCTTTTCTTAACTGCATTAAACATAAATTTAACAATTGCTTTTAACGAGAAACCATATATGAGGTAAAGGAGAAAGTTTAATTGGTTTTTACTGTCTAGAAAGAAGATTTGGTCTAGGTAGAATATTTGGGAAAATTTTATACCCGTGGCAATCACAATTATTGTGAATTAAATCAACCAAATCATTTTAAACAAATTCCAAACGCGATCTTTCAAACCTTTATAAAGAATTTCTTCCGACAATTCAAGATTAAAGTATTTTTTCCCATGAATTCCCGTAAATGGTAAGAATTACGTAATTGGCAATTTCAAAGTTTCTCTTTGATTGGAAAATTCAAAGAACTCTCCAAAACTCCTTTGTAATAAGCTTTAGACAACGTGACTATCTTACAGCTATCATTTTATTCTTGAAAATGAAAGTTCTTGAAAGCAACATGCATGGAAGATAAATGGTAGTGCATTAATCTAAATTGCTAAAAAACGAGCAGAAAACTTCCAAATTCTATGCGAGAAAGATTAAATTTCTCACATACTAATAAAAAATATCACATAACATTTCTGTTACTTTATATTATAACTCTTTTTACTATTCATATTCATCAAAAGAAGAGGGTAATTTTGAAACTTTTCATCCAAGATTAATGATAGACAAATAAATTAACCAAGGAAAGCAATATATATAAAAAATTATGTCCATTTTAATTAACTAATTTATCATGATTATAATGACAAAACATATTAACTATAATTTCAATTTTGATGCCATCAGACTTAAATAATGGGAAAATAAACTGACTGTGATCAACGCTAGTGTAAGATAGCACCAAAAAAAGACAAGAAAATCTATTACGAACGAAATTGATTTAATAGAAAATGTGGAGGATGTGGTGATATATAGAGTATGATGGAACTGGCAGACCATCAAGTATCCTGAAATAGAACATATAGATCGATGGAAAGATTTTATATGCCTTAGGTGACTAAATCGCGCACGTGTGAAGTAGGCTTTATTTCCGCAATAGTTAGGGATTATTAAAGTCGGTAGAAAAATAAAATAGACAATTGGAGACAGAACAAGGTAAAAAAAAATAGATACTAAATGGAGCAATGAGTAATAAAAATCGAATCCTGCGAGGTATCTCAAGGAAACAGAACGGAACACACTAGGTCTTCATGAGTTGTGAACGATTAAGAAGATGAGACCTAAAAAGGTAAGGATTTGAACACTAGTTCTGATTGATCGCGAACTGCTTAACTGCATTTGGTCGTGAGATGGGGCCAGTTTATGGCTTACTAGCTGTGCTAAAGACCGGGTTAAGGTGGTATAGGAACCACTATACCTTATGAGTCGAGATAAAGTGTATCAGTGTACCCTGAAACTTCCAGGAACAAGTTCTAATAAAGAACTCACGCTATGAATAGTACGAACTCGAACTCTGGTGAAAAGGTGGAGCAGGCAATATTTAAATAACTGAGAAAAAGGGAGGGGGGGGGGGCGGTACGATCGTGTGAAAAAAGTGCCTGGATGGGATAAGAACTACTAAAATAGATTTTTCTCATGTATATTGGAAAGAAAGATGATGTTTTGGTATAAAGATTAGACAAACGAATTACGATGGAAGAATGCTAATAAAGATTTGAAGATGTTAAAAAATAATACACAGGTATAAAGACTGTCAGTGTTAGTAAGGACATGTTTCTACAAAGCTGTTAGAACACGTTATCTAGCTGGCTGCTTTTGGCACACGCCTCTTATCACTTATTAAAACCAATCTTCACTTTTGTGAGGCAGGCGATTAGCATCATCCTTCTTGCGTTTCTTGACTATAATCATAACTCTATGCAGCAGTTCGTCTATACTTTCTCTGCCAATGCCAGCAAAGAGAAAGGGATACTTAATATCTAAAGTACTTCTCCAACAGCCCCCATCTATCTGGTAAGCACATCCATCCACCATTGGATCTTACATTTATAGCCATCAACGAGAATCCACCTGACTCTCATTTCATCCTGGTATCTCACCAAAGGCATGCCGTAAGCCAGGATCTGCCATGCCTTTATGCCAAATAAGTGACAAGCAGTTGAGGCAATAAACCACCGTATGAGATCTGACCAGAGCTCAAACGTTTTGCCTAACTCAGTCTCCGATAAGCAATTTATTTCGCTATGGATGAATGACCAGGCTTTCGTAAATATTTCCTTTTTCAGGTACATTTCTTCATAAAAAGACAATTCAGTTTGTTAAGTATGGAAAGACAGACAATTATAAAGAATGCGAGAGGGGGCTAGCAAAATATAACAAGCCAGAAGGGCCAATTGGAAAGCAACGCGATATCTTAGCCTGAAACTTAGGTCCCGATTCATCTTTCCATCTTGCTTTGCCTACAACCAACGAGCTTTCTCCATGGTGCCTTATAAAAGCATCATTTTAGGCAGTTTGATTGCGCCCAGGTCTATTCTTAATCATCAACCCATCTACTTGATCCCCGAGTATGAAATTGCCTCCCTCTTACCTGTATCACATCCATACCTTCTTTCGCAAAGGCAACAATTTCGTAGAAAATCGACTCTGACAATACCGTAATAAACTATCTCAACTTCTTGCACATCCTTTTACTTTGTATGGCATCGTGAGGTTTCAGTAGCAAATAAGAACCGGAGGTTACCACAACTCATAAGACCTAAATAAGAGTAAAAATATCAGGGTCAAAGGAAGACTCTATTTCATTTATATAATAATAGAGGATAAATATTTAAAATGACTAGAAATAAGAAATATAATTGGTTACAGAACGAAGGATTGAGATAAGAATGTGGACATGAAATGGAGCGCGGATGAAGTTAATGGTTTATCAGGGCGATACGACCAGCCAAGTGAGTCACCGCAAGGAAGCCGACTATTCGAGCACCCGTAGGCTTTTCCTTTCATCAGCTACTTCTTATCGTGTACCCCATTCTGTCTCTGTGAGTCCTTGACCTTCTCATTCCCTGTCCATTTCATGTCCATTTTCCAATCTCAATGCTTCGTCCTGTATCTTGTTTCAATTTCTTCTTTCCAGTGATTTTAAATATTTTACTGTCAATATTTTATAAACTAGCAAAAATCCACCCTACGGGACTTTCTTATTGGCTTGAGGCCCTTGTTCACTCCTCTTACAAAATTTTAAAAATGTGCGAGAGAAAAGTTGTTTTTTTTTATTTCCCAACACATTTAAAATTGGTGTACAAGAAAAAAATCATTTCACATTTTTATTAATGGACAGCACACACACACACACGCTTGGATCATTATAATAAGATTAAACGAAGCCTCTTTTTTACCTCTCATATTTTTCCCCTTATTTTTTATTGTAGTTAGTCAAAGACTCCTCCCAGATGTACTTCCATAATAACCAAGCTAATAAGGAAACTTTACTTCTGGTCTTAGAAAATTTTTGAGATTTCATTTTCTAAATCTTATTATATATATATATGTATATATATATATATATATATATATATATATATATATATATATATATATATATATATATATATCATATGCAAGTGTATAAAGGAGAACTTTGAATTCATATCTTGAGGAATTTATGGGGAAAGAAGGAAAAAAGAAATCAATTTACATTCTTTAGTTGGACATTTGTTCATCTATTTCAACTCGACTCAATTTTTATTTAGTAATCCTATTTTTGTTTAAATATATGTATTCTATAGTCATTAAGAAAATTTTGTTTTATCTCCTAAAAACGATCCAGGAAAATTTTACCAATGAGAATTCCGCCTAAGACGATTTTACTTAGTAAATTCCACCCAAGCAATTTTCAAAGATTTTTTTTATTTGAAATAGTTTTATTTCTTCTCATTTGTATGGTTACTTTTAAAACTGATTTTCGTGTACGCCTTGACATTCATTTCTAGTCAAAAGGGAAGGAAAAAAAAAACCACTCACCAAGCCTAACTAGTTATAAATATTATAAATGCTATTTTTTTGCTTTACTTTATATTTAATTTCTTTTTAATGTTTGGTTGAAATCTTTGTATGTCAAATTTTGAAGGGCAAAACGTTTGGAACGCACATACAAATACACATCTCTCTTGCCAGCTTATTTCCATAGTGCGAATCTTTAGAAGCTGGATTTTATTTTTCTGTTCTGAAAACGTCCCAAACTCAGCAATCGACACTAAGCACCTAATAGCACCCAAAGACTTCATTTATTCCTAATTTATATCCCCTGTTTAGTATTTATGGTGATGCATTGAACTGTAATTGAGTGAGTAAAATGGTCTCTAATGTATATTGAAATTGTTTACAATGATGGAGAACGTGCTACTCAAAGTGTTGAGTGCGAGAGAAGCTTAAATATGGAGTGGGAACGATGTGACTTTGCATACGCAAAATGGCGGAGAGTATAAGTGTAATATATGAAAATTTTGCCATGGTGATGTCGTTAGATTAGCTTGTGTAAGAAGATAAATTTGCCATGGTTAGGTCGACAGAATAGCGAGTGTAAGAGGCGAAGTTTGCCATGATTAGGTTGTCAGACTAGCGTGTGTAAGCGGCGAAATTTTGCCATAGTTAGGTTGTTAGAATAACGTGTGTAAGAGGCGAAACTTTGCCATGGTTAGGTTGACAGACTATCGTGTGTAAGAGGTGAGATTTTTCGATGGATAGATTGAGAGAATAGAGTGTGTAAGAGGCGAAACTTTGCTATGATTAGATTGTCAGACGAGCGTGTGAAAGAGGCGAAATTTTGCAATGGTTAGGTTGTCAGCCTAGCGTGTGTTGATAGCGAAATTTTGCCAAGGTTAGGTTGCCAGACTAGCGTGTGTAAGAGGTGAAATTTACCATGGTTAGGTTGTCATACTAGCGTGTGAGAGGTGAAATTTTGCCAAGGATAAGATAGCAGACTAGCGTGTGTAAGAGCCGAAACTTTGCCATTGATAGGTTGTCAGACTAGTGTGTTTAAGAGGCGAAATCTTGCCATGGTTAAGTTATCAGACTAGCGTGTGTAAGAACCGAGACTTTGACATAGTTAGGTTGTCAGACTAGCGTGTTTAAGAGGCGAAGATTTGCCAAGGTAAAGTTTTCAGACTAGCGTGTGTAAGAGGCGAAACTTTGCTATGATTAGATTGTCAGACGAGCGTGTGAAAGAGGCGAAATTTTGCAATGGTTAGGTTGTCAGCCTAGCGTGTGTTGAAAGCGAAATTTCGCCAAGGTTAGGTTGCCAGACTAGCGTGTGTAAGAGGTTAAATTTACCATGGTTAGGTTGTCAGACTAGCGTGTGAGAGGTGAAATTTTGCCAAGGATAAGATAGCAGACTAGCGTGTGTAAGAGCCGAAACTTTGCCATTGATAGGTTGTCAGACTAGCGTGTTTAAGAGGCGAAATCTTGCCATGGTTAAGTTATCAGACTAGCGTGTGTAAGAACCGAGACTTTGACATAGTTAGGTTGTCAGACTAGCGTGTTTAAGAGGCGAAGATTTGCCAAGGTAAAGTTTTCAGACTAGCGTGTGTAAGAGCCAAAATTTTGCCATGGTTATGTTACTATGGATAGGTTGGCAGACTAGCGTGAGTAAGGAGTGAAATTTTGTCATGGTTTGGTTGTCAGACTAGCGTGTGTAAAAAGCAAAATTTGACCATGGTTAAGTAATCAGACTAGCGTGTGTAAGAGGTGAAATTTTTCCATGGTTATGTTGGCAGATTAGCGTGTCTAAGAACAAAATTTTGACATGGTTAAGTTGTTAGAGTAGCCCGTGTAAGAGTAAAAATTTGCTATGGTTAGGTTGTCAGACTAGCGTTTGTAAGATAAAATTTTGCTATGGTTAGGATTCCAGACTAGAGTGTGTAAGAGGCAAAATTTTGCCATGGATAAGTGGTCAGATTAGCCTGTGGAAGAGGCGAAATTTTGCAATAGTTAGGTTGTCATAGTAGCGTGTGTAAGAGGTGAAATTTTTCCATGGTTAGGTTATCAGACTAGCGAGTATAAGAGGCAAATTTTCCATGGTTTGGTTGACAGACTGGCGTGTGTAGGGGGTGAGATTTTCCAATGGTTAGATAGTCAGAGTAGAGTGTGTAAGAGGCGAAGTTTTACCATGGTTAGGTTGCCAGAATAGCGTGTGTAAGAGGTGAAATTTTACCATGGATGAGTTGTAAGACTAGTCTGTGTAAAGGCGAAATTTAGCCATAGTCAGGTTGCCAGACCCGCGAGTTAAAGAGGAGAAATTTTGCAAGTAAGAGGTTGTGAGAATAGCGTGTGTAAGAGGAGATATTTTGCAATGGTTAGGTTGTCAGACTAGAGTCTGCATGAGGTAAAATTGAGCATGGTTAAGTTGTCAGAGTAGCGTATAGAAGAGGCGAGATTTTACCATGGATAGGTTGTCAGACTAGCGTGTGTAAGAGGTGAAATTTAGTCATGGTTAGATTGTTAGAATAGCGTGTATAAGCGAAATTTTGCCATAGTTAGGTGGCCAGACTAGCGTGTATAAAAGGCGTATTTTTGCCAAGGTTAGGTTGCCAGACTAGCGTGTGTAAGAGGTGAAATTTACCATGGTTAGGTTGTCAGACTAGCGTGTGAGAGGTGAAAATTTTGCCAAGGATAAGATTTCAGACTATCGTGTGTAAGAGCAGAAACTTTGCCATGGATAGGTTGTCAGACTAGCGTGTTTAAGAGGCGAAATCTTGACATGGTAAGTTATCAGACTAGCGTGTGTAAACACCGAGACTTTGACATAGTTAGGTTGTCAGACTAGCGTGTTTAAGAGGCGAAGATTTGCCAAGGTAAAGTTTTCAGACTAGCGTGTGTTAGAGCCAAAATTTTTCTATGGTTATGTGGCTATGGATAGGTTGGCAGACTAGCGTGAGTAAGGAGTGAAATTTTGTTATGGTTTGGTTGTCAGACTAGCGTGTGTAAAAAGCAAAATTTTGCCATGGTTAAGTAGTCAGACTAGCGTATGTAAGAGGTGAAATTTTTCCATGGTTATGTTGGCAGATTAGCGTATCTAAGAAGCAAAATTTTGCCATGGTTAAGTTGTTAGAGTAGCCCGTGTAAGAGTAAAAATTTTGCTATGGTTAGGTTGTCAGACTAGCGTTTGTAATAGATGAAATTTTGCCATGGTTAGGATTCCAGACTAGAGTGTGTAAGAGGCAAATTTTTCATGGTTTGGTTGACAGACTGGCGTGTGTAGGGGGTGAGATTTTCCAATGGTTAGATAGTCAGAGTAGAGTGTGTAAGAGGCGAAGTTTTACCATGGTTAGGTTGCCAGAATAGCGTGTGTAAGAGGTGAAATTTTACCATGGATAAGTTGTAAGACTAGCCTGTGCAAGAGGCAAAATATAGCCATAGTCAGGTTGCCAGACCCGCGAGTTTAGGAGGAGAAATTTTGCCAGTAAGAGGTTGTGAGAATAGCGTGTGTAAGAGGAGATATTTTGCAATGGTTAGGCTGTCAAACTAGAGTCTGCATGAAGTAAAATTTAGCAGGGTTAAGTTGTCAGAGTAGCGTATAGAAGAGGCGAGATTTTACCATGGATGGGTTGTCAGACTAGAGTGTGTAAGAGGTGAAATTTGGCCATGGTTAGATTGTTAGAATAGCGTGTGTAAGCGAAATTTTGCCATGGTTAGGTGGCCAGACTAGCGTGTGTAAAAGGCGTATTTTTGCCAAGGTTAGGTAGCCAGACTAGCGTGTGTAAGAGGTGAAATTGACCATGATTAGGTTGTCAGACTAGCATGTGAGAGGTGAAATTTTGCCAAGGATAAGATGGCAGACTAGCGTGTGTAAGGGCAGAAACTTTGCCATGGATAGGTTGTCAGACTAGCGTGTTTACGAGGTGAAATCTTGACATGGTTAAGTTATCAGACTAGCGTGTGTAAGAACCAAGACTTTGACATAGTTAGGTTGTCAGACTAGCGTGTTTAAGAGGCGAAGATTTGCCAAGGTAAAGTTTTCAGAATAGCGTGTGTAAGAGCCAAAATTTTTCTATTGTTATGTTGCTATGGATAGGTTGGCAGACTAACGTAAGTAAGGAGTGAAATTTTGTCATCGTTCGGTTGTCAGACTAGCGTGTGTAAAAAGCAAAATTTCGCCATGGTTAAGTAGTCAGACTAGCGTGTGTAAGAGGTGAAATTTTTCCATGGTTATGTTGGCAGATTAGCGTGTCTAAGAAGCAAAGTTTTGCCATGGTTAAGTTGTTAGAGTAGCCTGTGTAAGAGTAAAAATTTTGTTAGGGTTAGGTTGTCAGACTAGCGTTTGTAAGAGATGAAATTTTGCCATGGTTAGGATTTCAGACTAGAATGTGTAAGAGGCAAAGTTTTGCCCAGGATAAGTGGTCAGTTTAGCCTATGGAAGAGGCGAAATTTTGCAATAGTCATGTTGTCAGAGTAGCGTGTGTAAGAGGTGAAATTTTTCCATGGTTAGGTTATCAGACTAGCGAGTATAAGAGGCAAATTTTCCATGGTTTGTTTGACAGACTGGCGTGTGTAGGGGGTGAGATTTTCCAATGGTTAGATAGTCAGAGTAGAGTGTGTAAGAGGCGAAGTTTTACCATGGTTAGGTTGCCAGAATAGCGTGTGTAAGAGGTGAAATTTTACCATGGATAAGTTTTAAGACTAGCCTGTGTAAGAGGCGAAATTTAGCCATAGTCAGGTTGCCAGACCCGCAAGTTTAAGAGGAGAATTTTTTCCAGGAAGAGGTTGTGATATTAGAGTGTGTAAGAGGAGATATTTTGCAATAATAGGGGGTTGTCAGACTAGAGTCTGCATGAGGTAAAATTGAGCATGGTTAAGTTGTCAGAGTAGCGTATAGAAGAGGCGAGATTTTACCATGGATAGGTTGTCAGACTAGCGTGTGTAAGAGGTGAAATTTGGCCATGGTTAGATTGTTAGAATAGCGTGTGTAAGCGAAATTTTGCCATGGTTAGGTTGCCAGACTAGCGTGTGTAAGAAATGAAAATTTTCCATGGTTAGGTTACCAGACTAGCGTGTGTAAGAGGCGAATTTTTCCATGGTTAGGTTGACAGACTATCGTGTGTCGGGGGTGAGATTTTGCAATGGTTAGATAGTCAGAGTATAGTGTGTAAGACGCTAAATTTTGCAATGGTTAGGTTGCCAGAATAGCTTGTGTAGGAGGTGAAATTTTGCCATGGATAAGTTTTCAGACTATCGTGTGTAAGAGGCAAAATTTTACCATGTTCAGCTTGCCAGACCCGCATGTGTAAGAGGCGAAACTTTGCCATAAAGAGGTTGTCAGATTAGCGTGTGTAAGAGGTAGAATTTTGTCATGGATAGGTTGCCAGACTAACGTATGCAAGAGGTGGTATTTTGTAACGGTTAGGTTGTCAGGATAGCGTGTGTAAGAGACGAAATTTTTCCATGGTTAGTTTGTCAGACTAGCGTGTGTAAGAGCCGAAACTTTCCATGGTTCGATAATTAAAATAGCGTGTGTAAGAGGGGAAGTTTTTTCTATGGTTAGGTTGCCAGACTAGAGTGAGTAAGAGGTAAAATTTTGCCATGGTTAGGTCGTCAGTGTAGCGTGTGTAAGAGGTACAATGTTTCCATGGTTAGGTTGTCAGACTAGCGTGTGCGTGAAGTAAAAGTTTCGAATGGTTAGGTTATCACAGTTGCGTATAAAAGAGGCGAGATTTTGCCATGGTTAGGTTGTGAGACTAGTGTGTGTAAGAGGTGAAAATTTGCCATGATTAGGTTGTCAGACTAGCGTGTGTGAGGTGAAATTTTGCCATGGTTAAGAGGAGAGAGTAGCATGTGTAAGAGCCGAAACTTGGTCATGGTTAAGTTCTCAGACTTGTGTGGTAAGAGGGGAAATTTTGTCATGGTTAAGTTGTGAGACTAGCGGGTGTAAGAGCCTAAAATTGCAATGGTTAGGTTGTTAGAATAGTGTTTCTACGAGGGGAACTTTGCCATTGTTAGGTTGCCAGACTAGCGTGGGTAAGAGGTGAAATTTTGCCATGGTTAGCTTGTTAGACTAGAGTTTGTGAGAGGCGAAGTTTTTCCATGGTTGGGTTGTCAGACTAGCGTGTGTATGATGTAAAATGTAAAAATAGTTAGGTTGTCAGAGTAGTGTGTGTAAGAGGATAAATTTGCCATTGTTAGGTTGCCACACTAGCGTTTGAAAGAGGCGTAAATTGACTGTCGTAGAATGCCCCCCCTTTTTGTTTTAAGAGTGCTAAGAGTGCTAATATATTGATATCTTAATATCTTAAGGAATAGAGCCGTTCCGAAACACGTAAGGATATAGAGACGCACAATAATTCCCAAAATAAACTTATATTTTACCTTTTTCAATTGAATACATAACATTTAAACATTAACTACAGCAATACTCTGAATGTTATTATAAACAAGAATTAATTCAATTAGTTTGACCCTCAAAAATTGGTTAATTTCTCTACACACAACAATAATATAAGATTTAGGCTTACGGACTCTACTGGAATTTAAAGGCCTCAGAAATGTTATTGACTCACGACGCGTGCCGTCTGGCCAGATGTAGATGGGCGAGATCACACGATCGTTTTGGCGAGGGTAGCAGCTGGGGATCCACACGGTATTCCGGGGGGGGGGCTTCACGGACGAGAACAATTACGGTGCTTCACCCAACACCAAGGTAGCCGTGGTCTCTCTAGCGAGAGGGAGTCGAACTTGGTTCTTAAACCAAGTTAACTTGGAGTGCAGTGTGACCACCGAGTAACGAGCTCGAGGGGGAGCTTTTCTCCTTCGTTACTTAATTCCTCATGGACGAGGACTGAACTTGAGGAGGGTCTTCTTCAAGGGCGAGGATAACGGAGGGGGATTTCTCTGGCGAGAATAAGTTACTTAAAGTTCGGTTTGGTAACCAGTAACTAGCTCGAGGATGAGCTTTTTCTTAGTTCCAGTCTTCTTCAAGGGCGAGTATAACGGAGGAGGATTTCTCTGACGAGAACAAGTTGAACTTGGTTTCTCACCAAGTTGACTTATGAGTTCGGTGTGGCCACCTAGTAACGGGCTCGAGGGGAAGCCTTTTCCTTCTTCTTTTCTTAATTCCTCAAGGACGAGGAATACCCCTGGTGTTTAAGGTGCACCAGGATATGAGGAGTCTCTCTGGCGAGAGTAAGTTGAACTTAACAAAGTTAACTTATCGTTTGGTTTGATAACCAGGGACTAGCTCGAGGATGAGCTTCTTCTTAGCCCCTTAAGGTAGGTAGCCCTGCCTCTCTTGCAGGGTACTTCTTGGTCTGGCGACCTAAGTAAACTACCTCTCCAGTCTCGGTAGCTCGGTTTTGATCCGAGGACTTCGTCACCTAGAGACTGACGTATACTACCACGATTTTCCTCAGTGTTCCTCATTTATACCTTGTCACCCCCCCTGGGGGAGTGGTAAGGGAGGAAGAAGGGTCTTGAGGATGGCCCCAGGAGAGTTCTAATGCCCAACGGTTTTTCCCACCGAGTCTTACATCTGCTCTTCGTTAGCCTTCGAGCTTGGGAGAAACACGTCTACAATTTCTTATTTGACGTGAAATTGAATCTCCCTCTCCTGGGGGAGATCTTGCATTCTAACCTTTAAGGTCTTTCATGACGCCGTGTGGTGCAGCACTGCGGTCACGCGTTTGGCCCGCCGAGGCCTGGGCCGGATGTCTTTGCGGTAACCACCTTGTGACTGCACCACGAGTGAACGGAGGGGGGGAGTGACGATTTCCCTACATTGACCATGGCAGGGTTTTAGATTAGCGGGTGTGAAAGGTGAAATTTGGTCATGGTTAGGTCGTCAAATTAGCGAGTGTGAGGTGAAAATTTGCCATGGTTATGATGGGACAATGGCGTGTGTAAGTGCCGAAAATTGCCATGGTTAGGTTAGGTTAGGTAAGTGCCGAAATTTTGCCATGGTTAAGTTGTCAGACTAGCGTGTGTAAGAGCCGAAACTTTGCCATGGTTAATTTGTCAGACTAGCGTGTTTAAGAGGCAAAATCTCGCCGAGGTTAAGTTATCAGACTAGCATGTGTAAGAACCGAAACTTGGCCATGGTATGTTGTCCGACTAGCGTGTTTAAGAGGCGAAATTTTGCCATGGTTGGGTTGGCAGACTAGAATGTGTAATAGGTGAAATTTTGCCATGGTTAAGTTCGCAGATTAGCGTGTCAAGACGCGAAATTTTGCCATGGTTAGGTTTTTAAACGAAATTTTTCATGGTAAGGATTCAGACTAGCCTGTGTAAGAGGTGAAATTTTGCCAATGTTAGATTGTTAGACTAGAGCGGTTAAGTGGCGAAATTTTGCCATGGTTTCGTTGCCAGACAAGCGTGTTAAGAGGTGAAATTCTTTCATGTTTAGTTTGTCAGATTACCGTTTGTAAGAGGCAAAATTTTCCATTGTTGGGTTGTCAGACTAGCGTGTATAACAGGTGAAATTATGCTGTGGTTAGTTTGCTAGAGTAGCGTGTGTAAGAGGTGAAATTTCGCCCTGGTTAGGTAGTCAGACTACCGTGTTTGAGGTGAAATTTTGCTATGGTTAAGATGGCAGATTAGCCTGTGTGAGAACCGAAACTTTCACATGGTTAGGTTCTCAAACAAGCGTGTTTAAGTGGCGAAATTTTTCCAAGGGTTAAGTTGTCAGTCTAGCGTGTGTAAGTGCGGCATCTTTGCCATGGTTAAGTTGTTTAAAGGGCGAATTTTGCGATAGTTACGTTTTCAGACAAGCGTGTGTAAGAGGCGAAATTTGTCATGGTTAGATTGCCTGACTAGCGTGTGTAAGAGGTGAAATTCTGCCACGGTTAGGTTGCCAGACTAGCATGTTAAGTCGTGAGATTTTCCCTAGGTTAGGTTGTCAGACTAGCGTTTGTAAGAGGCGAAATTTTGCCATGCTTAAGTTGTCAGACTAGCGTGGGTAAGAAGTGAAATTTTGCCATGGTTAATTTGGCAGATTAGTGTGTGTAACAGGCGAAATTTTTCCATGGTTAGGTTGTCAGACTAGCCTTGGTAATAGGCGAAATTTTGCCATGGTTAGATTTTCAGATTAGCGTGTGTTAGAGGTGAAATTTTGCGATGGTTAGGTTCCCAGACTTGCGTGATAAGAGGTGAAATTGGCCATGGTTATGTTGTCAGACTAGCATGTGTAAGAAGCGAAACTTTCCAATGGTTACTTTGTTAGAGTAGCGTGTTTAAGATGCGAGATTTTGCTATGGTTAACTTGTCAGAATAGAGTGTGTGAGAGGCGAAATTTTGCCATGGTTAGTTTGTCAGGCTAGCGTGTGTATGAGGTATAATGTTAAAATGGTTAGATTGTCAGAGTAGAGTGTGTAAGGGGATAAATTTGCCATTGTTAGGTTGTTGCCAAACTAGAGTGTGAAAGAGGCGAAATTTTTCCATGTTAAGATTTCAGACTAGCATGTATGAGAGGTGAAATTTTGCCAAGGTTAAGTCGTCAGAGTAGCAAGTGTGAGGTGAAAATTTGCCATGGTTATGATGACACAATAGCGTTTCTAAGTCCTGAAAATTTGCCATGATTTGGTTGTCAGGCTAGTGTGTGTAAGAGCCCCAAACTTTGGCATGGTTAGCTTGTTAGAATAGCGTGTGTAAGAGCGGAAATTTTGAAATGGTTAGGTTGTCAGGCTAGCGTGTGTAAGAGGTGAATTTTGCCATGGTAAGGTTGTCAAAGAGCGTGTGTAAGAGGCACAATTTTGCCATGGTTAGGCTGCCAAATTAGTGTGTGTAAGAAAAGAAATGTTGCCATGGTGAGGTTGTCAGTCCAGCGTGTGTAAGACGTGAAATTTTGCCATGGTTAGGTCGTCAGAGTAGTGGGTGTGAAGAGAAAATTGGCCATGGTTATGATGGCACACTATCGTGTGTAAGAGCAGAAACTTTGTCCTGGTTATGGTGTCAGACTTGCGTGTTTGAAAGGCGAAATTATGCCATGATTAAGGTGTCAGACTATCGTGTGTAAGAGCCGAAACTTTGCCATGGTTAGTTTTTTAGAATAGCGTGTGTATAAGCGGAAATTTTTGAAATGGTTAGGTTACCAGACTAGCGTGTGTAAGGGGTGAAATATTGCCATGGTTAGGTTGGCAGAGTAGCGTGTATAAGAGGGGAAATTTTGCCATGGTTAGATTGTCAAAATAGCGTGTATATGATGTAAAATTTTGCACATTGTTAGTTTGAAAGAGTAGCGTGTGTTAGAAGCGAAATTTTGCCATGGTTAGATTGTTAAACTAGCGTGCGTAAGATGTGAAACTTTGCCATGGTTAGTTTGTCAGACTAGCGTGTGTGAAGAGACATTTTGCAATGGTTAAGATGGCAGACTAGGGTGTGTAAGAGCCGAAACATTCCCATGGTTAACTTTTCAGACTAGGGTGTTTAAGAAGCGAAATTTTGCCATTGTTAATATATCAGAATAGCGTGTGTAAGAGACGAAACTTTGCCATGGTTAAGTAGGCAGACGAGCGTGTGTAACAGCCGGAACTTTGCCGTGGTTAGGTTTTCAGACTAGCTTTCTTAAGAGGAGAAATTTTGGCGTGGTTAAGTTGTCCGACTAGCGTGTTTTAGGGGGAAATTTTGCCATGGTTAGTTGGCCAGACTAACATGTTAAGTCGTGAAAATTTCCGTAGGTTTGGTTGTCACACTAGCGTTTGTAAGAGGCGAAATTTCGCCATGCTTAAGTTATCAGACTAGCGTGTGTAAGGAGGTGAAATTTTGCCAAGGATAAGATAGCAGATTAGCGTGTGTAAGAGCCGAAACTTTGCCATGGCTAATTTGTCAGACTAGCGTATTTAAGAGGCGAAATCTTGCCATGGTTAAGTTATCAGACTAGCGTGTGTAAGGACCGAAACTTTGCCATGGTATGGTGTCAGACTAGCACGTGTGGGATGTGAAATTTTGCCATGGTTATGTTGGTAGATTAGCGTGTCAAGAGGCGAAATTTTGCCATGGTTAAGTTTTTAAACGAAATTTTTCATGGTTAGGTTCAAGACTAGCCTGCGTAAGAGGTGAAATTTTGCCATGGTTAGATTGTCCTACTAATGTGGTTAATTGGTGAAATTTTGCTATGGTTTGGTTGCCAGACTAGCGTATTAAGAGGTGAAATTTTGCAATGTTTAGGTTATCATACTAACGTTTGTAAGAGGCAAAATTGGGCCATGGTTAGGTTTTCAGACTAACATGTGTAAGAGCTGAAATTTTGCCATTTTTAAGTTGGCAGATTAGCGTGTGTAAGAGGGGAAATTTTGTCATGGTTAGGTTGTCAGACTAGCGTGTTTAAGAGGCGAAATTTTTCCATGGTTAAGTTGTCATTCTAGCGTAGGTAAGAGCGGCAACTTTGCCATGGTTAAGTTGTTAGACTAGCGTGTGTAAGAGGCGAAATTTTGTCATGGTTAGGTTGCCAGACTAGCGTGTGTAAGAGGTGAAATTCTTGCACGGTTAGGTTGCCAGACTAGCATGTTAACCCGGTAAATTTTCCCTAGGTTAGGTTGTCAGTCTAGCGTTTATAAGAGGCGAAATTTCGCCATGCTTAAGTTGTCAGACTAGCGTGTTTTAGAGGGAAATTTTGCCATGGTTAGGTGGCCAGACTAACATGTTAAGTCGTGAAAATTTCCGTAGGTTTGGTTGTCACACTAGCGTTTGTAAGAGGCGAAATTTCGCCATGCTTAAGTTGTCAGACTAGCGTGTGTATGAAGTGAAATTTTGCCATGGTTAATTTGGCAGATTAGCGTATGTAACAGGCGAAATTTTGCCATGCTTAGGTTGTCAGACTAGCCTGTGTAACAGGCGAAATTTTGCTATGGTTAGATTGTCAGAATAGCGTGTGTTAGAGGTGTAATTTTGCCATGGTTACGTTTCCAGACTTGCGTGAGTAAGAGGTGAAATTTTGCCCTGTTTATGGTTGTCAGACCTGCATGTGTAAGAGTCGAAACTTTGCCATGATTAAGTTGTCCGACTAGCATGTGTAAGAGTTGACATTTTTACATTCTTAGTTTGCCAGACTAGCCTGTGTAAGAATTGAAATTTTGCCATGGTTAGGCTGCCACACTAGCGTGTGTAAGAGGTGAAATTTTGCCATGTTTATGGTTGTCAGACCTGCATGTGTAAGAGTCGAAACTTTGCCATGATTAAGTTGTCCGACTAGCATGTGTAAGAGTTGACATTTTTACATTCTTAGTTTGCCAGACTAGCCTGTGTAAGAATTGAAATTTTGCTATGGTTAGGCTGCCACACTAGCGTGTGTAAGAAGTGAAATTTTGCCATGGTTAGGTTGCCACTCTAGCGTAGGTTGTCAGACGCGTGCGTAAGAGCCGAAATTTGTCATGGTTAGGTTGTCAAACAAAATTTCCATGGTTAGGTTTTCACACTAGCGTGTGTAAGAGGTGAAATTTTGCCATGGTTAGGTTGTCAAACTAGTGTGTGTAAGAGTCGAAATTTTCCCATGCTAAGTTTGACAGACTAGCGCGTTTAAAGGTCAGTTTCCATTCGAGCCGCGGATGACGACTGGGTCAATCGTCTGCTTAATTCATAACCAAAAATCTTCTAAATTAAAATTTTGCTTTTGAGGAAGTTCAATAATGGGTCGAGTACAATATAAACAAACGGAAGCAAATATTAATGTGATTTTTTTGTGAACAAATTTCTTACTTTTGCTTATTTCTCTATCTGTACTGTACTTCAAAGATATTGAGATTTACTTTAGCATATCTAACTACTAGATTCTTGTTTTTTTTGTTGTTTTTTTGTCTTTCCTTTCATCCCATTTTAACTTTAATACCTCACGTTAATTTTTCCATTAAATAGTTATGTCCTCGTTGAATAATCTCAGTCTCAATTTCTTATTCAGTGATTAACAAAAAATTAACTGTGAATGGCAGCTTTAGAATATATTTCAAAAGAGGATAAATTCCCTTTCATATCTTCTATTAGAGTGTGTTTGTGGTTCTTTTATTTGATAAAAGGAATTATTTAACTTTTGAATCCAAAGTAAAAATAAAAAAATAATAAGCACCGGTGAAAAAAATAATAAGTTCTTAATACAGTGGTTCTTGGGAGATTTATCTTTCAAAATAATATATAGCACCGAAATTATCTTTCCGGTATCTTATTACCGGATCATTTCTCTCAGGTCTCGCAATAATCTATAGCACTCGAATTACCAACTCTATTCATCAGGTCTCGCAATAATCTATAGCACTCAAATTACCAACTCTATTCATCAGGTCTCGCAATAATCTATAGCACTCAAATTACCAACTCTATTCATCAGGTCTCGCAATAATCTATAGCACTCGAATTACCAACTCTATTCATCAGGTCTCGCAATAATCTATAGCACTCAAATTACCAACTCTATTCATCAGGTCTCGCAATAATCTATAGCACTCGAATTACCAACTCTATTCATCAGGTCTCGCAATAATCTATAGCACTCGAATTACCAACTCTATTCATCAGGTCTCGCAATAATCTATAGCACTCAAATTACCAACTCTATTCATCAGGTCTCGCAATAATCTATAGCACTCAAATTACCAACTCTATTCATCAGGTCTCGCAATAATCTATAGCACCGAATTTTTGTTACCGGTATCTTATTACCTGCCCTTTTTTCTCAGGTTTCACAATATTCTATAGTATCTAAATTCTTTTTATCGGTATCCTATTACCGGCTCCTTTCTCTCAGATCTCACAATAATCTATAGCACCGAAATTCGTTTTACCGGTATCCTATTACCGGCCCATTTCAATAGGTGTCGCAATAATCTATATCACCTAAATTCTTTTTACCGCTAGGCTATTATCGGCTTCAGTAGTTTCGGTCATGTGGCCTCCTTCATGGAGTTTGTGGCCTTTCTAAATCTTAACATTTTCCTTTTGCCCCTTCAAATGTGCTATGGCCCCCGGTTGGAAAACACTGATCTATAGCACGAAGTTTTTTTACCGGTATCCTCTTACCGGCCCATTTCTCTCAGATCTCGCAATAAATCGTTGCGGAAAGGAGTAACAAATTTTCCTCATTATAGCGGTCACTTAAAACGTGAAACTAACGACTCCCGGTAAGGATAACTTCGCCTAGGCAACCATGACGAAAGGAACCATCTTAAATATTAACCAAGCGACTCCATTCTTCTTATTAATTGCTGCCGAATTTATTCTTCTAGCCCAGGTCCATACCAACAGAGACCCCTCATCTTGTTCATCTTCTCTTCTCCGGTTATATTTGTTTTAATAAATATCTGTTGACAGATGCAATGTATGAAAATCACTTTAATTCGTCGATGCCCCAATGGTGCCAAAGCCCTGGAAAACAACACTCATCATTTCTCAGTTCGATTAGAAGATCTTTCATGTCCCTAACAGTATTCGAGGAGAGGTGAGGCGTTTTCGTCCATCCAGCATCCGTACGTAAGGGTCATCTTGATCGCGTGTCAGAAAGACATGAATCAAAATTACACTACCTGTAATTATACCTGAGGAAACAATCAGAATAGCCGCCACTGGTGGGCGGGAATAAAAAGGGGAGGAGTCAATTTGAGAGCTGACTCATGATTGGTAAATAAAGTAATTCATGAGACCAATCGTGAAGGTTCTAATATAATTGATCGCCTATTCCTTTACTTATCAGTTTTGCGTCATGACGTGTAATTTAGAAGATTCTTAAATGAATTTCATGTTTTCTATATTTGGCTGATTAATGTGTCGTGGGATCGCGAAAGGCGATAAATCTATTCCCCTTATCAGGGTGAAGGGAGGGGGTCAGAGAAGGAGGAAAGGGAGGGAGGGGGGCGAAATAGACCAAAGTGTACATTTTAAATGTTTGAATCAATTTCTTTTGTGCACATCGATCATGCCATTCTCTCTCGCTGGAGTGAGACTCCCTGAAGTTTATTTTTTTTAGACATTTCACTATAGAGTTATGGCAAGTATCTACCAAGTTCAGGCTTATGCTATTTGAACGTGGTAGATGGTTGCTAGTTTGTACGCCAACCACAACTGGCCGATAGATTTCGGTCGTACAAAGGAGGGATGAGTTCACTTTTCAGTTTCAAAATATACCATCCAAAATATACCATTCCTTTGGGTGGTGGTCGTTGGAGATGCGAATGAGAAAATTAACTAGCGAAAAATATGTTGCTTTGTGCATTGGTCCCCTTAGCTCAGCGGTTCAGCACTGGTCCAGATAAACAGAGTTGTGAGCTTCGATTCTTGGCCAGGGCGACATGTTTCTTTTCTATGGGTCATCTCCTGTAAGATCCCTGTTTTCCTGTTTCTGTGTAACCTTTGGCACATATTTCCTTTATCAGGAAGCAGAAGACTGAGCGTAGTAGATGCTTTCGTTCATTTCTCTCTGTCTTGGATTTCACAGCTTTGCGTGATGACTTGTGTTGGGTGTGAAATATATTTTTCCGACCTCGTAAAAGAGGTTGACAGCGACCCTAATCGTGCCTTAGAATTCTTGTCGGGTATATATATATATATATATATATATATATATATATATATATATATATATATATATATATATATATATATATTGGCTTCGCTTCACTGTCTACCGGTAATCCATTCGGGTTTTTGGCCTTCGGCCTCTTCGATCTTTCAAACCGATTGTGATCATCTCTACCATCTCACCTACTCCTCTCCATACCACATCCCCTTACTTCTCCACATTCTTTCCTCCCCTTTCCTACCTATCTTCCCTAACTCCTTTACCCCTCTCCCCCTTCTCAACAGGGTGGGAGGGACAGGGTGAAGGTGGGTTAATTCACAAACTAAGATAAAATCAAATTAAAAATTATCCAAACAAGGTCTGCCCTCACTTATTCTGATTTATGCCCTTACAACCTTCAAAACTTTCAATAATTCCCGCACTAACCTTGGGAGGACCTTGGCAATTCTATCCTTATAAAGAGAATGTAAACACCTTAAGGGATTCAAATTTCGTTATAATCGGCCGAATAGTTATGATGTTATTGCTAAAACAAAATAATTCATGGGCTAACCTTGGGAGGACTTTGGCAATTATATTATTTGAAAGAAAATGTAAAACAATATAAGATTTTTAAATTTCGTTAGAATCAGCCGAATAGTTATGATGTTATTGCAAAAACATAATAATTCCCGGATTGCTTTTTAATGGAATTTGAAGATGTGGTTGGTATTTTTAGTGTCACTTGATAAATTCAATCCTTTCCATCTTGAGCATCAGTTATTTATTCTTCATTTTCGTCAGGAGAGAAAATTATTTCACTTGATGGCATTGAAACATTGGCTTACTTATAGTAAGAAACACTTCTTCCTTCACCTTCTTGTCGCTTTTACTTATTGGCTTGTCTATTTTAATCAAATTAATCTCGAAACCAAACCTGATGTGGTCCAAAAGAAGTAATCATTTCTCTCTGCCTTTTAATGAAAGCAAGTTCTTTCACAGAGATCTTCATCTCCATAGGGAATTTAAATTAATTTGAGTTTCATTTTTGCAACCAGGGCAGACAAATTGACAACAAAAAACAATTTTACACTTGCACCTGAGGATATCAACAGGTTGTCTAGTTTTGTAATGAAAATGTCTTAGGCCTATAGCTCTCCCCTCCCAAAGGATATGTGTTTGACCTGCTCCAAGTTCTTTTGGATCTGTTTAAGATTGTGACTCTTGAATTTACAACGGTGGCTAGAAAAGAATTGTCCCCTCGTTTCCACTTTTCAAGAACTTTAGGGTAAATATACTATGCAAGATTTGCTTCTGGGTAGTTTCTCACATCCACATTACAGAACATCAACCAGAGTTTGGAATTGAGATGTCAGATGTTCAAATGTCTGAATGTCTCCAGTCTTGTCCTAATTTTAAAAGCAATTGTAGGTCAAATCCCACTGGTAGGATGAGGGTACTGAAGGCCACGTAATCTTCAGCACACTGATGAATATGTTTCAAGCAGTAAAATAAGGAAATAAAAGCGAAATAAATATAATTATTCCCCAAGATGACGAAAATAAGTCAAAACCTTTAAGAAGCTAACCAAGTAGAACTAAAATTATATTAAAATAAAAAAAACAACTTTAGAATTCATAAGTAGGGCTGCAAATTTTGAGCACCCCTCATTTATGTAATTAGAACGTTGAAAAGATTGGCACACAATAATAGCACAGTATTCCATAGTATAATATACCATAGCAAATTAAAACATAGTATATTATAGAATACCAGGCAATGGCTTCGCCACTCATCCCTACGGAGGGAGCTTGCACTTCGTTACTAAGATTAAAATTTAAAATCTAAAAAAAAGCAGCCATGGTTAAATTTGTATAAATTTTCAGAACTTCGCCAACTATAATAACTTTAAAAAGGAACTCTAAACTAAATTTTCTGAACTTCACCATTTGTAATTCTTTGGGTTTTATAAATTCACCAAATTTCGATACTTATATTTATTTCTGAACTTCACCATTTTGTTTTTTTTGATATTATAAAAGAATTATTACAAATAACTTTGATAAAAAAAGTCATAACCAAACTAAGATGAAATTATTATTCAAATACTCAAAAAAATCCCTTTCTTAAATTATAGAGTTAGTGGTGATGATGATGATGATGATGATGATGATGATGATGATGATGATGATGATGATGACGATTAGTGATGATGATGATGTTTATTGCATATCATAGTAGAGTTTTGCTCAGAATTGCATAATATAGCCCATCATACTATATCATAACATAGTATAACATAGCATAGTATATTATAGCATAATATAACATAGAACAGAATAGTATAGCATAGTCTAGCCTAGCCTAGCCTGAAATAGCATAGTATAACCACATACTTTAGCATAGCATAGTAGAGAATAGCCTAGTATAGCGTAGTATTGTCTAGCATAGCATAGTCTAGCCTAAACTTGCCTAGTATAGCATAGCATATCATAGCCAAGCATAGCATAGTATAACCTACCCTGTTTTAGCCTAGTATAGCCTAGCCAAACATAGGATAGCCTAGCCAAAAATAGAATAGCCTAGCTGTGCCAGGCCTAACCTAGCCTAGCTTAGTATAATCTAGCTAGCCTAGTATAACCTAGCATAGTATAGCCTATTTTATCCTACCTTAGCTTAGTATAGCCTAGCCTATCGTAACCTAGTATAGACTAGCTTAGCTTAGTAGACCCTATTCTAACCTAGCATATTATAGTATAGCCTAGCCTAGTATTGCCTATTGTAGCCTAGCTTACTCTAGCTTAGGCTAGCCAGGTATGGCTTAGCATTGCATGCCAGAGCCTAGCTTCGCGTCACCTAGAGTAGCCTAGCCTAGTATAGCCATGCTAGAATAGGCTACTATAGCCTAGCCAATATACCCTTGCATACGATAGCCTAGCCTAGCCTAGCATACTATAAGCTAGTTTGGTATAGCCTATCCTAGCATAACCACACCTAACATAATCTAGTCTAACATAATCTAGCTTAACATACTATATGCTATCCTAGCATAGCATTTTATAGCCTAAATTAGCATAGTATATCTTACCCTTATACATTATATCTTAGCATAGCTTAGCATAGTATAGCCTAGCCTATAATAGCCTAGCATAGTATAGCCTAGCCTATAATAGCTTAGCATAGTATAGCCTATTCTAGGATTGCCTAGCAGAGTATAGCATATTATAGCCTAGTCTAGTATAGCAGAATATCAGCCGAATAGTTATTATGTTATTGCCAAAATAAAATAATTATCCTTCTCCCCCCCCCTCTCTCCCCTCTACCTCATCATCCCCATCCCCCCTACCCCATCTATCCCCCCATCTCCCCATTATTATTTCCCCTCCCCTCCCCCTTCTCAAACCAAGAGAAAAAATACTCTTTATTCACGAAATAACCCAAAATCCATTAGGGTAAGAATTGCCATTTACTTCAATAAGACTATATTTTCCATTCCGTGTGAGTTTTTGCAATGTGAATTAAAAAAATGGTAAGGTGAGACTCTGTTTTTGGCATAATTGTAATCAGAGGAACTCTGTTTTTCTTATGGTCAATTCTATGTTGATTGCTCTAGAGTTGGAAACAAAAGTTATCTGTTTGTATTTGTTCCATAAGGAAAAACTAAGAATATTGTGTACCAAGAAGTTTTGTATCGTTGCTGAACAAGATTAAGTTTAGTTCATAGAATGAGAATATTGTTTGTTTAAACGAGTTTAGTTTTATGTATATATGATTCCTGCTCCTCTGTTGTATAATTCCAAGTTTCGCGAGAGTAAACAGCCTGAGTCGATATAGACTGCACGAGCTAAAGTTTAGATTATTTCTTCTTGTAATATTGTAGGTTATTTGTCCAATTCTGTTTTTATTTTAGGGAGGTCGGAAACATAAATGGAGCGAAATCGTGGTTGAATCCGATTTTGACGGAACCGGATTCAAACTCTGCTCCCGAATTTCGCCTTCCAATCGCCAAAAGGAAACAGATTTTGTACAAATCACACAAAATGCAAGAAGAAGCAATATAACATACAGAAAAGGTGATTACAGTAAATTATACAATAAAACAATCCTTTTCTCATCTATTTTCTCTACCAGCCGGCTTATTTGTCAGGGTAGTCGCCGACCAGCTTTCGTCCATTCATCTCAAGTCGAAGCTGTAAGGGGGATGGAAGGTTCACCCCTCCTTCAAGACTCCGGTTGGGGGTGGTGTTTTTTAACGTCTGCATTCTTCTCGCCCCTTTTTTTCGTGCCCCTTCCTCCCTTACACCCCATCGTTCTTTTTATTTCCCCTTTAACGCCACCGTAAGGGGATGCCAGGTGTATAGACCATGCTGCGGCTGACATTTGAAGGGTTGTGTACCCCCCCCTGTCACTTTCCACTTTGTACACGTCACTTCTAGCATTCCATATTAATGAGATACACCGCCTCGCCTCGATAATTTTTCCCCTTTACAATAATTATAATTATTTTCTACTAAAGATATATTTTTGACAATGTCCATGATGGATCTCTTTTTCAAAATCGGCATCGGACTTCTTGTAATAAGATGACTTAATTAAATAATATGAATTATTTTAATTTTAGTTCACATATCAATAATTGAGGAGGTAAAATAAACAGTGACCTTGAAAGTGACATTAAGTTACAGCCTTTCTGTTTCCTTCACTCTACACATTTCTCTACCGCCCCTTACTTCCATTCCGAGGCTTTTGCCTCAGCTGAATTACACAATCTCGACAACCTAAACCTAAATCAATCTAAGCTTTGAGTGTGGTTGCACCTGAATTTCTTCCTAAAATGGTTCGATAAAATCAAATTTTCACCGACCCCAGGAGCAGCACCATCAAACCAACTGAATGGTCATGACTTACAGTAATGCTCTAGGATGAAAACATAAACTTTGGAACACCCTCTATATTTTCCACTGCATTATAAACTGCAGTGAATCATGTCAATGGTTCAAATTTTCAAATAATAATAATAAATCTTTTGTAATGCGCTCTTCAAGGTCTGAGGCCTTCCCAGAGCGCACGTTGTGCTGAGATGAGAATGGAAATTCAATGGAAATTCAAGAAGGGGGAGAAGGCAATACTGAAAAGATGCGTTTTCAGGAGACGCTTAAATGTGGTAAGAGAGGGAGAAAACTTGATTTCAGCAGGAAGAGCATTCCACAACTTAGGGGCGCAGATTGAGAAGAAGCAGTCCCCCATTGAGCAGAGGGATGAACGAGGAATATTCAAAAGAGGTGCATGTGATGACCGAAGGGCCTGAGGAACATGGCGTAGCGAGAGGGCAGAAGAGAGGTAAGACGGGGCCTTGTTGTTTAGGGCCTTAAATGTGAAGAGAAGTATCTTGAAGTGAGTACGGGATCTGACAGGGAGCCAGTGCAGTTCATGCAGCAAGGGTTTCAAGGGAGAGAAGCGAGGGCGACGGAGGAGAAGCCGGGCGGCATAGTTCTGTACAAGTTGAAGTGGGCGCAGAGAGGAGGATGGCAGATTCACAAGCAGTGAGTTACAGTAGTCAAGGCGTGAGGTGATGAAGGCATGAACAGCAGTCTCAAGACTTTGGCGATCAAAGTGAGAGCGAATGCGAGAGAAGTTACGAAGGAAACATAGAGAGGATTTGCTGACATTGCGAATATGAGGCTTAAAGGAGAGATGCTCATCAAAAACAACACCCAGATTCCTAACGCAGTCAGAGAAAATAATAGTATTACCGCCCAGAGTAAGCGAGGGAAAGAGAGATTTAGATTTTTTGACAAGAGCAGGGGTGCCGACGAGGAGGACCTCAGTTTTGGAGTGATTAAGACTAAGGAAGTTGGTAGAGAGCCAGTCAGAAATGGAGAAGTAGGCAGCCAGGAGGTCAATGATAGAGTAGGCAAGAGACGTGGGAGATGAGGAAACGAAAATTTGAGTGTCATCAGCATTTAGGTGGAAGGATAGACCGAGATTACGGAGAAGGGAACTAAGAGGGAGAAAGTAGATACGAAATAGTAGAGAACCAAGGACAGAGCCTTGTGGCCCTCCAAAGCCAATGGAAGTAGAGTCGGATGAAGCGTCGCCAATCACAACGGATTGGGTACGAGACGAGAGGTCAGAGCGGAACCAGTCAAGCACGGTGCCTGATATGCCGAGGAAAGAGTGGAGACGATCAAGTAGGACGGTATGGTCAATAGTATCGAAGTCAGAGGAGAGGTTGAGTAGAACGAGGATGGAGGCATAACCCCTGTCCGCGGCTCTTCGTAAGCAATCGGACACATTGAGAAGGGCGGTTTCTGTGGAGTGACCTGACTTGAAACCAGATTGATAGGTTTCATCAATGTTACAGGCCACCATGTGACTGTTGATGCGTGAAGCAACCACTCTCTCCAGAACCTTAGAGAGGAAAGGAAGTTGCGAAATCGGGCGATAATTGGAAGGGTCAGTGGGGTTCAGTTGAGGCTTTTTAAGAATCGGACGGATGTGGGCACATTTGAAGGAAGAGGGAACAAGACCAGTTGCAAGTGAAGTGTTGAACAGGTGAAGAAGCGTTGGGAGGATAGCAGGCAGAATTTTACATAACAGTATAGGCGGAAAAATGTCCTTTATTCTTCTTATTTTCACTTAAAAGTCTCAAATAAAAAGCGATTCTTCAACTGTCACATCAAGTTTTATATACTAATAATATGTTTATGGACTAGTTAGTTATAAATGGTAGATGGAATACGATTATTTTGGTGAGATCACATAAATGGCTTTGAAATTCCCTTAGTGGATTATTTTCAAAATTTCCAATTTTCGTTAAAGAGGACCAAAGTCCAGTGCCTCCTTCTTGTTAGACTTTCCTTCATGTCATATGTTCGGAAATGCCAGGGAAAAGAGTATGGTCTTTCGTATGGTTTTAGGGTGTTCGGTTATGGCGATCCAAAAAAGGATCAAACATAGATTAAGAACGAAGAAAGAGAGAGATAGCAAACGGAATAAAATAATATAAACTCTTTTACCCGTTAAAGAAAGTGAAAATAGGTGGTGCTCGAATCCCTGCCATCAATCGCTCTTTGCTTTTCAGGCGTCTTCAGGCTTATGCTCTCACCACAATGACCCCCCTTCCCCGCTGCTTGTTTGTGCAGAGGAGAGGACACTTTTTCTACTGTTTATTCAAAGGATAATCGTAGGGAGCTTCCAAATAACATTAATTTCATATTTTTATATTCCCTACTCTAATTTGAAGAGCATTTAATGAGGATTCTGTGTTACATTCACCGCTATCTCTGGTTTGAGTCTCCTGTTGCTGCAATGTTTAGGCACTATGAAAATCCCACGCGCTCACATTTTGTATTTTATTTTATCACTACTTCATCTCGGCCTTGGCCTTGAGAACGTCTCTTTTGATTACCAACCTCCGTTTTCATCGAGTCTTTCTTAGTTTGAGAACCAGCCGACCATGACCATAAAACCGGGTCGTTTAGACTTCATCGAGGCGCATCCTACTCACTCACGTTAACAATAGTCATATTCATCAATCTCCCAGGAGGCGCTGCACCGTTTCTCTCCATGTTCCCGGGGAAATAAGAAACTGGGGCCATATCCCCTTATGCCAGCGGCGACACAAAATTTTCGCTTAATCTATGACTGTATCATTAGTCTCTAAAATTACGTGTTATATTTATGTTTTTCGTCTCTAAATTGTACATTTTCTCTACGAAACTTTACAAGTACATAGCACTGGCTCGTATATTAATTTTATAAAAGTCATGGCTCTGTTATATGTGTGGTATATTAATTTACTGTGTAGAAAGGTTTGTTAACATTGTCCGAAGTTTGATGAATATTTTTCGGCGAGTCGTCATTAAGAGAATGAAATGGCTATCATTTTTAGCTATTTTTGTTACCAAGTTATAATTACCAGAAATGAAGTTATGAGGTATTAGGAAATTATATATTGAGCGGCTTATTCATGACTTTAAACATACACACGTACATACATACTGTCGTGGTATTGTTGTTGTTGCTTTAGAGCGCCAGTCTGATCCTATTGATTATGAATGACAACAATACTTCAATATTGGCTGAGTGTACTTTTTAATTACTTTATTGTTGCGAGAGTGTCACAGCGTTCAATCCGCTTAAAGGAGAGAGCCCGTTAAACACGTAAAGGATCCATTGAAACACCAGAATTATACAAAAATAAATATATATTTTAAATTTATCAATTAACTACAAAAAAATATTTATAATTACTTAATAAGTTTAACGAGAATAACCATACTTGAAACCGGGCTTATTACAGAATCTATTCATGTCCAAATCTAAATAGGCTCCTAGTAAACAAACCAATTACCGATTAGTTATTTTATAGTGACCCTTTAAGATATTAAATTCCAATTTAAGCTTCACTCGTCTAACGGTAAAGATGACGGGATTCACTAACAGTTCTCGCTACTTCAGTTAATTTGAGTACCGTAATAAACTCATACTAAAGTAATACAAATCAAAATGGTCATTTTGACTTACATGAAAGAAAGGATCAGGCGTTGCTGGAGGTCCTTAGATGTTTTTTTTCCCTCGCTTCTTTTTCTACGGCGAGCGGCTGGAGTTTTTTTTTCTTTCACGAGATAAGGTGGAGAGGAGGATGGGGTCGATGTCAACTTCGTATTGCAACTTTGCCTCCTGTTACGTTTAAAAGACGGAGAGAGGTGTTGTGCTTTATAGCTCAAGGAGTGCTCTTCTGGATGCTTTTGAAGCCTATTTGTATCGTAGTCTTTAACGTCGGGTGTCCAACTGGTTTTGGGGTATACGAGGTGATTTCTACCGTACTTAACAAATGGAACCTCGTTGGGGATTAGTTTTTCTCCTCTCACTCTTACGGAGCTTGCGTTGTGAGAGTCACTCGAGGGTGAGCGGGTTTTCTTTTCTCCAGTCAGACTTCTTCTAAGTCTGTAAAGGATTCTTCGGTATGACACCGGTACAAAACGTGACGTTTATAAGTTAGTTCGAAATTGTGCGAAGTACCGATCTTCTCGAACTGTTCATCTATCGTCTCTCACCGAATAATCACTTCTCTTTCCTTATGGGGCTTATTTATAGACTGGCGACCGCCCTATCTAATGGGGAAGGGGCGAGGCCGCAGAGGGAAGAGCGAGGGGTGAGGGGAGGGTGGCACAGCGGTGCCCAACTTGACTTCTTAATTAGAAATACCGCCAACTGTCACCATCCTTGCTGTTCTGTTTGACTGGCAGCGCTTTTTGTGGCGATTTAACCACGCGCCTCAGGATCTCGTAGGTAATTGGATCCTTTGAGCGCTGCGTAATGGCCTTTGGTGGTCACCTTGGTACAGCGGCTTGCTCCCGACTACCTAAGCGGTGAGGAGATCAAAAGGGGTAGGCCGTTTGACTGTTATTCCGCCGGCTAACGTTCCCACGACTCTCCTCATGTGGCTCGATTCTCTTGCTTTCTCCGCAAGGGAGGGGGGACTTTAACGTATACGCCCGTCTGTCCCTCGGGAGGCTTTATGTTGTAATTCCTCTACACATACATATATGCATATATATAATTGTTTTGAGAAGCCTTATAAGACTGCAAAAAGTAATAAATTTCAGCTCACTGTATATCTTTTGTATTTCATTAAAATAGTATTTCGGAAGATGAGATAAAGAATGGGTAGAGTAGATTATTGACACAAAAGAATAATTGAGTGTCTTACATTCAGCTAGATTATTCTCTTACACCACTTGCCATCTGTACGTCACAAAAAGAGAGATGAGCTTCTTCCAAGGAACTGGCAACAGTAGGGTCAGTGTACTGAAGTCTGTTAAAATGTTCTTTTCGAGAACTACAGAACTCTTTATTTTTTTGTATTTGGAAAATGGATATTATTTTAATGCTAGTATGCCCGTGCCGTCAAAGAGGCACGTAGTATTTAAGTAATAATTGTTATTATAATTTCTATTGTTAATACTAAAAGTATGGATTAATTGAATTTAAGAACTTGTTGAAATGAAATTCACTTGTATTTGGGAGGCGAGTTTGAAAGATTTTTAAAAAAGTACACATTAGAATTATATTGGATGGAACGGAAAGAGTGTGTGTTCCCAAGATATCCTTCGCTGGTAATATTGTAATATTTTGATGATTTTTTTCTTACTTTAAATCACATATTCAGAACTATTTAATAATGTAATTGAAATAATTAAGTTGGCATATATAATTTAGAGGTATTATAGAAAGGGAAAAAAGAAATGTTTCATATACACGATCTCCCTAAAGTGTAGAAACATAGGATAAATATCACAAGAGTCTCTTCGTTCACCAGAACTTAGCTGCCTTGACTACTTGACTACTTGACTACTGCTTATCCACCAGATCTTAACCTCCCTGAAGGTGTACTCAATGAAAATTAAAGATAAGATACACCCGAGGGAACAGCGCATCATAAATGAATGTGCTCAAATTGACGTCAATTTGGATCTTAATGTATCGGGTTCATCGGATGAATCTCGCGAAGCGCATCGGAGTTGGTATCGCAAATGCTGCAAATCACATTGAAGAAGTTATTTGTTGATATTTCCATTAAATAAAATGTAGTTCAAATGGAATAAAATGTATGATAGTTCAAACTTTTTATAGAAAATATGCATTTTTTCCTATGTCTAGCCAGCCTTTGGGACACGCTATATAATAAAAAATAGTATCAAACATTAGAGTGATCAAAATATGACATTAAAGCGATTTCCTTCGAGGCTTTCAAACTTTTAAAAAATCTCCAAGAATTGTTCACTCCATCGTTGCTCATCCAACATTGCATTCGTGGGCACAGAATTAACTGCAGTTAAAAATAATGGAGTACTTTAACAAAATAGGATACGGATCAGTGAAAGTTGTAAATAAGAATTTTCTTTCATCAAAAGAAGAGAATTAATTAAAAATCATATTAAGTCATATATACTGAGTAGCATCTGACGTGATTGTATGTAACGCTTTGACAAGTGAATAAGGCAGATATTCGTGTAATTACGAGGTTTTTATGGCAACAGAAGTTCAGTTGATTTATATAAGCTAGCGTCGGCGACGCACTGCATATATATGGACATTCTACAAATGGAGATTGATTATGTGTGGTTTGCTTAAATAAATATTATTTATTAAATAAAAGTTTGTATACAATCACATTTCTACACAACCTTTTGCTAAAGTCATTGAATACGAGAGAAAGGAAATTTTACCGCCTTTCATGATAAATTATCTTTGTTCTTTGGAAGATATGTCTTTTTTCGTCAAGAAATATTATCTCTCTCTAGTTCTTTAGCTAGAAATAATATATCTTATTTAGCCAAAAATATGATATGGCCTTCTTTGGACAGTAAATGATATCGATATCTCATTCTTTGACCAGAAATATGATATCTCCTTCTTTGGACAGAAATATGAACACTCATTCTTTGGACAGAAATTTAATCTCTTTTTGGCCAGAAATATGACCCCTTCTTCTTTTGGTCAGAAATTGGATCTTTCCTTTATTGGCTGGAATTATGATATCTCCTTATTTTGAGAAGAAATATGATCTCTCCTTCCTTGAGTCACAATCTGATATCTCCTTCTGTTGACCAGACATGTGATCTCAGCCTTCCTTGGCTAGAAATATGATCTCTCATTCTTTTTGCCCGAAATATTATCTCTCCTTCTTTAGAAAATATATGATTCTTTTTTCTTTGGCCAGAAATGTAATCTCTTCTTTAGGATAAATATGATCACGCCTTCTCTGGACAGAAATATGACTTCTTCTATGGGGAGAAATGTGATCTCTCGTTCTTTAGCGCGAAATACGATCTCTCCTTCTCTGGCAAGAAATAGGATATTTCTTTCCTTTGGCCAGCAATGTAATCTCTCATAATATTGCCAAATATATGATCTCTCCTTCTTTATCAGAAATATGATCTCTCTTTCTTTTGTCAAGAAATGGGATATATCCGATTTTACCATAAATTTTGAACTCTCCTTTTGGCAAAAAAAATATGATCTCTCCTTCCTTGGGCTAGAAAGGTGATCTCTCCTAATATGGATAGAAAAATGTTCTCTCCTTATATGGGTATTGGTGTGATCTCTTATGATTTGGACAGAAAATTATATATCCTTCTTTAGCCAAAAATATGATTTCTCCTTTTGGCCAGAAATATGATCTGTACTTATTTGACCAGAACAAAATCTTTCTTTGGACCGAAATATGATTTCTTTTTCTCTGGCCAGAAATGTGATATCTCCTTCTTTGGCCGAAATATCATCTCTCTTTCTTTTGTCAAGTAATATGATATCCACATATTTACCAAAAATAAGATTGTTCCTTATTCTGGCCGGTGATGTGATTTCTTCTTCTTTGGGACAAAAATGTGATTCCTTCTTCTTTCGCCAGAAATGTGATCTCTTCTTCTTTAGCAGAAATATGATCTCTCATTCTTTTGGCCAGAAATTTGATAACTTCTTCTCTGGACAGAAATATTACCACTTCTTCTTTGGCCAGAAATGTGATCTCACGTTCATTAGCCTGTACTATGATCTCTTCTTCTCTGGGAAGAAATATGATCTTTTCTTCTTTTGACCAGAAATGAGATTTCTTCTTTCGACAGAAATATGATATCTCATATTTTGGCCGAAACTATGATTTCTTCTGAGATAGAAAAAGTTGAACTCTCCTTCTTTGACCCGAAATAGGATATCTGCTTCCTTACTAGAAATATGATCTCTCCTGCTTTTGGCCAAAAAATGAGATCTCTCCTTTATGCAGAAATATGATCTGTCCTTTTTTAGCAAGAAATATGACCACTCCTTATTTGGACAGAAATATAATTTTTCTTTCTTTTGCCAGAAATGTGAACATTCATTCTTTAGCCCAAAATATAATCTTTCCTTCTTTTTGGCAAGAAATTGGCTCTCTCTTTCTTTACCAAAAATATAACCTCTCTTTCTCTTGGCCATAAATTTAATATCTCCTTCTTTGGCCAGAATTATGATCTGGCCAAGGAAATGTGATCTTCCCTTCTTTGCCAGAAATATGATCTTTCCTTCTTTTGGATGAAATGTGATCTCTCCTTCTTTGTCCATAAATATTATTTTGTCTTCTTTGCCTAGAAATATGATCTCTCGTTCTTTGTCCAGAAATGTGATCCTTTTTATGGTCATAAAAATTATCTCCATTTCATTGGCATCAAATATGATTTATCCTTCTTTGGCAAAAATATGATCTCTCTTTCTTTGATCAGAATTTTTTTCTTTCCTCCTTTGGCCAAAAAAATGATCTCTTATTATTTGGCCAGAAATGTGAACTATCCTACTTTTGCCAAAAATATAATCTCTACTTCTTTGGATGGAAATATGATATCTCCTTTTTGTCGAGAAATGCGATCTCTCCTTTATTTGTCAGAAAGATGATCTTTCCTTCTTTGGCCAGAACTATTCACTCTCTTTACTTGGTAATAAATTTGAGTTCTACTTCCTTATCCAGAAATATGATCTCTCCTTTTTGGGCTTTGAATGTGATCTCTCTTTGTTTGGCCAGAAATATGACCTCGCTTTCTTACTCCAGAAATATGATCTCACCTTCTTTATCCAGAAATTTGATTTCTCCTTTTTTGTCCAGGACTGTGATCTCTCCCGCTTTGGCATGAAATATTTCTCTCTTTCTTAGGCCAAAAATGTCAACAGTCCTTATTTGCCTAAATCTTTTAGCTCTCCTTCTTTTGCCGGAAATGCGGTCTCTCCTTCTCTGCCAAAATTATGATCTTTCGTTAAATAGGCAAAAATTTGATTTCTTCTTACTTAGTTAGGAATGTGATATCTCGTTCTTTCACCAGAAATTTTATATATCCTCCTTAATCCAGAAATATGATCTCTCCTTCTTTGTCCATAAATATTATATTTCCTTCTTTCTCAAGAAGAATGCTCGCTCCTTCTTTGTCCAGAAATATGATAAATCTTTTTGGCTATAAATTTTATATTTACTTATTTGACCAAAATATGTTCTCTCATTCTTTCGCCAGAAATATGATATCTCCTATTTTGACCAGAAATATGATCCCTGCTTCTTTTTTTATAAATATAATCTCCCATTCTTTTGCCAGAAATGTGATCTCGCATTCCAGAAATATGTATGATCTTTTCTTGTCTGGACAATAAATTTGAGCTCTCTTCACTTGGCCAGGAATGAGATATCTCCTTCTTCGACCAGAAATATGTTATATCCAATTTTCTCCAGAAATCTGATCTTTCCTTCTTTTTCAAGCAATGTGATCTCTCCTTTTTCTCCAGGAATGTAATCTCTCCTTCTTTGTTCAAAAATATGATCTCTCATTTTCTCTAGGGAAATGTGATCTCTCCTTCATTGTTCAGTACCATGATCTCTCATTCTTTGGCATGAAATTTGATCTCTCCTTCTTTCTCCAGAAATGTGCTCTCTCCTCCTCTGGCCCAAAATATGATCAATCCTCTTTACCAGAAATATTAATGGCTTTATCTTTAAATTTAAAAACATCTTGAAGAGTAACACACCCTCCTTGTCCTTAAACCCACATTATTCGCCTATTTTGGGTCAGCAAGCTACCACACATTTTTGCTTTCTCTAACTTCAGCCATTTTTGATTAGCAATATTTCTCCCTAAAATCCCTTTTTAATTTGTCTTTAAAAATATATTTTAAAAGGCTTTCAATAAATTTAATATACCTAATTTCACAAATAAAAAATAAACCATAATATGCAAAATGCATATTTTCGATAGAAAATAAATATATTTTATTTAGTTTGAACTAAATTTTATTTAATGGAAATATTAATAAATAAAATCTTCAATGTGATTTCCACCATTTGCGATACAAACTACGATGCGCTTTGCTAGATTCATCCGATGAACGCGATGCATTAAGATCCAAATTGACGTCAATTTGAGCACATTCATTTATGATGCGTTGTTCCCTCGGGTGTCTCGTCTCTTTAATTTTCATTGAGCACAACAAACACCCTTTAGTATAATACCCCCAGAAAAAGAAGTCAAAGGGGGTAAGGTCTGGTGAACCAAGGAACCATTGTGCACATCTTATCAATTAACAAACCCAAGTAAAGGAGTCAAGGCTTGTGAAGTCTGTTAAACGAAGGGACCATTGATTACACCTTATATTTTAACATACCCCAGAAAAAGAAGTCAAAGGGGGGTAAGGCCTAGACTTTAGGGACACCCTGTACTTGGTTTGATCTTTAAACTTATAAATATGTTTTGTGTAATATATAAATAAATACGTGGCTGTTTTTCAAGAACCTCTCAAATGACGTGGATTAAAGATGTACTAGAGCGATTTGACCCTCCAGTGACTCAACTCTACATTGTAGGGGTCGATACTTCCTGGAAGATGCTCTTGGATTGAAAGAAGCGACCAATACACCGCCTTCCTCATTCCACTTCTTCCGCACGAGGAAGACAACAAAATAAATTCACCACGCCAATAGTCGATTACTATCTGTCCTAACCCCATCATAAGAATCTATCAACCCCGCTAGGGAGTGACAGGTCTAAAAGGGCCAACCATGCTGCTTTTGACATCTGGAGGACAGCGCCCCCTCCAAACCCAATGCCTGCAGGTGAACATGTTGCTATGTATATCTTCCATAGATTTTCATTTCCTTCATTTTAACTTTCTTTACAAACATTCTGCGGAAGGTGCCTCGTTGGTTCCTTCTTTAATTAAAAAAAACTAATTTGCCGACCTTTGCATGGCAAAGTTATGCCTTTTCTATCGTCTGGCTCCTATTTTATATTTTTTTTAATTAGTGCAATTTCCATGAGTCTTCTCCATTGTATGTTGTTTTTTGTGTTTTTTCTCTCTCTCTCTCTCTCTTTCTCTCTCTCTCTCTTTCTTTCTCTCTCCCTCTCTCTCTTTCTCTCTCTCTCTCTCTCTCTCTCTCTCTCTCTCTCTCTCTCTCTCTCTCTCTCTCTCTCTCTCTCTCTCTCTCTCTCTCTCTCTCTCTCTCTCTCTCTCTCTCTCTCTCTCTCTCTTATATTCAGCATCTGAAAATAGCACCGACTCCATCACCATTGACGAAAGCGCGCCTACTTGCGATTCCAGTTTTTAACTATGCCCCTTACTGCTATCTATTGAAATTTACTCAAACCTTTGCTACTCATTGACATTAACTGTGATCCAATAACCTTTAGGTTATTTATCTACTTGTTCCTCGCAATGAGCGAGGTATACAGGGCGCGGTGGATAATATATCGTCATTGGCAACTATAAATTCCGCCCATGCGTGTTGTCCGGCGTCATCTCTCTCTCTTCTTCTTATCATAGTATACATAGTTGTGCATCTTCTGTAAAGAAAGCAATAATATGGCTGATTTCAATCTCCAGTCCCAAATTTGGAAAAGGTACGCTTTGCTGCTTTGGATTTACGTCGGGAGTGGCAATGCGACATCGTGATTGACACCGAGTGTTTGGGTCTCAATTAGAGGACGGTTCAGAGGATCGTGAAGGTGTTGGAAGAGTCAGACTGTGATTACGAGGGTACGGTGAGTCGGAGACCTCACTCTAGGCGTTCTGATACGAAAAGAACCCTGAATTGTTGTTGAGATACAGGCCGTCATTGGCAACGATTCCAGGAAGTATAAAGGTCCATAGCCAGGGAACAGGAAGTGACAGAGTCTCTCATCAGACAGTTAGTGCATGAATACATCCGTTACTACTCATGCAAGATGAGAAAAAAACAGGTTCCGTCGCAGAAGATGAAGGACAAGAGGAGAGGAAGGACCGCGCTGCGGAGCTTGTGAACAATCTGAAGCATACTCATAGCCTGCCATGCCTTGGTTCTTCTTAAACGAGAAGAACTTTTGCCGAGCCCAGGTTATATTCTCAATAAACATCCACTGGGTTGCTGCGTTCTCGATATATATACCAAAACTCATGAAGACCAAGTTTCCGATCCACATCTTAGTGTTTGGGATGGTCAGTAACGAGGGCCAGGTTATGACCCCGTTTATCTTCCCTGGGGGCTTAGAGGAGTTGCCGTTGCCTTGGATCGAGGAGGTAGCTTCTGGAAAGCCGTACGTGTGGCTGCAGGACTCTACACCATGCCACGCATGCAAGAGGGCTCAGTCTTGGATGTGAATCACTTTCTTTGACCACATGACTCCGAACATCTAGCCTCCTAACTCCTCAGACTGCAACTCCATGGACTATTATGTGTGAGGCGTGATTGAGAGACCAAATAGTCCCCGTGCAACAGCAGGATAAATATTTGATCCAGGAGCATCACAGTTTCTTCCCTATTAATTAAGGGGACCGTCAAGAAGGCCTGCAGCAGGATCCGACGTAGCCTGTAGGGCGTGGTTGAAGCCGACAGCGATTTCATTGAATAAAAAATAGTACAATCCTTTAAGGTTGTACCATGTAATTTTGGTAAATATATCTGTATAAATTAACCTTTATTTTATATTGAAGTTAGCTGACAAATTACCCATCTCCCCATGTATTTAATATAATCTTAATTTTTTTCTTTGTTTAAATTGCCAACACCAATTTAAACTTACTTAAGAAAGATAATTACACGATAGATAACTTTATGGCTATATAGTACCTTCAATGTAGTCCTTATCTTATTTTAATCTTTTATATCTTCAATGTGCTGAATCGGCACATCTGACTGCATCTCTTCTTTGGTTAATGAGTTTTTTTTCAAGTTGGTCCAAAAGATAGCCTTTCTTTGGTCTCAAAATTGAGCAAAGACACTCCAAGTTACGTTCTTAGGACCCCTCTTATTTTCAATTCATGTCTCATCTTTATTCTTATAAAAATCAGCGTCTTTCCATCAGCCCAAAGTTTTTGTTCAACGCTAATATTGATGAAGCTCGCACTATACAGGGTGTTGTTGCTAAATTTTACGATATTCAATATCTACCTTTACAGAAATATGTTGATGTGTCGGTGAACAGTCACCAGTACTGGATACCATATGGAGTAAAGTTTTAGTTGAGAAAAAATTAGCTGACAGGGAGGAATGAAAGACATTTGAACATTAGAGAAGTTACCTGCATCATCATGATAAGCGCCGGGTATCAAAAGTGATGCCATTGTGACTGGTTTTCCATGATCTGTTAACGCTGTAAAGGCTGTAAGACGTGTCCTGGGCAGCTTTAACGGATAATACGAACTTCTAGCTACCAGAAAGGAAGACAGCGGGCGTTCTGACTGCGTCGGCACACTGGAATTCATATAACAACTGCAGGACAAGGTTATGGAAGACCCGAGCAAGAGAATCCGGGCGTCAGCGAGGAATATAGGTGTTGAAGTCACTACCATGAAGCTGGCTCTGAATGAGTACCTTCGCTACCACTCGTACAAGAGGTGCAAGAGACAAATTATCACAGCCAAGGCCAAGGAGAACCGCTTGCCTATAATCCATGCGACGTTCCATGTATCATGAAGACCAAGTTCCCCATAACTGTAATTCTTCTGTGGGTGCGTCTCCAGTAAGGGCGACGCCATGCCGCCCCACTTTGAACAACGTCTTAAGCCCACTCTGACGTCTATGTGGAGCCGATACAGATTGTGGTCAAACCCTGTCGGAGAATTTCTAAGACTTCACTAGCCTCACTTTGAGGCAATCTAGATCGCCCGATTATAATCTTATGGATTACTGATATGCCTGCACCTCATAGATCTAGCCTATGGCCAAGATCAAGGAGGTATTCAAAGATCTTCACAGGGATACAGTTAAGAACACATGCGCCAGGTTCCGGAGCCGTCCTGAGGCCGTGATGAAAGCTGAGGGCGGCTTATTTGAGTAGATTATTATTTTCCCGCCATATTTTTTTTTTTACATTTTAAAATACATTTATTTGGGGCTGATATTGTGAAGGATCTTTTTTTATGAAAACCATCCAATTTAGCCCCATCAATCTGTACTTATAGCCACAAATATTGATTCATGTCAACCCATTTCCAAAATTCCTCAATGCAATTGATAAAAGATTTGTTTCTAACCCTTTGTTGTTTTGGGGGGTAATTATTAGAAAAAGTACACTTGTGTGAGCAAAAGGGGGGACGCTTACGTAGTGAGTGAAAAATGGAAGATAAAAAAAGAGTGAATCGAAAGGGTAAGAGATGACAAAAGATGCTACATCTTGGATTAAAAAATCGTATTTTCAACATCAAAGAACGAATATAGAAAGAAGTAGTTAAGAAGTAAAGTATGAAATTAAATCTCTTTCTGGAACATCCTACGAAAGAAGGGAAACACAAACAGAACAAAAATGGATAAAATGTAAAGATGTTTAAAATGCAATAACCCAATGGTGAAAAAGACAAGACATATATGTTCATAATAATAAAGAAAGAAATTTTTAAAATGAATGCAGAAACTTACTATGTTTTCACATAATTCATAAACATAATTCACAGGTTTTCCGTTCAGGCAAATTAGTGATCGATTTTCAGTGTTGTCTCTTAAGCCAAAAGTGGCGATATGAGAGATGATCGCTCTCCAGGGTAAAAAGCTCCCCCTGCCCTCCACACAAAATGAAAACTACATTTCACCCCCTGAATTTACGCTTCGGTAAATTTCTTCTAACCTTTTTAATACCTCTCTCGTTTCAATTTCCTATAATTTCTATTCATGCTTTTCTTATTTCTATCTCTTTGCCTTTACTGAATGATATTTTCCCTTTAAAGCTCCAAATTCCGGGTCCATATGACTATGTTCATTAAGTACTTAAATACCTTCTTTCTAATTTTAATAAAAGTTCTCACTAACATAAAACCAACAAACCAGCGAGAGGAACAAGGAAAGGGTACAAGTTCTTTTATTTTCAATACAAATCGAAATAAAAGGCCAAATTTACCAATGGACTAGAATCAAACAGTTGAGAGCTTCTTAGAAAAGGCATAGGCAAAGCATGCAAGATACTTCTGAAAGAACAACCTTTGATACGTCCAGGACAGTAAGCAATTATATCAAAGAAACCGCTTAGAATAACTTGCCTGCTACAGGAGTATTAAATAATTCGATAATCATGCTCAATAATAGAATGGATACTTAATTTGCAAATAATAGCGTTACTTAAAATAAAAAAGGGCATATTCATGGAAGTCTGTGTGTTGCGTGAAAGGACAATGGAACCTTCCTGTTATGGGTTGGCCTAGTGTAGACCGGAGGTTCTTTGCTAGTTCCTTGTACTGCAATAACTCTCACTTTTACTGGCTGTTAAATTAATTGGAAAATACAGAGAGCGTCAAAAGTCCTTATGATAATTCTATCTTGATAGTTTTATACATTCTGGTTTACAAATCCTGTAAATCGAATTCTGTCCGAAAGTTAGAAAGTAGAATGGAATTTAAATTCAATACAATGGTGTGCCCCCCTCCCCCCATACTCGTTAGAGGATGGTTAAATTTAAATTTATATTAAGGCAAGTGGATAGAGTAAAGGGCAATCGCTTAGTCAGCACGATCGTCAGACTTAAAAACAGCTGAATCGGCCAAGTTAAAAACAACTGACTTCGGAAAGATCTTGTTTACTAGGTCAAATCTGATTAAAAAAAAATTCTTAAAAGTAATAGTGAAATTAATGTAAAAATATGTTAAATATCTGCGTTTTGATTTGGTTCAGTGTTGTATTGAACACCAAGTGTAAAATTTTGAATATGATAATTAGGTAAGTAAATAAGATTATAGTATTTTAAGTTGTTCAAAAGTACTAAAAGGTTAACTAAATGCCGATAATTATTTAGTTTTTCCATGAGAAAGTACTTATTTTTTCTTAAAATGCTCTAATTTATTTATTTCTTTCAATAAAAGAGAATAACCTAAAAAAGGAATTATTTTTGCCATACTCCGTATTATCATATAAATTCCTCTTTCCTAGATTTTAGCATGAAATTTAGTATCTCAAGAGCATTGTTATTAGCTTAGTAAATTTGTTAAGAGTTAAATAGAAATAAAAGCTTATATTTCCATTTATGATAATTCATTAAATTTTAAATTGTCCTTCAAACAAAAAGTTGACATCACCACACATTCTCTTCACGCTTTCACGCAATCAAATAGTCCATTAAAGTCGTTCTTCTCGATCTCTAGTCGAAGGGGGACAGTACTTTCTATGTTCTTAAGTTTTCTAATGAACTGCCTTATGGTATTTATGGAGCTCCATTAATCGCATGCTCTAACGACTATTCCTTACCCAGTTTATCTGAATCCATTCGCTACCCGACTAATCTGTAACAAACTAAACTAATTTTCACTCGATTACTACAGGGCTTTTAGCTCTAAACTCAGAGAGAATTGGAGATGTTATCGAAAACCCAATATGCGCATGATAAAAACCATTGCGAGGTGAAATTAGGATAAAATTAGCAATGGTAAAAATATTCACAATGAAAGTTGGAATCGATGGAACGAATCTGACTTATTTACTGTGGTATCGGCCCAGATTAGAATACAGATATCATCTGCATAGCTCAATATATTGTATTAATCCTTTCGATTGCCACGAAACCCTATATAACTACTATATATTCCTAATATTTATATATTGGACTGTATGCACATGAGAGTGAATTTAAATAAAGAGGGCAAACAAATTTGGTTTATGTAGATGCAGTCTATGAGAAATAAAAGAGAACAGGGGCGAGATGCTAACAAATTGAAATGTCATACAGATAAATGGAACCAATATTGTATAACAGAAATTGCGCCGCAAAAGCTATAATTTTACGCCGAAATATTGACGTTATCTTTACTAAAAGCAGGGATATATATATATATATATATATATATATATATATATATATATATATATATATATATATATATATATATATATATATATATATATATATATATATATTAGAGAGAGAGAGAGGTTTATGTTGAAATTTGACAAATAGCGGAATCATTTTACATTTTGAAGAGAATTACTTTGAAGTCAATAAGATCTCTTATAATGTGAATCATTTAACCTTTAATATTATTAACAAATCCTAAATATTCAAGTATGTAATTTGCTGAATTCACTTTTGCTTTTTCGGCTTTAATAAAATGAACGTCAGTTTCACCGTTTCAAGAAACTCCTGCAGATATCAGCACTTTTTCTTTCTAAATCTTGATGTCTAATGATACAATCTATTTACTGGAATATCACCCTGCACCCTGCATTCCTTTTATCCTTCACATTATTGTTTTTTCTTGAAATTGGATTTTTTTTTAATGCTTTTAGATTCCGCGATTTAACTACACGTTACACAGAGGTATTAACAATATAATTCAGATCTTTTGCAATTGTTCGTTGAGATAAATTAATCCCTACTTGGTCTTTTTGAGAGCAGATTTTATCAATTATGTAACACATTTTCGGAAACTATAGCTGTTTTAAGCTTAACATTTCTCGGTTTACTGGAGGTGGGTCCTCATCACGAATCTTCTTTAGAAGTTTTTCGAGTGTACGTCTCTTCCAATCTCTGCCAGATAACTAAATTAATAGTCTTCAACTTTTTTTTCCGTAGTCAATGTAACAAGCTTTATTATGAACACGGTCTTCTTCTGACAACGTCATTACCCTCCTAAAGAATTGAAAAATAATTAGATATGAAGGCGTACACTTTAAAACTAAGGCTAAGGCGGTCGAGACTAGCTTAGTAGACTAAGCCCGAAAACTAGGATCATTGCCTCGCAACGCATGATGAGAGATATAAACCACAAGTTTTTTTTAATTTTTATATTGCAGGAAATGTATTAACGCTTCAAACTTAGGACCATTGTGAGGTAAGGCGTTTTGGTACATTGTATTAAAACAACGTCAAAATATTTCAACTGGTTGCTGAGAGATGACTAGTTGAAAAATACGATTTTTTTTAGGGGGTAGCACTCATATATATATATATATATATATATATATATATATATATATATATATATATATATATATATATATATAAATATATATATATATAATATTTTTCAATATAACTACCCTCGACTTCAATGCACTTGCACCACTTGTCCCTGAGGCTTCGAATTCTTGACAACCAGAAATTTCCCGACTGCTGTTAAATCCACTCCTGGACGGCGAGCTGGACATCTTCATCGTCCCCAAACCGGCGTCCACGCAGTGCAGCCTTGAGCTGGTGGAATAAAAAATAGTCGCTATGGGCCAGATCTGGACTGTAGGGGGGGATGGTTGAGCTCCTCGAATCCGCACTCGCGCAGGGCAGCTTGTGCAACTCTGGCCTTGTGGACTTTGACGACGTTGAAGTCGATCATGGGGCGTGAGGTTTCTAGGGACCCAACGGACAGAGACCTTGGTCATAGCCAAATTGTCATGGATCATGTTGAAAACACTTCCATGTGATATTTTAAGTTTTCGCTAGATTTCTTGGACTTTCACCCGTCAATTTTCGAGGATCATCCTCTCCACACGGGCCACATTGTCCTCGTTGGTCACGTCTGACGGGCGTCCTGGACGGGGGTCATCTTCAAAGGACTCACGCCAATGGCGGAACTCCCTATTCCGGCGAGCAATGGTTGCATAGGAAGGGACAGTGTCGGTGTACACTGCAACCATGCGTTAATGGATCTCTTTTTGCATTCTTGCCTTCCCTGGTCAAAGATTTGATCAGTGCGCGGTGCTCAACCTTCTCCATTGTTGAAAAATTTGCGACTGACGATCTGCGTTCAGCTACTGTTTCTTAAATAGACGAGGCAGGAGCGTGCGGCTGCAGGTCCTGATTTGTCATAACTTGTCCTAACACCCCTACAAACAGCCATCCCCCTTCCTCTGTTTTGCCCTACCGATTCGCAAAACTTATTGACCGCCCCTCGTATGATACTTAAACAAGGCAAGCAAGATTCCGGAGTACTGGCACAATGCCATAATAATCCTTCTACACAAAAATAGGCACTCAACGGAACTTATGAACTACAAACCAATTAGTATTGCCCCGTATATCTATAAACTCTTGAGAAAACTTCTAAATATAATATCCCTCTACACTTAGTATTTGTAGACTAGTAGATGGCATTTGATTGAATCGAAACACCATCGACCATAACAGCATTGAAGAATATAGCTAAAGACCCAATCTACATAAATATCAGAGAAGACATTGACTAAAGTTGCAGATCCTACATTAGATTGCATAAGGAGTAAGACCACTTTCAATTTCAGAAAAATGTAAGATAAGGAGATAATATCTCTTCAAAATTGTTCGCGTCCTGTCTAGAAGAAATCTTCATGAGGCTAGACTTGTAAAACAAAGGTATTACCACGATCACCTGAGATTCGCAATGACATTGCACTCAAAGCCGATAACCTAGAAGAGATCCAAACAATGCCTCAAGAAATTATATTTAAAAGCACAGAAATCGGCCGAAAAATAAGTCTTAGGAAACAAAAATCATAACAAACCAACCAGAGGTCGACTTGATAGACATTATAATAGACAACGAGTAAATTGAAATCGGAGATACATATATCTACTTGAGTGAACAGATTACAAAACCACGAGGAAAAGATAAAGAAACCCCACGAAAAATCACTTTAGGTGAAAGGCATTTGTAAAGGCAAGCTTCATTATCAAAAGCTAAATGCCTCTATCCTTTAAAATAAAAGCATACAACAATGCATAATCTCAATTATAACCTATGGAGATGAAACTTGGTACCTGACCAAAACACTTACATTAAAACCTAGAACATCACAAAGAGTTCATGAACATATTATGGATATAACTTGATGTCACAAATAATCAACTACTTGTATATGTGAAGAAACTAAACTTTATGATATAGTGAAAGCAATAAAAAAAACTGAAATGGAGTTAGGCTGATGATGTAGTAAGATTCCAAGACGATAGAGTGACGATAAAAATTATCGGTGATAGTCCAATTAATAAAATAGGCTGGAAAAAAGACTAGTTGAAGCCTTAGCTCGCCGGTGGTCGGGGTTGAAGAAAGGGCTTAACCTAATCTCTTTCGCTTCCGTCCAATCTCAGACATTCGTGGGAGCATTTCTCCCGAGAAGGAGAACCATGCCTAGTTCCCCCAACTTAGGTAAAACAAAACTCACCTGCCTGACCGCAGGAGAGAGCGAAGTTTCTGAACTTTCTGATCGAGAACATGCAAAGTTCCCCAGCAGAGAAGACATTTTCCAACTCTTTCAATGCCCAGCTTTTCAGCGATATTCTCATCCGAGGTACTGGTCGTTTTACTTACTCCCCAAGTGCATCGTTTCGAAGACCCAAAGTTCACCGAGCTGAAAAAAGAAAAGTTTCGTTCATCCCGCGTGAAAACACTAACTTTTCGTCCCTACAATGCAGAGCAAAGTACATTTATTTAATTTTCCTATAAATAAATCTGATTTATCTAAATAATAATTTTCTTATATTTTTTTCTGCAGCGCTAATATGTGTATTACAATAATATATCACTCTCTAAATTATTCGTATCGCCTTTTGCTGTGGCGAATTAGTATCCATCGATACCACTATGTACCCAGAGTTTCATTTACACAATTTAAATGTTATAATAACTCTCACATTATCAATCAATACTATTCACTGATTACTAATAATAAAGCAATAAAAATCAATCTTTTGGGGGTGGGATGTTCCAAAGAGTATACATTCAACGTCTTCATTTCACCCAGTCAGATAATTTTGGTTTGGTTTCGGAGTTGAAGCAAATAAGAAAGTGTAGCCTGAAACTCATAATTGATGTTAAGTGTGGAGCCCCATATACCCTTATGGAAAATTTCCTAGATAAGGGGAATTTAATCACTTGCATTTACCAAAACCTCACGAATCTATCCAGATTCGTGAAGTTTTGGTATATAATCTTATGAGCCCAAGATTCTTAGCACTTACCAAAACCAGTGTTTGCATACCCGCTTAGATGGATTAGGCATCGCTTTGATCTCCAATGGTGTGTCGTCGTAGAAGCAAAGATCTATACAACATAGTCTCCTCCCCCACACACACACTTCAACCAGGGGCAAATTGTTATCCAACGGCTTAAAGTGAACATAAGTATCGTAGATGCTGAGATACCCGAAACGGACTTCCCTATGTCACGTTAGGACACACTCGCAATCCATCACCCGAAATACGCAGTATAACATATTTTTTTATATGTATACAACTGTATACATGCAAAATTGCGTATGGGTCCAAATATGTAACCGATTCATTAATGGGTTTCTTGTATCTTCATGAAGAGGGTCAATGATTTCTTATTAATTTGTAGGGAATTATTTTAGTATCTTTGAAATCTTCCAGTGATGCTAATTTTCTTGGTTAGATTGTATAATACAAAGCTAAATAAACCACCTTCATTAAAATTTTGACCATTAAAACAACTTGATAGATGATTTTTTGCTTTATTGTTCTGAGTTCCATTATTCTCGGATATATGAATATTTATAAATGTTTTTGATGCAACCTTTGTTCATAAATAGGCGCACCTTTGATATATGCAAATTACTTAATATATTTTATTGAAATTTGTGATTTTAGTTATAATTGTCTTTGAAAAAATTTGTTCCAGGGGTCCTAAAGTACCAACGTAGAGTACAATACATGTTTAATCCTATTAGGAGTTCCCGAAATTAAGGTAGTATTTTGCGTTTTAAAATTTTAAGCAATGTAGTTATTCCAAAGGATCTTTATTACTACATACTGTACTAAATGTTCGAACCTTACATGTTTAATCTTATTAGGAGTTCCCTGAAGTACTAACGCAATTTGCGTAGAAAATTAATCAATTAAAACATGAGAAATATATTTATAAGGAGTTATAAGACAGGTTCCTTTTCCCGATGGGGCTAGCTATGACTTGGATCATCGACGGATGATTTCATGTTTGTCGATATTCCATAAATACTACTTCAGTACGAAATTGCCACTATCATTTTTAATTCCTAAGCCCCTGCCTCTTGCTAGAGCAACAAGGTTTGCGGTCGCTATTGCAACAAGGTTTGCGGATGGACAACATCTACATCCACTATGCATTCCCCGCTGCCGCACTTCTCCGTTTCAGCGTTGCTTTTTGCCAAGTACGGTAAAGCAGTAGAATGATCTTCGATCCTCCTGCACAAGTTATGCAGGAAGATCTTAGTATCTTCAAACGAGGTTGCAATGCTAGATTAAGGGTGGGTGCTACTGCCTCATAATTTTAATATTGATTTGATTTTAATAATTTTAAACTTATTTACTTTTTTATTTACACATTTCAATTTCTTTCTTCATTCTTTCTTACTTGACATATGGACACTGTGTTCTGTGGGAGCTTGTTTTTAAGTTCATGGCCGCTTTAGGCTTTTCCTGCAAGAATTTTGTGGTCATTATCTCATATAATAATAATAATAAGGAAAAGAAGTACCTCAAAAGTTCTTGCGAACCATACCACCAGTACAAATGCCATTTGTCCACTACGAAACCAGTTTACCGATTCCACGGCAAAAGAGGTCAGGTTAGAAGAGAACAAGGTCAGCAGATCTACGTCGCTTGCTCTCACTTATTCTGATTTATGACCTTACGACCTTCAAAACTTTCAATAACTTCCAGGCTAACCTTGGGAGGACGTTGACAATTATATCATTCGAAAGAGAATGAAAAACAACATAAGGGTTTCAAAATTCGTTAGAATTGGCCGAATAGTTACGATGTTATTGGCAAAAAACTCATTGAAAAGTATAATAGTTACCATCCGACAGACATAGTAACTAAAAAAAGTCGCGGGCATGCGACTAAAAAGCATTTGATCGCTATCTCGCTATCTCCATAACTTCTGAGATTGCTACCACCGGAACGTGGTTGAAATTACCTAAAATATGATGGTTCGAAATCTGGAGAGTAAAGCGAATAGGGAAAAACTCTTCCTATCCTACCGACTTATCTTTTATTATGTTATGTTCACTGAATGTGGCTTTACATTATCATGTTGTAGAATCTTACTATGTTGATTTGGATCTGTATGTTCATTTTGTACAGAATCTGATCCACAGGTTCAAATTGTTGATATTACAGGGGAGCAGTGATGGTTTTCCAATAATCCAAAGTAAACGATGCTTGTGGTATTCTCCCATAAGCACAGGAAAACCTTCCTTCAGTGCAGCTCTGGTTTGGGTTTAAAGACTAGAGTTTGATTTGGTGGTAACTAGTACTTCTTCCGTTTATTATTGACATAGTCAATCCATTACTCATCCACAGTTCCAATTCGAATAAGTAAAACTGAGGTCCCGTTGCTGGTTAGCAAACTTTTGGAAATTTTTGAACGCCCAGCTTTATTCTCACAGGATTTTTAAAGAGGTATCCAAAATCCCTTTCATACACTCCCTAAATCTTTTTAAAATGATCTTGCTCAGTAGGCCAAGGATTATTAAGCTTCCGGAATAAATCCCAGATACTATGTTACGGATTCTTTTCAATCGTTGCTTTCACTGCATCATTTTCATGAACGATGGGTATTCGTGTGCGATCCCTATCAGAAAGACCAAATCCACCATTCTTAAAGTATTAAATTAAGTTTGACATTTCCGAAAACTCACGTACATAATATCACGGGTTGCATCGTCGCTCTTAATGATCTCATGAGACATGGAATGTCGAAATTCAACCGCTTCGTGTCTTAGTGTTCAAATGGGTTATTTGATCGCACACTAAAAATTTTACTTCGGCCAATGATCGAGAGCAACACTTAGCCCACGGGTGGAGAACCTGCGATCTATCGGTCGCATCTGGCCTACTTGCCCATTAAGTGCGGCCTTCTGAATGAATTCAAATTTTCTAGTCCAAATCATTTTATTGTTTTCCTATAAAAAGTACTCACAATAAAGTGACGATAAATACTCACAATAAATGTTAGTTAACTTTAGAACTTATATATTTTTTTTTAAGCTGTTACATAGTCATAGTAATTATTTATATACAAAATAATGTTCGACTTGCACTAGATCTGATTAAGTCTTTCTGAATGTGGCCTACTACTAAATTAAAGCGGCCTCAACACAGGAAAAGTTCCCCACCCCTGACTTAGACTATTAGCGCTATCTGCGAGGCCAATTTATCGAAGTATTTAAAATACTACATGGGTTCACTACTATAAACTATAATTCACTATTTGAACTAGGATAACCGAGTGCTGACTAGAAATAATAGACACAATAGCGGGGGGGAGGGGTGATGCCTCCACTACAGATAATACCTGAGCACCGGCAGGCCCTTCCGACCTCACTGCCCCAAAAGGAACTAGTGCTCTATTGGGTCCTCTTTAGCACCTCTTTTAAATCTTCCATTATTTTTCCATGCCTGTTTAGACCCAGCCAAGGGTGAAAGAGGGCGTTAAACTTTCTTTTAAAAAGCTGCAATAGCAGAGAAATTCTTTTTCCTTAAAATAACACAAACCTGGATTACCTTGCTTAGGAATGCCTATCAAAGTACTACAGTCAGTATGTTTAAGAGTAAAATTGATAAATATTACTTTGAAATATAACTGATGGAAATAACAGTTGTTTTAATTCATTTTTTTGCATTTCCTCTCATCCCCTTTACCTTCTCATCCCTTCTGGGCTTCACCCATTCATTTCTTGAACTAGCTTCGAGTGGACCTTTGGGTCTTTGTTCGTTAATAATTATGTAACAAACTGCAAACTTTAAATCTATTATAAACTGAAAACTTTAAACCTATTATAAACTGCGAACTTTAAACTAATTATAATCTGCGAACTTTAAACCTATTATAAACTGAGAACTTTAAACCTATTAGAAACTGCGAACTTTATACCTATTTTAAACTGCTAACTTTAAACCTATTCCAAACTGCGAACTTTAAACCTATTATAAACTGCGAACTTTAAACCTATTATAATCTTCGAACTTTGAACCTATTATAAACTGCGAACTTTAAACCTATTATAAACTGCGAACTTTAAACCTATTGTAAACTGCCAACTTTAAATCTATTATAAACTGCCAACTTTAAATCTATTTTAAACAGCGAACTTTAAACCTATTATAAACTGCGAACTTTAAACCTATTATAAACTGCGAACTTTAAACCTATTATAAACTCCTAACTTTAAACCTATTTTAAACTGCGAACTTTAAACCTATTATAAACTGCGAACTTTAAACCTATTATAAACTGCGAACTTTAAACCTATTATAAACTCCTAAATTTAAACCTATTTTAAACTGCGAACTTTAAACCTATTATAAACTGTGAACTTTAAACCTATTATAATCTGCGAACTTTTAACCTATTATAAACTGCGAACTTTAAACCTATTATAAACTGCGAACTTTAAACCTATTGTAAACTGTGAACTTTAAATCAATTATAAACTGCGAACTTTAAATCTATTTTAAACTGCTAACTTTAAACCTATTATAAACTTCTAACTTTAAACCTATTATAAACTGCGAACTTTAAACCTATTATAAACTGCGAACTTTAAACCTATTATAAACTGCGAACTTTAAACCTATTATAAACTGCGAACTTTAAACCTATTATAATCTGCGAACTTTAAACCTATTATAATCTGCGAACTTTAAGCCTATTACCTGCGAACTTTAAATTTATTATAAACTGCGAACTTTAAACATATTAACTTATTTGTAGCGTGACTTGGAACTGCTTGAAATACGACATTACTTTCCATTACCACTAATCCATTTGCAGTCCTTTGTATCCTTGAACTTTTTCATCATCCCTTTTCTGGGATCTTGTAAAGATGAGACATACATGGGTTTCACTGGACCCTAATGTAACTTAATCTACCTAAACGTAACCTAACCTAACCTAAACCTAACATAACCTAATCCATTTAATATAGAATACTCAAGATAGTTTAGGTTAAGTTATATAGGGTCGAAAAGACTTTGGGATGCCTCAATCTTACAAGATCCCTTTTCTGTTCACTCACATTTTCCTCATGTATTTCATTCCTTTTTTTTATTTCTTTACTGAACAAACAAACTAATTGTTTAATTATCCCCTCAAAATTATATATTCATTGACAGCTATACTCTAGCTTATGAAGGCTAGTTTTCTTCCCCTTTCTACTAAGTCATTCAAACAGTTCCCCACCCTCAAAAAAACAAACCCAAGAGAATCCCTGAATTTTTACCCTCAAATCAAAGATTAGGAGTCTATGATGACCCTAATATCAGGCGAAAACAACAAGCTGTAGCCTTAAACTGGTGTGGACAACCCACAAGCACTTTAAAGGGGGTTAATTTGATGCGTTTTCGAGTCATGATCAATTCGAGAACCGAAAGATGGGAATCAAACACCCTAAAAAGGAATAATTTGGGAATGTTTTATTTACCCTCGTCAATAGTGAGGCAAAAATGAGGGGAATCGAGGGAGTGAAGAGAGGGGAAGAGTAATTCGCCATAACTCAGCGCAATCGGGGGTTAATTTACTTTGGTTTACAGGCTGTTCATGCAAATGGGCCATAAATCCCGCTGTTTGAAAAGCTCCAGGCAATGGTCGGCCTGAATTAGGGGAAGCGAGGGGAAGACGGCGCTGTCACGAGAGACAGAGGGAGAGAGAGAGAGAGAGAGAGAGAGAATGATAGGCACATTAATGGGATAATTTAAACAGGAAGACAAAGCATAACCATCGCGGAATGAGAGACAAGAAAGGGAGACCTAAACACACAATTGGAATTAGCTGTTGCCTTAAACCTCTCTCCCGTTCTTGATATTATGCAGTCTATGTTGAAATAATTTTACTGTCCAAATCACCTCATGATTAGGATCTTGTTATCCAAGTCCTAATTCGATCTCAATTTCCTTTGGGCTGCGATCCATAAATTAAAATTAAAATGTTAAATTGACGAGTATTGACCAAGGGCCTAAATTTACAACTCAACACTGATTGTTTGTCTTTTCGGAAACATTTTTAGTTCGTATCTCTTTTATACACTTGCGAAATTCCGCCGAGGAAATTCCTGGATTTGAGTCCCTGAATCAGTGAAATACTTTGATTTCATCATCATCGTCTGTGCGAGTGTTAAGTCGATCCATTTCCCCCCCAAACATGTTGTTATTACTATCATTTGGGGTCCTAATTGGCTCCTTGTTCGCCCCCGTTCCTCCTTCATCATCTCACTAAACATAAGTCAAGAAAATGACAACAACAATATGGAATTTTGTATAGCGCTCTTCAAGGCTAATGGGCCTTGAAGAGCACCCCACTCCCTCCCTATGGACTAAGAAAAGGCTTGAGAGAAAAGGTGGGTATTAGACACGTTTCGTAAAAGGCGACTAAGTTCGGATATGGGTTGTTAGTCTGGGAGTCCAGGTCCCCGAATCTCCCTTTTTTTTGCAAGCGATATACTAAATAGGCATTGATCGAATATACGCTGATGCGCGCCGACTTCCACTTTGTAGTAAAGACACGATCATAATAAATTCCCCCACTGCTTCTAATACTATTTTTTATGTGTATTTGAGTCCCCTCTAACTCTCTGGCTCTTAGCCCGGGGGGCGGAGGGAGGGGTGAAACATGTCTGTTGTTATTGCACCTTAAAGCGGATTCATCTTTGGAATGCGGAGTGAAATCATGTTTATTGAATTTAATGCTGCAATTCCATAAATAAAAATATAACACCCCGATATAAATGAATTTCCGAATATGTAAATTATAAATAAACATTATAATTCTAAAGCATCTGTTATTATTATCCATTAAATGATTCATTTATGAGAATGGAAGCAAGGGAGAGGGAACTACTTGGTGCTTTGCAAGGCTGAGTATGAAAAAGGGTTGAGAACCGCTTTAATTGCTTATTCGCACTTTTCAATTTACTCATAATTTCATACATATTCATTCATATTTACTAACTTGAAATTTGCCTACATCCGAAGTTAATTAAAGTCTCCGATGCCACTCTCCTTACCTATCCGAATTTTCAAATCTCGCACTTCACCCTATTCCCATAAACCAACCTCATATTCCTTAACCCCTGGAACACATTCAATGTATTTATTTTCAGTAAATGCGTTCATTTATACAAACCTTTTCCAGGAGATTTAAAAAAAAAGCAACTTTCGTCAAGTAATGATGATTAATGAAGTTTTCTATTACACTAGTTTGTATTTCTATCCTTTTTTTTACCTATTCATGCCATACTATTTATTCATATACTAGACTTTACTCTTTAATCAAGTAATAAACTTCATTTCAATAATCCAACCCCCTTATTATAATATGTAGGTGTCCTCACTTCATTGAGCCGTATGAAGGGGAACTTGCAAACTATGGATGCGCCGCTGATGTGCCGAAGACGGATTAGAAACACTTGGCATAAAACTAATGAAAATTATGATATATATTTGGTTGAATGTTGATAAATATGACGCGTTATCTAATAGGAAATAGAAAACGGGCTGTAATAAAGTTAGAATGAGAAAGAGAGTAGAGGCGGTTAAAAAAAAATAATGAATGCATCAAACAATAATATTCTATGATATTTTTTCTAGACCGGAGAAATGCAATCTGATCCCTCTAAAGCACCCGCCCCCCCAAAAAATCACAAAAATAATCAATCAGAAAGTAGAATAATTTGAAGGCACTGATTGAATTGAGTTAAGAAGTAATAAAGAATGCGTTTCATATTAATGAATGAATCATATTTTTTTCCCTTCCATAATTACATATAACCTCTATGACTATACACTGCTATCAAAAGTCATGGGATAGCAGTATGTAAAGATTATGGTGGAAAGCTCCATCGTAACGTGACGTCAGGGAACTTCCCAGACCTGTACCAGTTGTGATATGAAATATCGTGAGTCAGTGTGCATGCCTATTATGCTGCTCATGGCAAGACGACCTGAATTATCCGAGTTCGAACTGGGCATGATAGTAGGTGCCAGACGGATGGGGCATCTCTCATGGTAGGCATTGCCGCCAACCATGGATAGCGCAGTGCCCGACCACGAGTGCTTAATGGTCATGACTAGCGGCGTCTGGCTACAATTGTCCATGGTAATAGACAAGCATCACTGGCTTAATTTGCATCCACATTCAATGCAGGAGGTAATAGACACACATCCTTCGGGTCAGTGCAGCGTTCTTTATCTTCTATGGGATATAAGAGAAGACCGACCAGAATGCCCTTGTTAACACTATAACACCTAGTACAGAGCCTCTTCTGGGCTTGTGGCGTCTCTAATTGAATCCTGGATGACTGGCAAGATGTGGCGTGGTTCGATGAGGCACGGTTTCATTAGTTTTAGGCGGATGGCGAAGTTCCACTCAGTACGAAAATCTGCAAAACTGTTACAAAAAATGTGAAATTTTCAAATAGTTTTCTTCTAAAAAATATAAAAATGGAATTACATAAATTACATGTAAAAAAAAACAATACAATAGTCTTTCTTACATGCCTGATAATTAAATTCATCTTAACAAGTAACCTTAGACCATTGTTCATGTGATCAGTGATAGTATCATTGTTATCGTCATCTAAAACCACTTTCCTACAAAGTTCTAGTAACAAAGCTGAGAATCTAAAGCTAAGGAAAGCATCTGCTTCTAAATGTTTGCGAGAACAGGTTTGTAAAAACTGTACTGAGTTATGCAACAAAAGGAGTCAGAAAATGGCAGCAGACCTTAACGCCGAGACTCAGATCTGGAGAGCCGATCTGAAATGTTTTGAAAAAAAAAACACAGAGCAAATGAGTCAAATTGAGAGACAAATGATTGAGTGGTGGTGGTAAGAAGTACATTTTAAAAGATACCAATTATAAAACGAGACAAATAAAAGAGAAAGCTTAATACAACAAGGATTGGCGCGTTAGGCCTTGTCAACAAAGATGCTGGACTGAATCATAATAATAGGGAGTCAGGATTATGAATTACTGCCTCGCGTGAAATCGCTTTAATTACTCTCCCTCAACATTCACCTCTAACTCCCCATCTCTCCGGTAATTTGAAATACTGAAGGATCGTTTAAAATACACACAAAAAATATACATTAAGTTACGAGAATAATGCATGCATTCTTACGTACCAAAAAAGTCTAATTTTACTCCACTGACATATTGCATTTTTCTTATTTTTTATTAATGCATTGTAATGGTTAAATCCTTAACTTGACTCTAGATGGGAACCATTTGGTGATTAATTGGTAAGAGCGAGTCCGTGGATGTCCCTTGCCCTAGTTCTCGGCCTGTGAAACTGCATCTGGATCATTATTATCGATAAATCGTAGGGTATTAATACCTGTCGACTGGGGATAATCGAATAACTGGCCAAGCCTCGTAAGGTAATGAGGCCACAGAAGATGCGAGATACTAAACTATTGCGGCATATGACAGAAGAGTTTATGGTGTAACCGCGATGGGACGATAAAAATAAATCGAAAAACTTCATCCAAGATGAAGTTAAATTTAAAATATTTCAAAATAGAATTTTTTTTTTTGGAGAGGGGGGGAGATTAGGGGAGATCTGGTTTTGCCACCAATCACTTGATTTTTTTATGGATTTTTCTCCTCTGAATCTACATACAGTTTAACGTGGGATCTGAACCGTAGCCTACCACAACATACACTTATGGGAAAAAGAATAATGCACCCCTTAAATATTTTTATATCTAACATATTAAAGCAAACTTTTAAAATTTATCATATTAATCATAAATATGTATGATAATGTGTATGTATTTTGCTAAGTTTTTGAAGATTTTATTAATATAGGAATTACTCAGTATTTTGCTAAATGTTGTGTAATTAATGATATGATAAGTTTTAAAAAATCAGGAATTAACGAATATTTGTTGTATCAACTTAAATTTATAACTATTGTGTATTCAATATCGTTATAAATAGGTAATATCATTAAAACTAAAGAACTTACTTAAGCTGAAGGGAGTGAAAATCAAACTTCTCCATAGCCAAGGGTATCACAAGTAAAAATTGCTAAAAAAAATTAAATGTTCAACTTATGTTGTACAGACCACTATAAAACGATATCAAAAGACCAATAGTTTCCTATCAAGCAAGTGAAGTGGGAGAAAACGTCTTACAACACCTAGATAAGACCTATCTATAATTCGGGCTTCACTACAGAGTCGCAGGAAAACATCTTCTGAACTTGCTAGGAAGTTCAATGCAGCTTCAAGTTCAAAAATATCACCCACAACAGTTAGAAGGAGACTTATTCGACAAGGGCTAAAAGGATTCAAAGGCGAGAAAGAAACAATAGATTTCTTGAGATCAATAGAATAAAAATGTCTTGAGTGGGTCAAAAATCACAAAAATTAAATGCATGAACAATGGTCTAAGGTTACTTGTTAAGATGAATGTAATTATCAGACATTTAAGAAAGACTATTGTATTGTTTTTTACTTGTAATTTATGTAATTCCAGTTTTATATTTTTTAGAAGAAAACTATTTGAAAATTTAACACTTTTTGTAACAATTTTGCAGATGTTCAGCAATTTTGTTTGTCTAAAACCAACTTTGAAGTAGAAGTAGTTATATCATGGTATGGAGCTGCATGTCTTCATCAGGGCCATGGGAGGTGATTTTATGCCAGGGAATAATGAACACAGCTTATACCACTTCTCTGCTAGGAGATTTATAGCCATCTAGCCAGAAATTGAATCTCACAACACCAAGAAAGGAAATTATATTACAGCCCCATGCCATACATCCAACCACACCAAGATTTGGTTTGGAGAAATGGTAATCACCTCTATGAAGAGACCAACAGAGAGCTAAGACTTACATCCAATAGAACACTTGTGGGGAGTACTTGGAAAAGCAATAGGAAGTACCATAAATAAAATAACAGATGGAAAATTACAAGCTGAGTGGAGAAAATTAGCGTCAGAAATTTGCGAAAGTTTGGTGAAATCCATGTCACAAAGAAATATAGTTGTAATTAAAACAAATAGGGGTAATTAAGTATTAAAATAATTATAAATAAATAAATACAATGAATTCATTTACCACAGATGTCTCATTACATTATATGAATGATTCCATTGGGTACCTTATAATTTTGGCGAAGTGTATATGTTAGTCGTCATAGCTCGAATTTGGACTCTATCTGACGACTAGCGATGCAAGACATCGTTTGAAATCGTTGAACCTAAATATCCAGTTTTCACTTGGTTAAGAAGTATAGCTCCCATAGGGAAGAATGCTGAATATGAAATGGTTTGTTTGTATTCTCCATTGATAAAATATGGATTCTCCTCTCCTTCTATTAGGTGTCTCTCCACCTTTATTCGGGAAATAAATCAGTCGAAGAAAGGAACGAGGTCAAAAGGTAATTCTAAAAGCCTAGTAAGCTTCCATGTACTGTTGTGTATATATCTTAAAACATGCCAAGAAAATAATAATTACAAAGAAATTTCCAATTTTCAGGAACGGGTAAATGCTAGTCAATCTAATGCTGGATTTCGTCTGCTTTGTATGAATTGTCTGCACCATCATAAGCTAGAAGTGCAATAAATACATTAACTCCGTATAATTTAGAAAATATAGCACGATAGAAAGTTTTCACTATTATTATAACTATTTGTTTACTGTTGAGCACTTATCTTAAATAAAACCACCCAAAATAACATTGCACAAGAAATTTCTAATTTCAGGGAAGGATAAATGCATGTCACTCTAAGGGCGGGGTCCTCAGACAAATTCCGGAGAAACAGAATTAGAACTCAAATGATGAAAAAAGTCAAACATCAAAGATAGTCATTGTGACTGGCTTTCATTTTAATTTTATTGTTTCTCTTTGTGTATGGTACATAAGCTACTATGCCGTGGTGGCTCTATTATACTTTTATACACAGCATATTTCATGAAAATGAAGTATTACAAAATAAATAAATTTGTTATTAGCAGTTTTACATAAATTGTGAGTACCAGTAATTTTGACTACGATCTGAAAAGTTAATAAACAAAAGGTTGCGTTGCCCATACTAATAATAATGACAATGGAGCAGTAGGGTAGATAGGGGCAAAAGGCCCACCCTGAGCAAAAAGCCTTTCTGGTTCACCTACTGCACATGCGCAAAAAATTATCAACTGAGTATGGCAACATTAACTCAGTGTAAGGGAAGTTCTTGTGTGAAGAGGGTGTGTCATCAGTTCAACTTAGCTAAAAGCTATGTACAATTATGTTTTTTTTGTTGATAATCATCAAATATTTCATGAAATGAGATGGTTCTTTGTCTGCAATCTGTCCATAATGTTGTAGTTTATACAAGTAGCCTAGTATCTCTTAAAATTTGCAGAGCTTTTAATGATTTATTTGCAATATGTTTTCACAATAGCTTCTTGAATGCTACATGGATGTCAGGGGCAAGAGGCCTACCTACTTGTAAAGGCAAAAGGCCCAGGGTATGCTTTTTGCACCGCTGTAATTGTAGGTTATAAAAAAGGCCTATTGATTAAGATATAAATTGAGGTACATAACTAACCAAGCTTTGTTTCTTTCTTTTTAAATTAGGCTTAATGCAAGATGGTGTGGACATACAAGCGGGAAAAAATAGGACATCCTACAGTGACGATGACCTAAGAAATGCTGTTGTAGCCATCACAAATGGAGCTTCTGTTATTGGAACATCCAGAGAGTACAAAGTTTCGGCCAGAACTCTGCGTCGTCACAGAGATGAAAAAGTGAAAAATCCAGGGTTTACTACATTTGGATCATTCAAGAAAACTTTCAGTGAGGAGCAGGAACATCAAATTGTGGATCTCATAAAAAAATTGGAAAGTTCTCTCCATGGATTCTCGGCAAAGCAATTTAGGCGTTTGGCCTATGATTATGCTGAAAAACTCAAAATTGAACACCAGTTCTCCAAGAAAACCAAAATGTCTGGGTCTAATTGGATTCAGAGTTTTCTAACGAGAAACCATCTTTATATTAGAAAGCCAGAAGGGACAAGTATGGCTAGAGCCACAGGGTTCAATAAAGAACAAGTCAATAATTTTTTCTACATTTACGAAAATGTTTTGAAAGATGTGAAACCCTCCTCTCTCAACATTGGAAATTTAGACGAAACAGGGATATCTGTTGTGCAGACACCTGGTAAGATAGTAGCATCAAAAGGCAAAAGATGTGTTAGGAAAATTACCACTGCAGAAAGAGGTCAGAATATTACAGTTGTTTGTGCTACTAATGCCGCTGGGACTTACATCCCACCAATGTTCATTTTCCCAAGAAAAAGAATGGTCCAGACGCTTATGAAAAATGCTCCATCTGGATCTATTGCTGCTTGCACTGATTCTGAGTGGATTGAGGAGGACTGTTTTATAAAATGGTTGACTAATTTTATCAGTGTGGCAAAGCCATCCAAAGAAGACCCAAATATTTTAATCCTTAATAGCCATCATTCCCATGAAACACTAGCTGCAATCGATTCAGCCAGGAAAAATGGTATAATTATGATCACACTTCATCCCCATTGCACCTATAGAGGTATAATAAGAGTTTATTATATATATATATATATATATATATATATATATATATATATATATATATATATATATATATATATATATATATATATATATATATATATATATATATATATCGAGGCCAAGGAAATAATAACAAAAGACATCTGGGTTTAGCTTTGCCCCTAAGATGGTCTCCGGTAACATAGGAGAACAGGCAAAAGGGTAAATGTTACGAGACAGAATCCTGACCTCAGCTTAAAAGGCAGGCCCTTTGAGGGTGTACTTATAAACGATCCATTCAAAAGTGCAAACTGCCGATCTCGTATTATCATCTCTCAGAGCTACAAGGCGCCAAGCGCGGGAGACCAACCTGAGGTCTCACCTTGCGAGTCTCCCCTCCACCTCCCCATTACCCCATGGGAGTAATTTGGGTATATAACAGGTTGACCCTAGGAAACAAGGCTTTTTGTTCGTTTTAACGGAAAAAACAAGAAAGTCACCGGTTGAGAGATTTTTCGAGTTCGAGAAGAAAACAGAAAAAACCACCGGTAGAAATTTTTACTCAAGTTAAAGAGAACTTGCAGTCCTTGTACAAAACCAGATTGTACCAAGGAAGCTCAGCGCCGTTCGAGCTCCAAGATTATTGAATATCAAGCTACCCACTTTGGGGACTCCAAATCTTACTCTATCTCAGTTGGACAAACCCTAACTAGATAGAAAAAAAGACAACGATTTCATCTCGTCCGGAAGAAAAGTAGAAGGACTAAGCTTTCGCTTGAGCATCCACCCAAACCAGATCACTCGTGATGTCACCCGTCAAATCGACAAGCAGTTCGATGAACGGCATCTATTGAGCAAACAATCAACTACTCTGGCTACGCCTCTCCGGAACAAAATCTCCGAAGATAGTCTAACTGGTCGCGGGTATTTAATCTCCATTACCTTATGTGAGTAAAGAATAATCCTCTTGTTTATGTCCCCGTGCATAATAATTAGTTTATTGGATGTCTGGCCAAGGACAAAGATATTAACTTAAAATTGTTCCCCCCATAAAATTCTATCTCGAATCGAACTTCGAGAGCTGGCCCAGCAATCCCATTTTCTTTTTTTTAAGTGTATAAGATCTGTATTTGTTTTATGTTATTTAGTGAGATGGTTTATGTTCATTAGAGACTATTTTTTTTAGTAAAAACACTGTTTTAATTATCCTCGAACGAGTTGAAGTGGCAATATTTGATAAGGTCAAGAAAAAACCCCCTTTTATTCGTTCCCTAGAATAGATATAAAGATTAGCACTCTTAGAGGACGATCCTCAAGCGATCACCGAGGCACGAACCTACGCCTCAAGTCAAAGTTTATTTGGTTTATTAAAAATTAATAAAACAAATAAATAAATATATATATATATATATATATATATTTATTATATATATATATATATATATATATATATATATATATATATATATATATATATATATATATATATATATATATATATATATATATATAATCTCGGCTAACTTACGACAGCACCCATAGGATGCAACCTTTAGATAGGGCATTCTTCAAATCACTTAAAGCAGCATACAGTTAAGCCTGTGACTCCTTTATGTTTTCAAATAAAGGAACAAAGATAATAACCTATGACATTGCAGAAATTTTCTCAACTGTCTATAACAGAGTTGCAACAATTGAAAATTCAGTGAATGGTTTTAAAGTTTGTGAGTTGTGGCCACTGGACCAAAACATATTCTCTGATAATGACTTTGTTTCATCAAATATGATTCAAGCAGATGGCAATAACGAAGATCCTTTGGAAGGACCATCTGGCCTTCAAGCTCCATCTAGGCCTATCTCTGAACATTACCCTCTTGCTTTAGAGGAAAATGACCAAGAGCCAAGCAGTCCACCAAAATCTCCACCTAAGGTCTTAAAAAGCTTGATATCAAGCCCCAAAACTTCAAACCACCCAATAGCAGGCAAAATAAAACATGAGCAAGCTCAAATTATTACCTCAAGTCCTTTTAAAAGGCAAACTGAATTACTCTCAAAAAAGGAAGGCCTACCCTACCCTACTATGTAGAAATAAATTATCAGCACTATTACTTAAAATACCGACTTACATTAGCTTTTCTGCAGTATCCGCAAGAGCATATTACACTACAAAGAGGAGCAAGGATTATTACATCACAAGAAAATTTAAAAATAATATTGTCATATAGGGTAGAGTAGGGCAATAAGCCCACCTTAAGAAAAAATATTCATAAAACTAAGCTATTTATTGAAAATGTGTGCAATTTTGTAATGATGCAGTTACAGTATTTCTTCATATTATAACAAAGTATTATTATTTTACAGTTTAAAGAAAGTTGCGAAAAAATACAAAATTCACAAAATGTGTAAATAGGCTTTATGCCCCATTGCTGGGGCAAGAAGCCTACATCTGGGCCTTTTGCCCTCACCACAAAAATTAAACAAATTACTTTCCAGTTGAATTAAAAAGCACATTGGTACCTAGCTATAAAAAAAATATTTAGGAAAACATAGGCAATGGCTCATAATTAAATGACAAATATAGTAGCCTATCTGGGCCTAATATGTTCCTTTTGCTCCACCCCCCCCCCAAAAAAAAAAATAAATAAATAAACAAACTGAGATCACTTTCCAAATAAAACAAACATCTCGTTGGTACGTAGCTACAAAAATATATATGAAAACATAGGCCATTTACCATAATAAAAATTACTAAAATAATATCCTTCATATGGGCCTTTTGCCCTAACCACAAAAAAACAAACAGAAGTTAATTTTCAATTGAAACAAAACTCACTTTGGTACCGAGCTACCAAAATATTTAGGAAAACATAGACCAAAAATAGTAGCCTAATTATGGCCTTTTGCACTAGCCACACACACAGACAAAATAATTTTCAATTGAAACAAAACTCACGTTGGTACTTAGCTACAAAAAATATGTAAGATAACATAGGCCATGTTTCATGATAAAAATTACAAAAATAGTTCAGTCCTGATCACTGTAATCGGACAAGCAATTCGGGCAGTAGTAACTAGGATCTCCTGATGAACACTTTACATGAGCCCAATTTTTGCAGGCCAAACACTGGACCCACTCTTGCCCTGGACGACTTGTCTTGTACATCTCGAGACAAATAAGGCAAGGCCATTCCTCTCTCTAGTCACTGAGGTCATCCGCCTTTCTTTTCCTTAACTTCTTCGTTTTTAAGAGCTGTTTCTTGACTTCTTTTCTTTCTTGATTCTTCATTTTCGATGTGGATGCATTCTTCAGGGCTGATTTGGCCTTCTTTTTTGAGAGAGTAATTAAGTTTGCCTTTTGAAAGGACTTGAGGTAATAATTTGAGCTTGCTCCTGTTTTATTTTGCCTGTTATTGGGTGGTTTGAAGTTTTGGGGCTTGATATCAAGCTTTTTAAGACCCTAAGTGGAGATTTTGGTGGACTGCTTGGCTCTTGGTCATTTTCCTCTACAGCAAGAGGGTAATGTTCAGAGATAGGCCTAGATGGATCCTGAAGGCCAGATGGTCCTTCCAAAGGATCTTCTTTGTTGCCACCTGCTTGAATCATACTTGATGAAACAAAGTCATCATCAGAGAATATGTTTTTGTCCAGTGGCCACAACCCACAAACTTTAAAACCATTCACTGAATTTTCAATTGTTGCAACTCTGTTATAGGCAGTTGAGAAAATTTATGCAATGTCATAGGTTATTATCTTTGTTCCTTTATTTGAAAACATAAAGGAGTCACAGGCTTAACTGTGTGCTGCTTTAAGTGATTTGAAGAATGTCCTATCTAAAGGTTGCATCCTAAGGGTGCAATGGGGGAGGAAATGTGATCATAATTATACCATTTTCCCTGGCTGAATCGATTGCAGCTAGTGTTTCATGAGAATTATGGCCATTAAGGATTAAAATGTGTGGGTCTTCTTTGGATGGCTTTGCCACACTGATAAAATGAGTCAACCATTCTATAAAATAGTCCTCCTCAATCCACCCAGAGTCAGTGCAAGCAGCAATAGATCCAGATGGAGCATTGTTCATAAGCGTCTGGACCATTCTTTTTCTTTAGTCCACTGACTAAAGGTCAGGGGACCTCTCTTTTATTTTAATTTGAAATATAAGGATTTTGACCATCTATCTAATGATCCTAACAGAAAAGACAAAAAACAAGGTGGGTGACCATGTTAACAGGGTCTTAATAAACAGGTGGCATTTAGGAAAGAGACCAAAAGGAAGTGAAAGACAAAACAATTAAAAGGAAAACGGGAAAAACTATACAAGATTAAAATAAAAAAGGGGGCATTAGTAGCACAAACAACTGTAATATTCTGACCTCTTTCTGCAGTGGTGATTTTCCCAACACATATTTTGCCTTTGATGCTACTATCTTACCAGGTGTCTGCACAACAGATATCCCTGTTTCGTCCATATTCCAAATGTTGAGAGAGGAGGGTTTCACATCTTTCAAAACATTTTCGTAAATGTAGAAAAGAATTATTGACTTGTTCTTTATTGAACCCTGTGGCTCTAGCCATACTTGTCCCTTCTGGCATTCTAATAAAAAGATGGTTTCTCTTCAGAAAACTCTGAATCCAATCAGACCCAGCCATTTTGGTTTCCTTGGAGAACTGGTTTTCAATTTTGAGTTTTGCAGCATAATCATAGGCCAAACGCCTCAATTGCTTTGCCGAGAATCCATGGAGAGAACTTTCCAATTTTTTTATGAGATCCACAATTTGATGTTCCTGCTCCTCACTGAAAGTTTTCTTGAATGATCCAAATGTAGTAAACCCTGGATTTTTCACTTTTTCATCTCTGTGACGACGCAGAGTTCTTGCCGAAACTTTGTACTCTCTGGATGTTCCAATAACAGAAGCTCCATTTGTGATGGCTACAACAGCATTTCTTAGGTCATCGTCACTGTAGGATGTCCTATTTTTTCCCGCTTGTATGTCCACACCATCTTGCATTAAGCCTAATTTGAAAAGAAAGAAACAAAGCTTGGTTAGTTATGTACCTCAATTTATATCTTAATCAATAGGCCTTTTTTATAACCTACAATTACAGTGGTGCAAAAAGCCCACCCTGGGCCTTTTGCCTCTACAAGTAGGTAGGCCTCTTGCCTCTGACATCCATGTAGCATTCAAAAAGCTATTGTGAAAACATATTGCAAATAAATCATTAAAAGCTCTGCAAATTTTAAGAGATACTAGGCTACTTGTATAAACTACAACATTATGGACAGATTGCAGACAAAGAACCATCTCATTTCATGAAATATTAGATGATTATCAACAAAAAAACATAATTGTACATAGCTTTTGGCTAAGTTGAACTGATGACACACCCTCTTCACACAAGAACTTCCCTTACACTGAGTTAATGTTGCCATACTCAGTTGATAATTTTTTGCGCATGTGCAGTAGGTGAGCCAGAAAGGCTTTTTTCCCCGGGTGGGCCTTATGCTCCTATCTACCCTACATGACAGAATTTAGGTGCATTTTCTTTATCACATATAACTAAAATATGAACATTTTGTGAATAAATATATAAATATAGAAATACTTAAGTAGGGTTTGTGTTATATAAAATATGCATCCCATATGAAATGTTATATAGGAACTATTTCTACTATCAAAAGGTAGAAGAAAGACTTTACTGGAGGAGAGAGTTCAAAGGACGTGGTTCTAAGTTCCTTTATTTTTTCCGTCTGAAAATAATTAAACTTTGCGAGTAAGGGTATTTACCTTAGTGAATCAAATTCCCCATTTCATTTATCACATTTTCGAAATGGAAATGCAAGAAGAAAGTCTATCGTGATTATAGGAACATAAATGATTGCAACACAACGTAAGATCATGCAGAAAGTTATAACTGAAGGTACAATTTGGATTTTACCAAAATATTAGTGAAAATGTTGGAAGAAAGGCGAGACAAAGAATGTTTTGGAATAGACACCTGGTCCAGTAATTATGCCAGCCACGGGATAGATATTTAGCTCAATTATTTCTACCTTTTGATAAATAAATAAAACTCATGTCACATTCAGCTATTTACTGAAGCGGGAGTGTTACCGGGTTTGCAAATGTTCTGTTACACGCGGGGGTTTTATCTTTGGAGAGGTAGTAGTAGTACTTCACCAATCTGCGTTTATCCAGGCAGATCCCAACCGGATAATGAAATAGACATGAAGGTCAGTATGACAATCGCTGGTGAGCCCTAAAGCACCAGAGACCGGTCCTCTATGGAGAGAGGTGTGAGGAAGCAAGATATTTTGACACCAAAACAGCGTTCAGTTGAACTTTGGTCGCACCGGGGCAGAGGAATCTGTTCCGCGTCGGAGGTATACGGATATATATATATATATATATATATATATATATATATATATATATATATATATATATATATTTATATATATATATACCCATTGTTAGAATTTCTTGGAACAGAAAGTATGTATGTGTGTTGTGCTGCGAAGATTGGAGAAGAAAGAGATCAGCGTTGTAATTGGCTATGTGTATGATGAGAAGTTTAGGACCTACCCACCCCAGTACAGGTCTGATTATAACGCGTCCAGCAATTGTTAGCCAGATCTCTACGTGCGCTGAAGTTTGTATCTTCTCTTTCCAGGATAGAACCCCGTACCGGGACGTTGACAGACCAAGGCTGTGTCCACTCGGCTAGCAAGAGCTATTTTTTCCGAGCGGTTTACGTGTTTACTAGATATAGATCCGCCAATCTTACTAAAAGTTATACTTTTCCAGCACTCAGGTGTGGCGAGTCGGAAGTGAAAATAATCGACATCTTTGCTCTTATGCACGTAGGCCACAAGAAGTCCGACATCGCCAAGCAGCTCAGCCTCAGCCAGAAGACCCTACACAGAGCCGCGAAGAAGCTCACTGGAAAGACCTCAAAGATCGACCTAGTTCAGGCAGACCTCAAGTTGTCAACAGTTTGGTTTTAAGAAAAGGCCTTCGAAAGTGCTCCGAAGGTGAAAATGACTGCGCTCGCCAAGGAGAAGAACATCTCGGTGGCCACAGTGTCTATGGCCGTCAAGGAGGAGGGCGGCAAGAGCTTGAGGTACGTGGAAAGGCCTCTTCTCACCGTCCGTATGCGAGAACAACGTCGGGAGCGCTGTCGTCGCCTTCTCGACGACTTGAAGAGCCGTAACAATCAAATTCTCATTTTCTGATGAAAAAACCTTCAAATTCGATCCGGTAATCAACAAGCAGAACGACCGCGTAGTAAACTTCGGCCAGGACGTCTCCGAGGTCCGCTACTTGTCCACGAACAGGCACTCAGTCTCCGTGACGATGCTTGGCATCGTAGGTTCGAATAGCGCAAATATGCCGCTGGTGTGGTTCGCGGACGGTTACAAGTTTACCTCGGCCGATTACTGAGACATCTTGGCAGCGAAAATCTTGCCCTGGGCGAGAGATATCACGAAGAAGGCGGAATAAGTCTTTTAGCAGGACGGTGTGCCGGCCTAAACGACAAAGACCGTCGAGGTCAAACATGAACTTCTGGTGGAAGGATCTTTGACCGCCACAGTCGCTTGACCTCAATCCCATCGATTACAACGGGCAAATGCATATCTAAGACAAGGCCTGCAAGGTCTGCCACAGCAACGTTGACCAGTTGGAGTTCCCCGTCAACTGCGTGTAAGGAAGTACTTCGTCCGCAACGTGTGCGCGGCCTTCAGGTCTCGACTGGAGTGCGTGCTCGCTGCCGTGGCCGGTCATATTGATTAATATTACAAGTAAAACACATATTTATATGTTAAAACAATTAAAACGTGGTTTAATGTAGTTTATCGGCAGCCTAGCAACGAGTGTAACAGGACTTTTGCAATAACCGGTAAATGATAGTTCTCTGGAAACTTCAGGCAGCATTTTTTAACTACGCTTGAGTAGCATATTTTTTCTAAAATTATTTACCCATAAAATATAATTAGTTAAAATTATTTATCCTGAAAATTGATTGTCTCCGGATATGCCTCCATTGGAAAACCTCTGGCATGACGTGAAAGAGGCCGTAATCCGTCAGTCAACCTCCAATGAACAACTGAAAGCACTTATCGCCAATGAGGGGACTTGCATCACACCCCTCGGGTGGTGCAGCCCCGTGGAGAGAGAGAGCATCGCTCGAAGGATAAATGATCTTTTTCACTGCTAAGGGACTCTCAACACGCTACTGAGCTTTCTGTATCAGTTTGGTGTTGCTGTAATCTTTACAGAGTTTCATCTGTTATATGTTGCTGCTGTTACATGTTTTGGCAATTTGTTTATTTTTTAATTCTTTTAATTTTTGGAACTTATATTACTTATTATTAGTTATTCATTCTTATTTAACTTGTTATATTCATATTGATATGAAAATAAGACCTTTACGACCCTGCATTTAGCTAATTTCCTAAAACTTCCGAGGTATCCGGAAACTTTGGGCCACGGCTGTACAAAGAAGCAAAAAGTGCACGCTCCCAGTTAGATAAATCCGCTTTAGTGCTTGAATATGTAATAAATTTATTAAAAATGACAGTTTTCTATATAAGGATTTACACAGTACAGTACATGGCAAACAAACCTGACAAATTTAGAGCGGTTTGCCTTATCCAGGTAAAGACGAAGCTCGACTACATAAACCAATATAAGCTGATAGTATTATTCTCAAGCTTACCAAGCCATACTCAGGTAAAGGGATAACTATAAAAAACATGTACTTTTACATATCTTTAGTTATCCAAAGATTGATAAAAAGGAATATGACTCTTGATTCAGTAAAGAAGGCAAGAGATCTCCCTCTATTTGCACGCTCCCTTGTCTTGTATAAAGGTTTCTATTAATAGGGATTGTGTTAATATACTTAATTCGTTTAAAATATTATATTCCATACAGTATAAATGGTTTATTGGTCAATAAACCAAGGGAAAAACTAATTGTGCTCATTTATCAATATTTATATCTTTATACTACTATTAATTTGATAAAGTAATTATTTATAACGATATTCTATATAATAGTGATTACAGGTAATAAAAATAATGGATAACGAATTAGGGAAAAAGTCTCTGAGGTAAAAAATCATTTTCTCTAGAGGTCAAACTTTCCTCCGTTTTCCAAAATTGATTGATGTTCGTCAGGAGATTCCTGTGGGTCAGGAGATAATTTACCAAAGACTTTGATAGCTACAGGAACCAACGGAAAATCGAACATGTAAGTTCATGTGCTGTTGTTTGAGAAGCTGTATGCAACATTGTGTTATAATACTCGGTTTAGTGTGTTGGCAACATTAAATAAAAAAAGCATATAAAAAGAATACACAAGTACAATTACTTTTCGATTTGCATTGTTCGATATGTTGCAATGAAGCATAAATTTACGAATGGCATCCAAACAATCGTGGGCATAAATCCCTTTATTACCCTGTTCCTACATTTTAATTAATTGATTCATCCTTGATTGTTCATTAAATTAACTTTTAATGAGTTAGGAACCAAAGTTGATTCTAGGGACAGGTTCTCTCTATTGTCCATTCTCAATAAACATTGATTTTATCCTAAATATTTATCTTGAAATCAAAGTTTAATTTATACATAAGAACGCTGAGAAACCGGAGTCCATTACTCTTCGGTTACTATCGAGGTGGTGCCTAAAGGCAGACCTGCAAATGGTTCGTTCATATGAATCACGAAACAAAAAAGTTTCTCCACCTCGATTGCCTCTTGGATGACTTTGCATGATAAATACGCGACACGCCTTAAGAGCCAAAGTAATACAATGAGTTGCGTGTTTCTCCGTAACGCAATGAAGTTTAACGCTCGATTTTCTTAGAAGGAGCGTGTAGGAAGATTAGATTTAGATTTATCGGATTGGAGAGAAATGGAGCGATGTATTCTTACTAAGAAAATAAAAGAGGAATGGTTTAATCAATAAAGTAACCGTTAAAATTGAAAATGATAAGGGTTTTAACATCCAAATGCGTCAGAGTGAAATGCCAGGTTGCTTACTTGCAACTATTAACCTTAGCACAATGTTTAATTTCAACCTCGCATGTCCTTTTAAGTCTAAAAGTCGGGAAAGACTCTCTCCTTTTTTCTAAAGTATTTGTTAATGTAAGGACAACAAAGCTAAACAATCCCACCACCCAAATCTCACCTAAGTGCTTGCTAAGATGTTAATCCAAGAGTGGAAAAATTCTTTATGTTTCTCTAAGTTTCAGAAGCGTTTATAGCTTGGTATAGCTTAGATCATAGACCGATCTCGAAGAGACCATATAAAACTCCCAAGCAACACTAGACAGATATCTCGTGTGGTATCTTGGAGAGATTGGTGAGTTCAAACTCTCCATATGTGTGGATCTTTAGTCTGATTCATTTAGCGATTAACGAGAGAATTCATTTTAAGGGCTACTGATTTTTCCTTTAGAAATTTAGCACTACTTTGTTAAACATTATCATTATACAATGATACTAAAAATAAAAAAAAAGGAAAATCAATTAAACTATTTCATACTTCTCCACCTCTTTCTGAGTACAAAAAATATTACTCGAGAAACATTCACAAAGCAATTTTGTGAACAACTTCACATTCCTTCCACTTACACCGTGAATGATATTAACATCATTATAGTGTTACTAGTGTTCCGCTGATTGCTGAACTTCACAGACTAGCGACGCCACTAATAATTTTGAAAATGAAGATATTTTTCTCTGAAAAGGTAATTTATGAAATAATTATTCCATTTTATGGAATTAAATTAAATTAATATTTATATCTACTCAAAAATACATGCCATAACTAAAATTACTTCATATAGGGGTATGTACCCCTATATGAATATGTATACTAAAACCGTGACCATTCTTCAATACCTCCTTAAGCAAGACTTTTGCTTTACACCAAATAAATTAATCAATGTTGCATCGGATCTTCAACTTCCAATATAAAGGCCATTTGATACCATTAAATCTCTATTCAATAACTTAAAGAGGAATCATTTGAAGCTAAATATATATTACTGCTGTTCTGTGCTTATACATCTATTATCCAGTGGGGAGCAACTGTCGGTTTGGAATTCCAAACTCGAGGTTGGGATTGTTTGGGCTAGATAAGAGGGAGTAGAATTGCCCGAGGAAGAAAGCTAGAGCTGTTTTCTGAATTTCGAGCTTATGAAGCGACCACTGAGATGCCCCCATAAGCAAATACAAGTGAATAGGACAAGAACATCGCAGAAATTCAAGTGGATAGGAGAACACCACAGAAGAAATCTAAGTGGATAGGACAACACCGAAGAAATCCAACTGGTTAGGAAAACAATGCCGAAGAAATTCCATAGGAGAGCGATACCGAAGAAATACAAGTAGATAGGATAACACAAAAGAAATCCAAGTCAATTAGACAACAACACCGAAGAAATCCAAGTGGATAGGACTAGGTCAACGGCACCAAAGAAATTTAAGTAGATATACAAATCCGAATAAATTCAAATGGATAGGATAATACCACTGAAGAAATTGAAGTGAATATGCAACACCGCAGAAATCCAAATAGATAGGGCAACATCGAAGGAATCTAAGTGGATATACAATACCAAAGAAATCTAAGTGGATATACAACACCGAGGAAATCCAAGTGGATAAGACACTACCACCGAAAAAATCGAAGTGGATATGCAGCAACGAAAAAATCCAAATAGATAGGACAACACCACTGAAGAAATCTAAGTGGATATACAACACCGAATAAATCCAAGTGGATAGTACAGCACCACCGAAGAAGTCGAAGTGGATAGGCAACAACGAAGAAATCTAACTCGATAGAACTACAACACCGAAGAAATCCAACTCGATAGGATAACAACACCAAAGAAATCCAACTCGATAGGACAACAACACCGAAGAAATCCAAGTAGATAGGACATCAATACTGAAGAAATCTAAGTGGATATACAAATCCGAAGAACTCCAAATGGATAGGACAACAACACCGAAGATATCTAAGTGTATATACAACAATGAAGAAATCAAAGTGGATAGAACAACAACGAAGAATAGTATTCAGTATTCCTAGGAATATTTAGCAATATGGATGCCACTTAGGGTATTTTTATACCGAATTGCTACTTATCACTCACTTTGTTCTGCGTGTGGAGCCAAATTTCGTAGTTTGAGCCATTTTCCCACACCGAATTGCTTTTATTCTCCTTCCGAGGAAATATAAAATTAAAATAGTTAATTATAAATTTGAGATGTTAATTCTCCGCCACTCCTTCCTACTACATAAATAGGTCTCCCAAAACTTAGTCATTTCTGGAGAAAATTCACATTCGCGGGGACTATAGTAATAATAGTTAGCAGCATTCATACCACATTGGGTATGGCTGGGAGACGCTTCTCTCTTGCTTGGGTGTATAAGAAACATACCCAAAACATGACTGATGGAATGTGAAGGCGGTTATACACTGTTATATCCTTTCAAAGTGATTAAATCCGTGATATTTTTTGCAAGGAAAAGACAATAAATGGAGGAGATAAACATGTAAACTCTGTAATATCATGAAACTCCATTGAAAATTTATCAATAAAATTATAATAATAGTTTTCTATAGCAATTAACACAGCCTTGCTAAGCGGTTAACTTGTACTAAGAGAAAACTATGTAAGAGATGGTTTTCAAGGCTCCCTCATGAAGAGAGCAAAAGAAAGAGAGAGATGCATATAGTAACTGGTAGTTCATTCCACGTCTTAGAAGCACAGCGTGAAAAAGCATAGTCCCTCATACATTACGAGCCACTATATGTAATGGATGGGCAGAGGAGGAACTTAAGCCCCTAAGTGAATACCAGTACCCTCAAAATAGAATTCAACCAGCAATAATTCATTTTATTCCTTAGTGCAGATGGCCTTTTTTTTCACTGAATAATATCAAATTAAAAAAAAATTGCTTTTTATAACTAAGTTAATGGAGAAATATTACTAATAAAAAGACCTCTGAGGAGTAAAATAGTGGCAAGATAAGGTAAGGGCGTTCAAAACTGAAATCAGATTAAAATAAAGCATTTTGTATTTATGTGAATCGTGGGTGAATCTAGATTTGTTTTTTTATACTTTTTTTTACCGCGATTTGGTTACTTTGGGTACCAACTTGATACATTTACTAAACCAATCTGTGATATGCCCGGTTGTCTACTTATAGAAGCAGTAGAGTCAATATAGACAATGACAACATAGAGCCTAAACTAAACGTAAAAACTGTAATCAGTGTAACTCTCCACGTCATAGATTCACCTTGTAGATTGTCCACATTTACCCAATACTACATTAACCGTTTCAAGATTTTCATAGGCTGACTTCCTTTGAGCTCATTTTTTCAAGTAAGTCAACATTTTGACGTTTTAATGTTAAGGACAAGAAAATTTCATGATCAGTGTTAAACGGATTATGGGGAATAATAATGATCCTTCGTTGTACTTCGCTAAATAATCTACCCTGAAGAAGTGCTAATTCACCACTGAAAGCACAAATAACGGAAAGATCACGGTCGCGTAGATCTTCAATTACATGAAGCATAAAACCGCACAGCAGATGAGGCTTTCTTCCGTGAAAAATGACCCGGAGTAGAAAATGAACCTTTTAAATGACCACTGAATATTGTCATTGACCTGAAAACGTCGTTTATATTATGATGTCTACCAAATACTCTGTTCCTGCTACGGTCTTTGGAAATGTTAGCTTAGTGGGTCATATCCCCTTACTTGAGCGAGGATGGAATTTAGGTCAACTTTGATACCTTTATCAAACTTATGAGAACAATAAACAAACGGTAAATTCACGAGGTTTACTGTCACAAAAGTTAATAGCTTTCAAAAGGTCTTTGATTTTACTCAAAAAGATAAACACAAAAGACAGGCTTGGTTAATCACAGATGTAACGCATCATTGCTCACCCGAGTGGTTGACTGCATTCACACCACAGAGAAATCTTTGGGACGACTCCACTTGCAGCGACATCCAGACCTCGTAAAACACCTCATAGCCGTTCTACCCAAAGGCAAACCAGGGCACGTCCTCTCAAAATTGTGCAATGGAGGTTCATAAACAAAAGTGCGGAATTAAACTATAGCGCTATGAATCAGGCTGATAGGTAAATCTAGTGAGCACCCCTCTGTCCTATAACGGAGGAAAATTCCCTAACGGTGACCCTTGTAGGGGGTGGTAATTGTGAATAATGGGGAGCTAACACGCCATCTCTCTGGGCTTGTCTGAAAGTTGGACATTGGTATAAGCGATACCAAATAAATTGGTTCATCAAAATCTGAAGTTCATTTCTATTAAATTTAATTCACTTATATTCGTTAAATACCACACTAAATTATGCTTCTATTTCGTGTTTAATATTACAGATTCACTGTCGGTACTTCAGAAAAACTACTTAGAAAATCACTGCAGAACACATATCTAATCGATATTTCGTTTTGAAATTGAACTGGTGATGTCATTCCATTATTTCACAAATTTAAGGTAAACTACTAAGTCAAACATGACAAGGAGCTTTTAAGTTCCTACTTCAGAAGAGCTGTACTCTGAGTTACGTTCCTGGAAATTTTCAGAAACATCCATCCAAGTTATTTGATTTTCACCTAGAGCGGATTTTCCTCTCGGAGTTATCTTACATCATTTCCTTCTCTCTCCTTTTAATTCTATTACGATAATTCATTTAAAAAGTAAGGCTGAGCTTATTTGCTCTTCCTAAATGATATAATAACTAAATTATACTACAGAAGCTGAAGGGGAAAATACACATTACGTTTAATTTCGAACTTCTTGTTCTACAGTTGTGTATAATACGAAAAATGGCTGGATGAATGCATTAAAAAATAAGTTGAATAGTCTCTAAATTGTTTCTTTTGTTATTTGAAAAAAATATGTATGTATTGGATGATAAAAAACACAATTTCGGTGGAAAAATAAAACAATTCAAGAGGAATTCTAAGAAAAACGAAGATACTTTTTTTTTCAGTTATGAGACTTTTGTTTGTTTATTGATCAATCTAGAAAATCTATAAAAATAACTCGTTTTCTTTTAGAGATAATTATTATGTTTTGTGATAGACGTTCTTAATATTAGTTGTTATTAGGATGGGATCGGAAATAGAGGCGATTTAATAGTTTTATGAAGACATCATTAAAGAATTTGCATTGTTAAACTGAGATAAAAATATCCATTTGACAAATTAACTCCATTGAGTAATAATTCTGTAAAATAACACGATTTTTTTTAGTCCATTCTCTATAGCCATCAACTTTTTTCCAGTTGGTATGATCTATCTATGGACATTAAAATCACAGTACAACGGATTGGCAGGAAGCACGAAAAGACCATTTATTAAAGAATTCCCAGAAGTTGTTGAAGTTGGAAGCTGGTCGGTATATTCGGTAAGTACTTGGTGACCTTCAGAATTGGTGGTTACTGGACAAACTCAAGTAAAAACATAAATTAGACAGTTCTTATATTATTAAAACCGAAAGAAGCACAACTTAGGTTATGCATCGGAGCATTTAAGATTTCCATGAGTGATACCTCGCAAAGTGGTTCATATTTCTTTCTGAAAGCACCACTGGAACATACATGGACTTGTTCCTGGTGGCTTCTGATTGAATTTTGCCGTTTAGGTGGCAGAATTTCGGTTTGAAGAGAGATGGAATGGCTGTCTTATTATTATTTTTACTATTTCAATCCACTATTCCCTCCCATTAGGCAAAATATTTATTTTCTTCCTTTTATTTTATCCTTCCACTTTGAAAGAAAGTGTGCGAGAGGAGATATGATTTAGCTTTAAAAAATACGGGATAGACAAATTGAAAATTAGCGAGTTTTTAATCTGGAAAGCAATAATACGATCAAGAGTCATCATTTGAAATTTAAAAATAAATAGCGAAAATATTTTTTTTACCAATAGAGTGGTAGACTTCTGGAATAAATTATCTCAGGAGGTTGTGAATTGTCCAAATTTAAATGTGTTCAAAAGTAAGTTAGATAAATGGATGGGCTGATAAAATTATAGAGGGAGGTTGTGTTTTATGTTGGTCTAAATGTACATATTTTACTATTGATGTATATATTATAGCTTCGTGCTTTATTAGATTTTGAGAAACCTTGATTGGTGATGCTTTAGAAGCAGTATTCTGGATGCAATGCTATGGATAGCGTATTTGGGCATGATAGGTGATTCTTGCAGAGCTTTGATTGACTCGGTAGTTTATACTAAATGACAACAGGCAAATTAAATTTCTAAAATTGCGACAGTACTTACCCTAAATGGGTAGATATTAGTGCGAGAAAAGATATCAGAAAAAGTTGTGCAAATAGGAAACATTTTATAAAAGGGATCTTTTGGGTTTGTTGCACGTGCGTTGATTTGTTTATACATTTTACTACGATTGCAATTTCTTACGCTGATTCTAATTATATATTTTTTATTTTAGGAGGAATGATTAATTTTAAAGTTAGATTAGGTTAGGTAAGGTTGGGTTAGGTTTTGTATACGTTCTCCGATCTTTTTTAAAGTTTCACCACTAATGAAGTTTCTTACGTGATTCTAAATATGTATTTTTTAGGAGAAAAAAAAAAGATCCAAAATCCCTTCTAGAATAATGTTTCAAGTTTTTGCTAATTATGGTTCAAGAAAGCTGTCGTCCTTGAATTTGCGGCGTCCACCTTTCCATTGTGGGATTTTTTTCTGACGTAGAAAATATCAAAATAAAGACATATTAAAGAATATTTCACGCTGAATTTTAAATATTAAGAATCAAACTATATAAATTTTATTTGTATCATAAGATATATTAACATAACCTTACTTAACACGAGCTAACTCAAAAACTTAAAGTTTCTTCCCTCAAAAAGGACATACATATTTGAAATCAGCCTAAGAAACTGCATTAGTGGCGAAAATTACAAAAAAAGATCAGAGAAATTGCACTGATCTCAAAAGATCCTATGAAAGATATAAACATTCACAGCTGAAAATGCTAATAATTGTGATTAATTTATCCAGAGGTACATTTTCTCTCTCAATAATTGACAAAAACTATATTAATTGTGCGGTTTTAGCAACCAACATATTTTACTTAGGATAGATGGGAGAAGAACCACGGTTAATATTAATGCACATACGTCTATTCGCAGTTGCACACGCATATACAGATATATAAACACAGACACGAGAGAGTTCATTTATTGCACCAGAAGAGAAAAGTGTGGGCAAGTGAAAGAAATCTGATGTTTTGAACGAAATGGATGAAGAAAAGGTAGATGAGTAAAAGAATGTGTAAAGAGTTTGAGCAACTAAAAAACTGAGAATGTTGAGGAAATTTGGATTTAAATCCCACTTAGGCAAACTAAGTTGTAGGAAATAAAAACACTTATTTTTTATGATTGTCAGAAGAAAGCTGTATTTATCTTACTCGATTTTTTCCAACTGCCAGTCAGAACGTGAAGGAACTATCCTGATGATTTTGTGTATTGACCTTGATGTGGTTTGTTCTCATCGCTGTGTAGATATCAGTTGCAATTGTTCTAATCGTTACTGTTGAGATGAATGTTGGTAAACTGGATACTAATATAAATTTAAACTGAAAGTGCATCGTCCATCAAGAATCACTTTAGTAAAATCTCTCCTCCTCTTAATCTTTGAGGACTTCATTCTTACAGCTCCGTTTTGTGGTCCATCCAAAATGAAAAGAAGCAAGGGATAACTATGGCCAGGGCCTTATGCAGAAAGTTGCATACCCAACCGGTTCATACTATTCCATCCTTTTGGCTAATGTACCTTCCACACAGTTCCACTTCGCTTGTTCACTCTTTTCAAAAGGTTTCTGATGCACTGCTCTGGTGCTTTGATATCGGAATGAATAAAATAGTTGTTTTTGTTGCCTAGAAGTCCTCCTTCCATCAAAACACGACCGCATCCATAGTAACTTATACAACAGACCGCTTACATCGAGATCTGTCGAAAGCTTTCCCTTGGGGTGTGATACAAAGCTAGCGTCCATAGATAGGCTTGTTAGCAATTTAATGCTTCCCCTTGGGGTGTGATAGAAAGCTAGCATCGATAGATTAGGTTATTATCAATTTATTTCACTTCTATTAATCTAATGAATATAACGATGAATTATAGAAAACCCCTAAATTGTCAGGATTTTTTGTTAGGGGTATTAATAATTTTTTTCATTTTCAAATTACCATAGATGCAAAAACATTTTTCTGATTTTAGCATCCTGAAATTCGAAAAATACAACTGATGTTACAACATATGTTTGCATTTTACCGACCCACAACCTTCCCAAATTAATCACATTTGCCAACCTACCCAGTGCAAAATTCTCTTAAATTTTCCACTAAAAGTTATGGCCATGTCCGTATGCATAACCGTTCTCATGGAAGCAAATACATCATTAGATATTTAGGGTCATTAATTTCGGAAACCAGCGCGAGAAGGTTATACGAGAAGTCCGTCTAAATAAACGTAATTATTCATTCCCGTAATAGCGAGTCATTAAGATGTCTTCTAATCTCCGCCAAGTGCAAATTAAAGATGAAAACATCTACAAAAGCTGGTACAGAAGTTGAAGCTTTAAATCACGTTTTATACGACTCAATCTATCCATCATGAAGCTGCTATTTATATATTTGATCGTTGTTGTTAGACGAACTATGGTTATATATATATATACATATATATATAGGCTGTCCTAAAAGTTTAGCCCCATAGGAAATATACAGTAAATTAAAGGTTTAAAATGGATTTATTAATTTATTTTATTTTATGTATCCTATAATTTTGCAGATCTTTGATTTTAGATATTAGCTTATACATTTTACATTAATTTATTTTATATTTTTCAGATCGTTACATTATGGTCGTTAAGCTAACCAGAGCAGAAAGAATAGAGCTGGTTCTCTTATACGCAAAGGAAGGTGCTACTTCACGTTCGGTTGCAGATACTTTTAATACCAAATACCCCGAAAAGTTTCCAATCAACTACAAAACTGTCAGTCAGATCTTCGCGCGTTTCAAGAAAACGGGAAGCGTCTGTGATCGACCACAAATTCTACTGATCCAAGAACATCTGCATTGGTAACAGATTGTGCGGAGCAAAGCCCACGTAAGTAATACAAAAATGATCACAGGAAACAGGTGTATCTAAGAGTTCAGTCTGGCGCATTCTAGCCACCAATCATTTCCGCCCATATAACGTCCACTTAGTCGAGGAATTACATGGTGATGATCGAGATCGTCGTATGGGATATTGTAAATGGTTTATGCGGCAAAAGCAGCTGGAAAAAATGTCATGTTTAGTGATAAAGCAATTTTCTACCTAAACAGTGATGTAAATAGATATAATGCACGATATTGGACTACCTATAATCCACATTGGGTAGAGCAAGGACGCACGCAATTTAATCCAAAAGTTATGGTATGGGCAGCTATGTTTTGAGATGTGGTAATTGGTCCATATTTTTCCCCGATATCGTGACTGCTGAGTCATATCTGCATATGCTGGCTAACTTTTTTATACCTAAGTTTGATGACATATCCTTATAGGATCGGACAATTATGTGGTTTCAGCAAGATGGGGCTCCGCCACATTTGCAAAGATTGTGCGCGAATTTCTACAAGAAACCTTTGGAGATAAGTTGATTGGACGACCTGGACCAATTGAATAGCTACCCAGATCCCTAGATCTGATACGACCTGATCGTGCCACGACGCCTCAAGCATGAAAGGTTGGTCATGTAGAATCAATGAGCTTCAGGCTACCATCAAATTTAACGCGGAGGAAGAGGAAGACGACGCCATTCCTCCATTCCTAGACGTTAAACTGCACAGGACTAATGAAAATTGAAATTCTCTGTTTACAGGGAACCAAACAACAAAGATGACTTTATCCACTATTTGTCGGGCCACGATTCTTGGACAAAAATGGGCATCGTTATCGGGTTCTTCTTGCGCGCACGGAGGATCTGCAGCAAAGAATTCATTTCACAGGAGAAGTACATCCAAGACTCCTTCCTTCATCAGGAAGGCAAAGAGCCAGGCTATCAACATCGGTCAACATTCAGCAGCAACAGGGGAAGTGAGGCCCAGTAAAAAGTACATCTTAGCTCCTACTAGCCTCCTATCCATCGCAGTAGGAAGAAAGCTGGCACCATCTGCCAGAGTCGCCCTTCGAGCCGGTATCAAAGTGGGAGACTAATTGGAACTCCATGGTATACAGGGTTCCCTGCAGCGATTGCCCACAGGCCTACTTTGGTGAGGCAACCAGGGGCGTACACACCAGAGTAAGGCAGCACAAGCAAGATATTCGGATAGGGCGGTTTAGCAACGCTCTCACCGAACACACTCGAGATGCTGAACAAAGCATCAGATGGAGGGAAGGGAGAGCAGTCGCGTATGCATTCAACAAAAGGAGGAGGAAGGCAATTCAAGTGGCATTCATAGCTAAGTCAGAATGTCTGAAGACCAACTCTGGCTTTTTCAGCATAAGTCGGAACGTGGCCGAGCAAGTAGTCTTTCCTTTTCTTGCCTCTTTTACTGTGAAATAGATGCATAGGAACAACTTCGCAGGGCTGAACTGGCCCACACACTGGCCTGGACTCATCAGGAAACTGACCAATCAGCGACGAGCTTAAACGATGGGCAGAGTAATATTCGCATACGTATATAAACCGGCGGTCCCAGTCGTCCAATCCAAATTCCCGTTAAGGAGATGAAATGCTTCTCCCAAAAAAACTGGGAGGAATACCGAACTCTCCTTAATGAATACGTCCCTAAACCCCTTGAACAAGCTACACAGGAAGAAATCGACCAGAAACGGGCAAGACTAACAAAGAAAATGGTGGAAGTGGACCGCGCAACAGTGCACAAATTGAACTACAAGACTTCACTAGCACCAGTATGGACTTAAGAACTACGTGACCTATCAGACTAATATAAAAGACTGTATGAAGAAATCAAACTACTATGTACCGACAGAAAAAGGAGTAGACGACTAAGAACAGTAAGGACGGAAATGAAGCACTCATAGGGAAGCTACAGACGACCTTATGGAATGGCATCATAAACAAACTCGACGAGAAGATAGACCCTCCAATTTTCTGGAAAACGGGATCGAGATTAAAGGGAAAACCTCCGGACAAAGACATCTACCTCAGTAAAGACGACAGGACAAAATTAAATGGCGAAGAAGAAACGGAAGAAGAGTTCAGAAACTTCGGGAAGAACGTCTTTACCATTTCACAAGAAGAAAACGAACAATTTGACCTTGACTTCGAAGACCATATCCACGACCAATTAAGACAAGTGCTTGACAGAACTTACACCTTTAACAACGCATCTGCCAACAGAGAGATGACGGGTTATGGTAGAAAGATCACCAGAGAAGACCTAACAGCGACCCTGTCTACCTTCAGGCAGAGAGCACCAGGCAAAACTTAACTTCTCCAACGCACCCCACAATATCATTCAGGGGCTTGTCAACATAATGAATGCATGTCTAAACGCTGGCTATTTTCCGGACGAAGGGCAGATCGCCAAAAATGATCTTCATTTCGAAATCCTAGGAGCCACCCGACACACCAGAAAACTTCAGACCAATCTCCCTCCTCGAAGTGGCAGGCAAAGTATTCGAAAAGTTACTTGCACGAGCCCACGAATTCATGGAGAACAGCAACCTCCACAACTAACATCAGCATGGATTCAGAAGAGGGAGGGGGACAGATTCCGCGCAATCAGTCATTACAGAGAAGCTGTGAAAAGGTATGCAGACCTGGTGCTCAGAGACATGGTGCTAAGACTAGGACTAAACCCAGGAATGGAGAAAATACTTTGTGACTATATAACGGACAGAGAGGCTTACATTCAGATAAAAGACTACACCAGACCAAACTTAAAACTGTCTACAGGTGCGCCACAAGAATGGTGTCTTAGCCCCCTCCTATACAACATCTACATCTTCGAGCTCCCAAATCCGGTCAGGGGAGACTCGCTGTACATCCAGTTTGCAAACAAACCCCCAGATTTCTACGTCCCTCTTCAGAAACCCTGAACTCCTGGCAGAAATAACGGCCAGAGAAATCGACCAAGTCACCAGGTTCGAGAAAATGTGGAAAATCGCCACAAACACACAGAAATTTACGGTGATTCCACCTTTCCGGAGGAAGCAAGGCCGCATAGAAACCGAAGACGCCAACATTCAGTACAGCTTAGAGGGAACAGTTCTGGGACTAAGGATAGGTAAGAATGGGTATGGCAGCCACGTTGCTCACACAGCAGCGCGAGCGAAGGCAGAGCTCAGCAAGCTGTTCAGGTTTAAAAACCTGAACATGTTAAATAAGAAAAAAATTCACAATGCTCTGATAAGATCAAAACTCCTGTACCCACCAATACCTATCAACACGAGTCCCAAAACACAAATGAGATCCCTCTAGAGAGTACAGCACAAGGCAGTAATCCTAATCACAAACGTAAGGAGGAGATGAAGAAGGAGGATGAGGGACCTACATCAGGAGCTCCAACTGTCCCCGATTAACATCGAGCTTCAGTCAAGAGCCCGCAAAATCTGAGAGAAAATCGAAGGCCACATGACGAACGAGCTCAGACAAAGCCACATTGCCATTCCGTTGGGAGATAGATACAGCTACATAAGGACAAGGAACTTCACTAGCAGTAAAGAACAAACTGAAGGACAAGTAGAACTAATCTACACCTAAGACAATACTTAAGAGAACGAAAAACAATCCACTGCACAAAGATCAAACAGTAAGAAGAACAAAAGGATACATAAACAGAAAACGAGAGAAACACATAAAACACCTACAAAGGCTTGAATGCCAGAAGAAAACAACGAGACTAAAAAACAACCACAATCTATAGTAAGCAAAAAGAAAACACACAAACAAACATGCACTAAAATCACAAACCAAGAAGAACAACAAAAAAGCGAAAACAAAAAATAACAACAACTACAGAGTGCGCAAAAGCTTTAAAATATGATAAATGAACAAAAACGAGAAGAACACCAATCTCACATAAACGCCTGCGATTCCCTTTCACCATGGACTTTTACTCTTCGATAACCCTTTCACCAGTAAAATCTATCTCTATCTTCATCTTCTACTATTATATATACATATGTGCATATATGAACGCATTTGCATTGATATATGCGTGTATATATTTTATTTTCATCACTTATTATGTCCAATGTCCAATTTCCAAAAGATGGATAGAATACTTCATTGCATAAACAACGCTAACATGCTAGTTATCCCTCACCCGATAAAAGAGGCAAAAAAAAGGGAAAGCCAGCTAAAAAACGTGAAGATTTTTTTCACTCTCCCTATGGGGATTTCTGAGAAAGATATTCTTACAAGCTGCCCCTAGGCGACTTTATGTCAGCCTACCCCCTTTCCCCACAACTCCCTCGACGGAGTAACGAAGCAGAAATGAACTGGACTGCCTTTCATCTTGCCTCAACCCAACTACGTCGTTCTTTGTGATAAATATAATTGGGGCCACCGAGGAAAGCTGATTTGAGGAGTAGCCCACAGTGAAACTCGGCGTCAGGGGCACCCGGAACAGGGACAGGACTGCAACTTCCGGAGAAGGATGCAGGGCCGCCCCTACTCCTCCACTCCGGGGGTCCACCCAGGACCATAGAGCGATCCCACATCCGTCTCTTTGTATGCTGACCGCAATTCTGATACCCAAACCCGCGAGGGCAGGCACCCCGGTTAGCGATGGTTGATTCCGCGCTAACCAACAAAAAGTCTGCCATAAAATCACACCTCGTGAGGGCCACGCCGGATTTACCCATCATCATCTCATCCTTTCCATTTGGCAGTTCACGTTCATGGTCGCATAGTTACGACGAAGAGGGACCACTTCGCCCTTACAACCAAGCACTAGAGGAATATCGTTTGAAGATAGAAAGAACAGCACTGTTCCCCAACGGAAGAAACTGTGCGAAAGAAGAAATAAGACCAATTTATACCTAATAAAGTAAACCCCCCAAATAATTTAATAAAAAAGAGATGGTAAAAATAAACAAAAAGAGACAATAAGGATAATTAAAAAGAGGCAAAGTGCTCAAGTTATTATGACGCCAAAAATGAAATCAAATAAACAAACAACAAAAGTTAATCATTAATACAAAGAAGCGAGGTGGCCAAGTTAAATTATAAATGAAATATGAAATAGAAATTAACAACAAAAGGTAAAAGCATAGAAAAAAGAAGTGAAGTGCCCAAATGTAATTTTAAATTAAAATAAGTAAGAGAATAATAAAACAGAAAATATAAAAAATCTACCAAATAATAAAAACAATAGATAAAAAAGTCAAGTGCCCAAAATAATAATTTAACTAAATTAAGATAAAGATTAAAGGAACAACAAATATAAAAAGCTTAAATAAAAGAGGAGAAATGCCCAACGCTAAGATAACAAACAAAAACATAAATTAACGATGAGAAAACCTACCAGTTAGCAAAATATGACTTGAAAGGTTTGAAAGCCACGACGGAGGAACCAACTTAAAAGTTAGTAAAATGTTCAAACAAAAGGAAGAACATGACCGTAAAGGGCGGTTGTCCTTTCTATAGAAAGGTGAGACGTAAAAAACTAAAAGTTAAAAAAGAGAGAAATGCTAGGGATGCCCTCAACACCAGGGCAAACTAGTAAACAATTTCACACCTATAAAAATCTATTACACATTTCATCACTTTCATTAACTTGAACTTGAATTTGAACTTCCCAAAACCTAACAAGTATACTTTTTGACTACCTGAAAGATCGAGAAGCAGTCATAAGATTAAACGGCATCCAAAGGGAACCATTCAACCTGGAGGCACGGATGCCACAAGGGGGTTGTCTTAGCCCTGCATTATATGTGGTGTATACCGGTGAACTGCTTTACCCCGACCAAGACCTCGCTCAGCACGTCCTGCTGGAGGATGACATCATACAGGTCATCCATCACCAGCTTGTATAAAAACCCTGTTGACGTTGCAAATAGGACAAGTAGGGAAACCCAGAACATCAATAACTTCGAAAAAATTAACAAAATTAAGACAAATGTTCATAAGTTCAAGATGATACCTGTGGGACGCCGGAAGACAGCGGACGTGCTGGTGCAGGACAAACTTTACAATTACTCCAGAGAAGGTCGGGTACTTGGCCTGAAATTAACCTTGGAAGGGTACAATGCCCATTACAAAGAGAAGATTGCCGCTGCTACAAGAACGCTACGGGCTCTGTACCGCTTCAAACAACTTTCAACGAGCAACAAGAGAAAACTCTACATGTTGTTAGTAAGGCCGCTCATTCTGTACCCCGCAATCCTCCTCCGTACTCCGTACTCTGTAAGGCGCTTAGACTTACCATTAAAAAATCAGGTTATAAAAAACACCTAACTGAGACGGTAAATCAGGGAAAAAGCGGCCTGGTATTACTGTACAAATTAATAAACCTGAGCATGAACAACAAGAGGAAAATTTACCAGGCCATAGTAGAGTCCGCGATTATTTATCCAACCATAACGATGTACACGATCTCGAGAAGTAACCTACTAAGACTCCAAAAAGTCCAAAATAAATTCATATACTTAATAACAAACACTAGAAGACAACGAGACCTGCGCAGAGAGGGAAAGATAAAGCGACTTATTATTATGGCGAAAGCCTTGTGGTGGTTGTTATCACCCGCAGAACTTGTATTGCTCTTCCTTTGTATGTGACATGGGTAATGAGCCTTTAAATTTGAGCGGGTAAGAAGTTGTGGTATAAAATTCCTTGGAGGTTCCTAGCTTAAGGAGATACTAGGATTGATGGGGTAACACTTTGGGCGAGGTAGAATCACTCTGCCTGGTAGCTTAACGTTAGAGCATCTGACCGGCAATCAGCAGACCTGGATTCGAGTCCCAGCCAGGAATTTCAAGCTTTTTTCCATGGCGTTATTACTGTTTTATCGGTAAATGATTGTCTTCATTGTGCCACCCTCTGTTCTTTTTTATTCTAGTGTTCTTCTAATGTCCCTTTCTCTTCCCTCTAAAAAAACTCCTTTTTCTTGTCTCATTGCTCATTCGCGTCTAATTTCTCTTTCTCTTGTACTATATTTTATATATATATATATATATATATATATATATATATATATATATATATATATATATATGTATATATATATATATATATATATATATATATATATATATATATATATATATATGAATTAAAACTTGACGTTTATAGGAAACCAACCCACTCGAATGCCTATATACATTATTTTTCGTTTCGCTATAATACTGTTAAAAAATCAGTAATTTCTAATCTTTTCCTTAGAGCATACAAAATATGTCATCCTTCCTATTTAGATGAAGAAATTGTCATTATCAGGACCATTTTTTCTAATTTGTATTACCCCAATTGGTTCATATCGTCTGCCCATTTTGCAGCTAGGAAAACATTCTATGGTAATAAGCCTTCCCGCACTAATGTCTTTAACAAATGTATAACATTGCCATTTAATAATAAATTAAATAATTTAAAGGACATATTTGAAAAAGCGGGTATTAATCTAGCCTTTAAATATAACAATTCCTTAAACCAATTTATGATTGCCAGGAAACCCAAAGAACATCATAACATAGGACTATATGTAATACCATGCAACGATTTCCATAAAGTTTATTTAGGGGAAACGGCGAGAAATCTAGACAAGAGATTGTATGAACACAATAGAGATATTAGAGTGGGCAGCGAAAGCAGTGGAATATTTTGCCATGTTAGAGACTTGAATCATTCGATCGATTTCAATGGAAGTAAAATGGTATTTAAATCGGCTAACTATGTTAAGAGAAGAATCTTAGAATCGAGCTCGATATCGTCAGTTCCTAATTTAAATCTATCTGAGGGTCAATTTTCTTTAAATCCTGTAAGAAGAAAGCAAATAAACAAAATAGTTAAATGTCAGCCCTTCAATATGTTTAGGCCTGCCCGTCCTCCCCAGATTAGCCACAAGTAGGGGATTGGGGGGAAAAATAGGGGATCTTTCACGACCTGATCCTGTGTTATTATGTTTGTATGCAATTTTCTTATATTTTCTATCCAGTGTCAGTTGAAAAAGGGTGTGAGATACACCGAAACTGTTCTGAATTAAATTGTCTTCGGAGAATTTGGTTCAATTTCTCATCTTTTCTTGCGATATTGCATTAATTTTCATCATATATATATATATATATATATATATATATATATATATATATATATATATATATATATATATATATATATATATATAGATATATATATATATATATATAAATATATATATATATATATATATATATATATATATATATATATATATATATATATATATATATATATATATATATATATATATATATATATATATATATGGTTTATCGCTTTCTTTAATTTCTATCTGGTGGATCACAAGAAGCAAAACCGTTGGATGACATCTTTATAATATTTTTTTTTAGAGTACTGATGATAGAGGTAGTTTAGGAAACCATAGACGTAGTAGGAAGCAGATTTTCTTTGAGGTGTTTTATTTATTTACTAAGATACTCATTGAAGTCGCTCTAAAACGATTTAATGGTTGACTATATATCAATTGTGACTTTTCCCTTCAAATCATCGTGTCCTATGATTGATTTTATCAAAGTTTGTAATGAGAAAACTTTAGTTTCATTGGCAAATTTTATAAACAAAAGAAAAAACTCCAGTGGGTTGATTTCTCTCTCCGGTTCCTGCGGATGAATCTGTTTGTAAAATGTTTGTTTAAATGATTTCTCCTTGATCCTTTGGTTTCTTTGTTAACTGGTTTCACTTAGTTGATGCTAACTTTGTTCTAGTCAATTCTTTTGCGGATATAGAGATTTTAATACTTATTCTCAATTCGTTTCTTCCATATATATCATTTACCATTGAGAAAGGGATGGCGAGATATATTTTGGACATTAAGCAATTAGAAATAAGTTTGATAGACATTTCTATAGTCTAAAAAAAAAAATTACCCTCTGTAAACAGTACGTTCATGCGTTTACAAACCCTCCCCTAAAGTCAAAAGAGGAGTTATCATGACAATGTATTTCCACGCCCTTCACATTTGTGGCTATAATTTCATGACAGGAATTTGAATGTATTAAAGATGTTTTCCTTAGGTTGGGTTGCGTTGACAAATCATGAAGAAAAAGCTTTTTTAGGCCTCGACTGAAATTTTATGAGATTTTAAATGCAGTAAAAAAACCAAGATTAAGTTTTTCAATCTTCTAATTAGAACTGAGGTTCGTAAAAAAAAACAGTTGTGTACAAAGTTTTCAAAACACATTGCTGGTGTCTGTTTTATTATATTATTTACCCGATTATATTTGCATGATTTTAGTGGAATAGTAAACTTTGCGTACTTCTTCTAGAGGTAATACAAAAGTTCAATCTATAGTGTTCCAGGCCACTTTCGAGGCCTGGGAAAATAATATTTAATATTATATCGCGTGAACTTTCTCAGCAATGAAACGTATCCAACGTTTGTGAAAGTACTCGTTCTAATTCGATAGGTTTATTTGGTGGGAACATTTTTTTTCTAAGTTCCACCCATTTGCATGGACATTTTTCAAAATGTTTTAACGGTGTCTCGAAATGCAATAAGACGCCGCTATCTTATGCCCTCGATATGCTCTTTGATTTTGTCTATGCTAATGAGATGTGGAAACAATTTAGGCTAACAATCTAGGTGAAAAACACTGGAGAATCACAAAAAAGGTATGCTAAAAAGAACATGGAATAATTTATTGGACGTGCAATTTAATTTCATTTATACGTTTGTGCGTTTGGAGAAACTTTAAAGATGTATTTGGACGTCGGGTAGTAGTACTATATATATATATATATATATATATATATATATATATATATATATATATATATATATATATATATATATAGTAGAGGGAGAAAGGAAGAGAAGGAGGGAGGGGGAAGGGAGAAGGGAGAGGGATATATGTATATATATATATATATATATATATATACACACACACTAGACCGCAAAAGTTTACAACTCAAGTGGAATTTTCCGTAATAAATCCAACGTAACGAACAGAAAAGCAAAATGAGGAACAGCAAAAAGTTTATAAAGTACAATAGTGAAATTTGACAACGTAAAAGTTTATAATACATTCATATAAACACAGTTTAGTATTTGGTTGCTTAACCCTTGTTGTCAATTACAGGTTGCAGGGCTTTGAAAAGTATCCTACGATCTTTCTACAGGTGTTTGTGGTGATTTAGTTTCATTCCTGCCAAAATATTTTCTTCAAATCAGATAAGTTACGCGTATATGATTTCTGGATCACAAGTTTCAATTACCTCTTTCATATTTTGAATGGGATTCAGGTCAGGAAATTGATTTGGAAATTCGAAAAAAATAATTCTACCTGTATGCATCCAATTCTTAGTTTGTTTTGCTCTATGCTTAGTGCCATTATCTTGTTGAAATGCCTATCCTGGTCCCAAGTTCAGAGAGACAAACGCTAGATAACAAATTTCTTTACAATATTTCCCTGTACATTTCGCTGTTCATTCTTCCTTCGACTCTCTCCAGTCTTCCAACCCCTGATGAGCAAAGACAACCCCATTCCATGATTAATCCACCACTGAATTTGACTATAGGAACCGTATTCTTTGGTGCATAAACTGCACATTTTTTCTCCCAACCCTGCGGATTGAATTTCGAGTGAAAAGTTCTATTTTAGTTTTATCTAACCAAAGGATTTGTTCTGAGAACGTTGCCGGTTTATTTAAATGTTCATTTTCAAACGTAAAGTGGGCTTTACAGTGAGCTTCTTCAAGGAGTGGTCTTTCTTGTGTTTTAACTGGAACAGGAGCTGCCAAGTGTAGGCCATGAATGGTCTTTTGCAGTCTCCTTCTTTTCTTATGTTCTTATGTACTTAGAGTACGTAAAGAGAGATCATAACCTCGCAGCGTTCTACTTATTGTATCCTTGATAACTTCAACTCCACTTATTTCCAGATCTTGCTGCTGCTCTCTAAGAGAATCATAGAATCATGTGGTTTATCACATACTGTTCTAGCAAGTTTCCGAGCTGCTCGTTCCGTTAATATCCGAGGGTGACCTGAACGATTCAGAGGATTAATTGAATTACCAGACTTCCACTTGCCTATTTTGGTACCAACTGAATTTAGAGGTACTTTAAGATGTGCATGGATCTTTCAGTAACCAAGGCCACTTTTATGAAAGACTAGAATGCAGTCATGAAGATCTTCACTGATTATTTTTTCCGATGAAGAAAATGTTGATGGTAGGACTTTCTTGTAAGGAAGGACTCAGTGGCCTTGCAGGATGACGAGAGAAACCTCGCATTTTGTTAAGAATATTCTAGATATTCGAGCACAAATAAAGATTAGTTTTTAATGAGACATTTTGAGGATGTTACCTATTATATGTATTTATATGAATGTGTTGTAAACCTTTGCGTTGTCACATTCCACTATTTTACTTATAAAGTTTTTCCTATTCGGCATTTTGTTTTTCTGATCGTTACACTTTATTTATTACATAAAGTTCTACGTGCATTAAAAATTTTAATTTCTAAAAGTGTGCTGTAAACTTTTGAGACCCACTGTATATATATATATATATATATATATATATATATATATATATATATGTATATATATATATATATATATATATATATATATATATATATATATATATATATATACGAGGGGCGGTCAATAAGTTTTGCGAATCGGAGGCAAAACAGAGGAAGGGGGGTGGCTGTTTGTGGAGGTGTTAGGACAAGTTATGACAAGTCAGGACCTGCAGCCGCACGCTCCTGCCTCGTCTATTTAAAAAGCAGTAGCTAATCGCAGATCATCAGTCACAAATTTTTCAACAATGGAAAAGGTTGAGCACCGCGCATTGATCAAATTTTTGACCAAGGAAGGCAAGAATACAAAAGAGATCCATGAACGCATGGTTGCAGTGTACACCGACACCGCCCCTTCCTATGCAACCATTGCTCGCTGGAATAGGGAGTTCCGCCATGGTTGTGAGTCCCTTGAAGATGACCCCCGTCCAGGACGCCCGTCAGACGTGACCAACGAGGAAAATGTGGCCTGTGTAGAGAGGATGATCCTCGAAAATCGACGAGTGAAGGTTGAAGAACTCGAGCGAGAACCTGGAATATCACATGGAAGTGTTATCAACATCATCCACGTCAATTTGGCCATGACCAAGGTCTCTGCCCGTTGGGTCCCTAGAAACCTCACGAAACCTCATGCCCCATGATCGACTTCAACGTCATCAAAGTCTACAAGGCCAGAGTTGCACAAGCTGCCTTACGCGAGTGCGGATTCGAGGAGCTCAACCATCCCCCCTACAGTCCAGATCTTGCCCCTAGCGACTACTTTTTATTCCGCCAGCTCAAGGCTGCACTGCGTGGACGCCGGTTTGGAAACGATGAAGATGTCCAGCTCGCCGTCCAGGAGTGGATTGAACAGCAGTCGGGAGATTTCTGGTTTTCAGGAATTCGAAGCCTCACGGACAAGTGGCGCAAGTGCATTGAAGTCGAGGGTAGTTATATTGAAAAATAATAAAACACTTTTCCTCATATATCGTTTCCTTATATCCCAATTACAAAACTTATTGACCGCCCCTCGTATATATATATATATATATATATATATATATATATATATATATATATATATATATATATATACATATATATATATATATATATATACGTACTGTTAAAGTCTACAGCAAAGGCAGCGTTATTCACTCTGACTTGTTATCTCTTTATTCTCCTTAGAGTTTGTTTTAGTGGGTCTGTGAGGGGATAAAAAACAGTCACAAAAGACATAATTTATTCCGAAACTTCTTTCGACCGTGGTAGGTCATCTTCAGGGAATGAGCAACGACAATGATTTAGATAAGACAAGACAATTTATTAAGAACAGAATAGACAAAAATGAGTAATTTACATTTTTTTATTTTTTAATCTTTCATATAAGTAAAAAATAATTGGGGGGAAAAAGTAGTGAATATACAGAAAAAAAGAGCGGAGAAGACAAAGTTGTATCTCTAAGTAGAAAAAACGAAGCTCCATGATCGGTGGAGTACAATCATCCTTTTTACAATTTACAGGTTTAATTTTATATAAATATTTGGGGTTTATATTAACTTATTATGTATATGTTTTAGGTACACCATTTCACTTAACATTTGTATATTATAGTCTTCTATTCTATATTTAACACTTTACTAAATTTCCTATTGTCTTATGTTTTTCTATTATATTATACTTATCTTACATTATGTATTACCCCTACAATATGTTATTCTTTTTATTATAATTATTCACTTTATTATTCTCCATTTTTTAATAATATTATCTGGTATAGTCACTTTTAATAACAAGTTACTTTAGTCATTTTGCTCGTCACTATTATTATTATGATTATCACTTTTTAACACTTTCACTTTTATTAGTATTATACCTAATTTAATTATGTTATTCTATTTTTATCATAGTTATTCAATTTATTCTACCTTTTTCATTAATCTTATGTGATATAGTCACTTTTAACAAAACGTTTCTTTAATCACTTTTATTTTTTTTTAATTTACTTTGTTAATGCACTTAATCATTGAAATTGTATTTATTTTGCTACTCACCATTATTATTATAATTGTCACTTTTTAACACTTTCCTTCACTTTTCCTTAGTATAATAAATAATTTAAATTATTTACTTGTATCTCGGACTTCCTTTGGCCTGTTTTGATTTTACTTCATTGATGCGCGAATCAGAGATGTGCCTTCTGCTAGTAGTCTCACGATTTGCATCTGCGAGTACTGTCCTTCGTTGATCCACTTGTACTTCCCGGCATAGATCTTCTTGTAGAGTTGTACCTGGTTTCCTGTTGGGGGTTTGCAAGTGGGTGAGCCAAAGACCTATATTCCCACTTCCCCGCCGTTGATGAAGTAACCTTTTTCCAGGATGTCATTTTCCTCCATGATGAGAACTCCTAAGTACTTAGTAACTTCCTTTTCCTCGTCCTTTTTTTCTGTTGTAGTGGTTTCTACTTATTCTTCGGTTTCCATTTTCTTCCTTTTTTTTCTTTTGGACTCTTCTTGTACTTTGTAACTTCTTCTTCATCTTCTTCGGTTGTTGTGGATTATTCGTCTTTTTCAGTTTCCTATTCTTTTTTGGACTCTTGTTGGGGTTTACATTCTCTGCACCGTCTTCTTATGTCAACTTTTCTTCTACTTCTGTTGTTTCTTTGTTATTTTCTTCTTGTGGCAGGTTGGAAAATTGTATTTTTAACATCTCCTTGGAGTCAGGGTTAGGTGGAAACCACAGTTTCTTTTTCACCCGTTCAACTGCAGAAGACGATTGAGTTCTTCCGCAAACGTGACAGAGTGAGTCAGGTTTGTCAGATGGGCAAACATGATCATGGCCATTATTTCTGTCCCGTCTTTTGGCATGATTAATTTTGTTGCGGTGGTTTCTGTGGTTCTTGGCGTCGCTGTCTCGATGTAGGACCTTGCCTTTGCCTCCTTTTCCTTTTTTTGTTGTTCCTTCTTCTGGACTCTTTTTTTTCTGAGGGGGCATCTCATTTCCATGGTCTTATGATCGCCTTTACAGCTTATGCATTTCGGCTTTTCAGCCTTGCATTCTCTCCACGCGTGCCCGAGTCTGGCGCAGTTGGAGCAGATGTTGCCAATTATGTGGCAGTCCCTTGTGTTGTGTTGTTCGATCGCGTAAGCACTTGAAGCAGCAGTTGATTGGGATAAACTCTTCTGCTTCAATTTGGTCGGGTGATACCCTAAGGTAGAACTCTCGCAGTCCTTCGTTCATATTGGCTCTGCGTGCCATCTCATTGCTGACTAACACTACTATGACAATGTTCTGCGCCTTGCCGAATTTTTCCACCCCCTGTTATTGTCACCCATTTGTGTTTGACAGTTAGATCAGCCTTAATCTTCTCGCAGGAGTTTTCCATAAAGTAGGGGTCCAGCCGTGGAAGTATTATAGTTCTTTGTACCAAGATCTCGTATGGAATTGTGGCTTCCATGCCGATTTTCGCGAGGTGTTTTTTCGCTTCTTCTGATAGTAATTTTTCTACGTCCATCGTGGTATCGCAAATGGCTGCGTACCCCGAGGGCATGTCGATTAGCCGTAGAAGGGAGATGTTTAGTAATCCGAAGATCGACTCCATGACTGTCTTTTGCGTTGGTTTGGTCCCCCCACCCCCTTCAGCGTGCGAAGGGGGACCCATTTGTGGCTTCCATGACGATTTTCGCGAGGTGTTTTTTCGCTTCTGCTGATAGTAATTTTTCCACCTCCATCGTCGTATCGCAAATGGCTGCGTAACCCAAGGGCATGTCGATTAGCCGTAGAAGGGAGATGTTTAGTACTCCGAAGATCGACTCCATGACTGTCTTTCGCGTTGGTTTGGTCCCCCCACCCCCTTTTAGCGTGCGAAGGGGGACCCATTTGTTTTCCTGGGAGGCAGACCCCATGGGTCCCCCTTGAGGTAACCTTCTTCTCTTCTTGTGGATTTCGTTTTTCTTCGCGATCGTTGTAAAAATTTGGAACATAAACATAGGCTCTGCAAAAATTTAACTATCGAGTCTACTAAGCTATTTCAACCTTTGCCATCTCTACCTTTTACTTTTCCTCTCCCTCTCTATCTCCTGGTCTCTTCCTCTGTCCTCTGGTAGTCCCGACAAGACTCTGGAGGGGTGAGGAAAGAACTGGGGGGCTGGGCTCCCTCCATCCCCCTTCGGTCATCTCAGGGGCCAAAGATGGAAGTGGGTGGGGAGCCGAAGATGTTGTCACTAACGCGATTGAAAAACATCCATGCCGCTTGTCGGCGAGGGACCTCCTTATATAGTCTTGAAGAGGAGCCCGGAGCCAGGCCAAAAGAAAAATTAGCCGAAGTTGTTGAGGCTTCGGGAAACGGCGTCTACCCGGCTGTTTTCTGACCGGACGTAGGCGATATTGAGGGAACCAGAGCCGTAGCCTTTGGAGAAGGCCACCCAAGACTGGGCTGACCGTCTCAGTAGAATGGGTAAATGAACCTTTCCCCAGGTGGTTTTCCAAATCGCAGGTAGGTTATCTGCGAAGAGTCTAGCCCCCGGAAGGAGAAGACACAATATCAAGAGGGCCAGGGATTCTTTAAGGAAGATGCCTTGAAGGTCGAGGTAGTCCGAAGGAATGGCCCATGGAAGCGCCCGGAATGGAGATACTCAGACCTGTTTCCGAGGCATCCGAGTAAGTGATGAGAGGAGAACCTATTTGGGGTTTCCATCGAAACAACTTGGAGGTGACCAAAGGAAGCAGGAGGCAAAAGTTTACCATAGGAATGGTAGCTTGATCACGAGGAGAATGAGAGAAGTGAACTTAAAAATTACAAACACAATATTAAAAGAGAGAAATTAAAAGGACATTGCATTCATATATATATACTGAATATATTGGAAGGAATTAAGAACACGTATGACTATGATTCATTAAATTGTAATATCAACAAATATTCTAATATATTTTACGAAGTTTATTTATTTTCAGGCGTGGAAAAGATAGTGGAAGATTTAAAAGTGTGGAAAAAGACGAGCGAAGAGAGAGCACCAGTTTCTCTCTTGGGCCACTGAGGTCTGGAAGGAGCGCCGCCCCTCCAGGTTTTAGTTGTAGCAGGGGGCATTGCTCCCGTTACAGCATTCGCCCCCTTGTTGTGTGTTTATATAGTGGGGAAGTAATATGCTTCTTGCATATGGTTCATAATTTAGATTTATTCTAAATAAGCCTCTATGATGTGCCTAAATTTTTAAAAATGCTTTATACCCTGAGTGACTTGTGAAATCTCAAAATATATAAAATAAAATATATAAATAATATATAAGACTATATTTTAATAAGAAAAATATAATACAATCATCTGAAGAAGTATGGATAAGAAATAGATCCGAATGGAATATAAGTTTGCCGCGGGAAATGTACAATTATACATTGATATGTTGAAAGAACATTTGCTAAAATTCTGTAATATTCATGAATGTAATTATGGGTCCCCCGCACACATGTCAAAAGTGGTCAAAGAGTTCTTTGTCGAAACCCAAAGTGATATATTAGACCAGGTAATTCGCGAGATCTAAACTCCATCGAGAATGCTTGGAATGTTATGGAAGATAAGGTACAATTATCCAGACGAACCAACATCAGAGACAGGCAGAAGGCAATAAAGGGATTATAGATCAATAGAGACGTCTCCTACTTTGCCAAGCTCGCTGAATCAATGCCCAAAAGACTTCAGATGGTGACGCATAGGGAATATCTCATAGTATAAGCATATAATCACAATAAAATATATGTAAGTGAAATATTTGTTTTATTAACCGCATCATGTACGATTTTTTGGGGGGGCGGCGACTGGAATATTATGTATATATCAAAGCCTATATGAATAAAACTATGAATATAATAATTTTACTACAAAAACATTTGTTTATATTTTTTACTCTAGACTCAATTCTTTTTCAAGGTTAAAAAACCTGTCATAGGAACTCCACTCGGACTCACTATGGCCAGCTCAAAAAAAAATTACTATCAGAAACATATTACAACTAAGAGATTTCATTTAAAAATATCGATGCTATGCTACCAAAAGACAAATCTACCGAAAAAAAACTATATTGATCTCCTCCAGGAATGAAGCATCCGATAATTTACCGTCGATATAAAATCTTCCCCTTCCTAGATATCTAATTTTATATAAAAATAAAGGAAAAATCAACACTATAGTTACAAAGGCAAGGGTAAGAAATTCCATAGGAACTATAACATACTTTTCAAAAATACATATACCATCATAATTATTAAAACCCTCATTCACTAAAACTACAGAAACCGTTTAATTAACTTCTATTCCATGATGGAATTATGAACATACGAAAATCAAACTTTCCCCAAAATCATAGTTGAATGAGCTATTGCGAAAAATCTTTGTTTTATTTATAAAACATCCAGATCTCCTTTGAAATAAAAGAATGATAGAGCGAAACAAAAAAAAACGAACTCCTTGCTTAAAAAGATGAAAACACCATTTAATTTTTTAAATATTGACCGCAGATAAAGGTCTAATGTTACTAAATAAGCCAAAAACTAGCCTTGAAATTCTTCAACAGCTAAAAAGCGCAAATCATACTTATGTAGTATAGAAGTTTTTGTACCCCGGTGACTCCTTCAACTCCTGGTATGTTGATTTTGCCACAAAATTTAACAAGTTTTAACCATCAACATTAATTTGAGACCAAACCAACTTCACGACTACGTCTACAATAGTCACGAAACGAACAAACTAAAGAACCTCTCAAAAGAACCTTGACAATAATGAGAAGAGCAACTTAAACTCTCAGATCCAATCTGAATATAAAAACGAATAAATTTATATGCAAACTATATATTATTTATCTGCACATATATTTTATATACTCATTTTGTAAAATTGTATAATTTTTACTCTATATAGAAAGATCTGATTTCCTAGTTTGCATTAAATCTCAAGTTCATGACCCAATGAGGTCAACGCAGCTATTTCCTTTCGCCATTCCCAACCTTCCCCATTAATTATTTTTTAGTGGGAGGGAATTAAATCATCTAAAAACTGAAGGGTTCGACGTTAAGGACCACAACTGTTTTCCACAAAGAATTATATTCTCAGGAAGATCTATCCAGCAGGAGGGGGCGTGTAGAATGTTACCCTTGCCCCAGTGTACCCGGTAGTCTCAAACAAGATTGAAACTATTTGTTTGTTCTTTTTCTGCTAGGCATCGCCGTTTTACTCGTTTGCTCTCTATTTACAAACCCTTTATCACCTATTTTTTTCTCAGCCAGTGAATAATTTCGAAGGCGAGTATACGAAAAAAGAGCTAGTCCCGAACTAGCTAGTCTAAATAAGCTAGTGCGACAATAGGGCTATTCCCAAAATAGCTACTGCGACAAAAGGGCTAGTTCCAAAATAGCTAGTGTGACAAGACCACTTGTCCCTAAAAGCTAGTGTGACAAAAACGCTAGTTCCAAAAAACTAGTGAGCTACATAGCGATAAAACCAACCAACCGACAAAACGCTTAAAATAACATGTGCCAATAGAACTAGTTTAAAAGTCTACTTTTATAGTTCATAGTTGACGACGATTCGCTATGCCTTATATTCGCATTTGTTATTGATACAGTGTGCAGTATACAAGTGAAGAGGTCAATTAGTGATTTCAGCAACTTTTAATTATCCTAATTATTCAACCTTTCATTATGAAGGTGATAAAATTTGCAGAAATGCAGTGATCAATTTTGTTACGCATGCTATGTATATCGTAAAAATAAAACAACAAAACTACTCAAAATTGGAGATGTGTTATCAAAAATTACAGGGGAACAATTACAACAATACTTAACTATAGAGAAAACAATTAAGTGGCGCTTGGGCAAAAGCATAATCGCCCACCAGATCCTACACAGCAGAATTTCAAAGTTGAATTGAGTAAAATAAGTGAAGAATCACTTAGTTCCACTGCTCCTCCCAGCAGAATCGTTGCTAACGTTGAACAAGAGCTTAAAGATGAAGCAATGGAGATTTTTTCTTAAAAGAAAGGCATTTTTAAAACGTATTCAACGTAAGAGATATAAATATGAAGCAGAACCTGGGCCCATTCGGTGACCAAGGTACTCCAATCTCTCAGTACTAGTGGCGTACCATCCGAAGTAAACTCCACGCATATCAATTATCGAGAGAATTCCCTGATGAGATACACGATGCCACAAAGAGTAATGTCTCGATGGAGGTCCCCTCCTACGTAAGGAGAGCAGAGCTCTTTGTCCTTTGGGGAGAGCCGAGCTTTTCTAAAAGGACAAAGATAAGAAGGAAAATATAAATAATGACATACCTCCTTCCGATAAAGGTAAGGAGATAGGTGTGTCTTTCTTCAGTTTGGCAAAGGGCCAAGAATAGGCGGGTTCGTTTGACCTTGGGGAAATTTTCCTTCTCCCGTAAAAGAGCAAAAGGAAATAGAACGGAACCTCTAAGACGCCAGGGACCTTCATTTATAAGTTTCCTGGCCTATTCGATCCCGCTGACTTTAAACGCTTTCTGGTTATTCGCTTGACTGGCAAAACAATGATGTCAACGAACATAGTTCCTTAATCTATAGATTTAGCTTCGTTTTTGTTGTGTTTTTATGTTTTATATGTCTTCATACAAAACATCATATTTGTTGATTAATATGATATTCTATGTCGAGAGAATCTGATAATGATATGATAATGGCGAAAACACGTAACTATACCGCGAATGAAAGCAATCTGATATGCACGCTGAACGAGGAGGGACTCAGCTGTCAACAAATCGTTCGAGGGTCGGCGGATCACATTCCGGCGTTGCAGAAGTTTTGAGGAGCATTTGAGAAAGTGAGAACATCCAAGATCGACTTCGTTATGGACGATTCAGGGTCAATACGCGACTTAATGTCAGGTCTTTGCTTAACATGAGCCTCCTGTCTAGTAAGAAAAAAACACAGTACAGCTGCAACATGATTGGACAGCGGGCCTCCAGGTTAATGCATCTGTCAAAACAGTTCGTCACAGACTATTTGCACAAGGCCTGGAATCATGTAAAGCCCGCCAAAGGCCGCTAATAAACATTCAGCTTGGACATGTAGTCACCGCACCTGAACCACGCGTGCGTCAGAGGGGACGTGTCTTATTGTCCAGTTTTTCTCGACCCCAGACAACGTTAGAGTCCACAGAAGGCCATGGAATCAGTGGAATTGATAGTAAATAGGGACAATAGTGAAACATTGTGGTCGCTCTGTAATGGGAAGGGCCTTCACGACATTTTCCGTGGTGGGTCGTCTCACAGATTGTCATGGCAGCATGAATTCAGAGAAGTACAAAGCTGCCCTGAAATACTACATGCTGCACTCAACCGAGAAATCTCAAGAAGTGCTCGAAATGTAATTTTCCAAGGAGACAATAACCCATGTCACAAGTTTGAGCTTATCGCACAGCGTTTCCCAGACAACAATATCACGTTGACGGACTGTCCACCCCAGTCACCGGATATGAATTCATTGATAAACTCTGGCAGAACCTGAAGAGGCTGTAAGACGTCGTCAGACAGCCTACAATGAGCAACCGAAGGCGGTCATTATCGAAGAGTGGGCCAGCATCTCACCACTCAGGTTTCGACCCCTCGTTAAGGGCAAGCCTCGAAAAATGAATGCCAGAGGTCTCTCGACAGGCTACTGAGCTTTCTGTATCAGTTTGGTGCTGCTGTAATTTACACAGATATTCATCTGTTTATATTATATGTCGCTGATGTTATATGTTTTGATAAATTTTGTATTTTATTAATTATTGTTAACTTTTTGTGACATATATATTATATAATTCCTCGCCATTTATTCCTATTTATTTCACTGTTATATTCATATGATATGCAAATAAAAACTTTACGACCCTGCATTAATTTAATTCATCTAATTTCCTAAAATTTCCGAGGTGTCCAAACAAAATCCTAGTGTATGCTAGTGTAGGTAGTGCAGGTGTGAGTCGGGTAGGTTTTGAAGGTAGTAGTGCTATAGGTGGTAATGGTGGTGTTGTGCATCCTGTAGGTAGTGATTGTGTAGTTGGCGGTGGTTTAGATGGTGGTGATGTAGGTGGTTGTGTTGTAGGTGGTGATAGTGGTGGTATAGGTGGTAGTTGTGTAGGTGGTGGTGTTGTTGGTGGTGTTGTTGGTGGTGGTGGTGCAGATGGTGTTGGTTTAGGAGTGATGGTGAAGGTATTTTAGATTGTGGCGGTGGTGTAGGTTGTGTAAGTGGTGGTGGTAGTGTAGGCGGTGGAGGTGGTGTAGGTTATTCTGGTCTAGTTGGTAGTGGTGTAGGTAGTGGAGATTTTAATGTTGTTGTAAGTCATGTTGTAGGTGGTGGTGTAGAGGGTGGTTGTCTATGTGGTGTAGCTGGTGGTGTATGTTGTGGTAGTGCAAGTGGGATAGGTCCTGTAGTTAGTGGTAGAATTTTAGTTGTAGGTGGTATTGGTGTGGTTGATGATGGTGCAATTGATGGTGGTGGTTTAGGTGGTTTTGTTGTATGTGTAGGTAGCAGTGGTGTAGGTGATGGTTATTTAGGTGATGTTGGTGTAGGTGGTGGTGATATAGGTGGTGATAATATAGGTGTCTGTGTAGGTGGTGGAGATGTAGGTGGTAGCGGTTTCCCAAGTGGGGTGATATAGCTGTTGGTGGTGTATCAAGTGGCGGTGATGTACATAGGTGTTGGCGGTGTATCAGGTTGTGGTGGCGTAGGCGGTGTAGATGGTAGTGGGGTAGGTTGCCGTGTAGGGGGAGGTTGTGGCGTAGTTGGTGATGGTGTCCGTGGTAGGGGTTTAGGTGTTGGTGGTGTAGTTAGGGGTGGGATAGGTGGTGGCGTTGTAAGTGTTTGTGTTCTAGGTGTTTGTGGTGTAGATGTAGGTTGTGATGGTGTGGTTGATGTCGGTAATTATGGTGGGGGTGATGAGATGTAGGTGGTGATATTGGTATGGGTTGGGTAAGTGGCGGCGGTGTAGGTGATGGTGGTGTAGGTCTCGGTGGTTTATGTGTAGCTGGTGGTGTTCTATATGGTGAAGTTGTAGGAGGGTGTGGTGTAAGTGATGGTGGTGTAGGTGGGGGTGTAAGTGGCGGTGGTGTAGGTAGTGGTGGTGCTTGTGGTGGTGATGTAGGTTATGTAAGTGATAGTGGCTTAGGTGGTGTAAGTGTTAGTGTAGGCGGTGTTGTTTATGTGGTGGTGGTGTAGTTGGCTGTAGTGTAGGTGGCCTTAGTGTAGGTGGTAATAGTGTAGATGCTGCAGTTAGGAGTAGGATGGTGTTTAGGTGGTGTAGGTGTTTGTGGTGTAGGTTTAAGTGGTGTAGATGTAGGTCGTGTTAGTGTGGGTGGTGGTGTGGTTGGTGGAGGTAGTGGTGGTGTGGTTGGTGGAGCTGTTGGTTGTGTGGTTGGTGGAGCTGGTGGTTGTGTAGGTGGTGTTGAGGTGGTATGTGGTGGCGTAGGTGTTGGTGTTTTATGTGGTGGTATTATAGTTGTGGTGGTGTTTGTATAGGTGATGCTTCTGTTAGCGGTGGTGATGCATATGGCGTTGGCGGTGGTGTAGTTAGTGGTGGTGTATGTGTAGATGGTGTAGTTGGTGGTGTGATTTGTTGGTGTAGGTAGTATATTGGGTGGATATGTAGTGTAGGTGGTGTATGTTGTGCAGGTTGTCGGGGTGTAGGTGGTGGTGTACGTGATGGTTTTGTAGGTTGTTCTGAAGGTTGCGTAAGTAGTATAGGTGGCGTAGGTGGTGGTGGTGTACGTGATGGTTTTGTAGGTTGTTCTGAAGGTTGCGTAAGTAGTATAGGTGGCGTAGGTGGTGTAGCTGTTGGTGGCGTAGGTGTTGTGGGTGGTTGTGGTGGTTTAAGTGATGTAGGTGGTGGAGCTTTAGGTGGCACTGTTCTAGATGGTGTAAGCGGAGGTAGTGGTGGTGTAGGTGGTGGTGGTATATGTGATGCTTCTATAGGCAGTAGTGATGTATGTGGCGTTGGCGTAGGTAGTGGTAGTTTAGGTGTAGGTGGTGTAGTTGGTGGTGTGGTAGGTTGGTGTAGGTGGTATAGTTGGTGGATAGGTGGTGTAGGTTGTGCAGGTTGTGGCGGTGTAGATGGTGGTGGTGTGCGTGATGGTTTTGCAGGTTGTTCTTAAGGTTGCATAAGTAGTATAGGTGGCGTAGGTGGTGTAAGAGTTGGTGATGTAGGTGTTGTAAACGTTTTTCGTGGTATAAGTGATGTAGGTGGTGGAGCTTTAGGTGGCACTGGTCTAGGTGGTGTAAGCGGAGGTGGTTGTGGTGTTGGTGGTGTAGGTGTAGGTGGTGTATGTGGTGCAGGCGCTGTTAGTGTAGGTGGCGGTGGCAGGGGTGGTGTAAGTGGTGGTGGTTAGTTGGTGTTGTGGGTTATGATGTAGGTTGTGTAGGTGATGATTCGAAATAGAATGTAAAACAACATAATGGTTTCAACTTTCGTTAGAATCAGCCAAATAGTTACAATGACATTGCAAAAATTTAAAAAATGGCAAAATGGGGACCGACCGACATATTGAGATGTAGAGTCACCCGCCACTAAAAACGAAGGTAACTCAATGCCGATTAAACATAAAAACAATTTTAATTGGATGATTTATCGTATTATGTATTATAATAGTTTTATTTTTAATATATATATTTGCTTCTCATGCTGGACGAATTTCTTTCATACATCCACAATTGTAAGCGATCACATATGTATATATATATATATATATATATATATATATATATACACATGCTACAGTCAAGTGCTTCCTTTGGTCTTACTGGTCATTTGAGACTATTAAGGTCTTATTAAAAGAAATCCAAATGAGACTAATATCAATTTCCTGCCACGAGGAAGAATTGAAAGGTGCGTGTATAGAGGCGAATTCGTAACTGAGCGTTATGCTTCGTGTACGATAAAGCATTTATCTTTTTTAAGTAGTCACGTTAATACAATAATTGCGACATTTATGTTGAATAAGTTAATGACTCCTATTTGGGAGTGATTTCAATTTTCCCGCTCGCAGCCTTAACCATAAATAACATCAGGTTTTTTCAATGTCAGACCATGCACGCACAAGTGATGTTGGATTGAACATAAACACCATTAGTAGAATTGTCCAATTGATGAACTGGGAAAATTCCTTACATGGTTTATGAAACGAGTCACCTCATGATGGAGATTAAACGTTTATAGCACGCAAAATATATTTCCGTGGTACTATTTTATTCTGGAAGGTTATCGAAAGGTAGCTTCGGATTATTTACTTCAGTCAATCTTAATATGTACTAGTAACAATGATTACGTTTGTTAACACAAATTCATAGTTATTTGCGTTTCTTTACCGTAAAGACAGAGGGAATATTAGAGAAAGTAGCTAATAAAATATCCAGCCACATAACTAGAAACCGGAAGAATGCGTAAAAAACCTATAAAAAATGAAGGAGAGGGAAAGAACCATAAAAAAGCAGGAAAATAGGTATAAAAGCTTAATAAACCTTATATTCACTAGGCAAGGTCCCCTAACTGGCTAGAAAAAGGGCTGCGGAGTTCTGATGAGTATGTAATGTGGGCCTAATAGCGGTTCAAGCAGGATGCTTCAACTACCTTATTCCGAGATGTGAAATCCTACATGCAGGTGGCCATTACACAAAGCGCCATGGTAGGATATGCAAAGAGAAATCCTAAATGCAATTAGGTTAGAATCCACCTCCAAACAGTGAGAACAGTACCTAGACACCATCAAAGGCAAATAAAAATACGTCATTTATTATGATAAAATCCTCCTCCCAGCAAACTTTATAAAAAATTAGAACATCAAACCAGGCAAACCAGGCCCAGCAAGGAATGTTCAAGTCCAGCTCGAAGGTACTAAGGGAAAGGAGGACAGGTTATCGCAGCAGGCAGATCGCTCCGTGAAAAAAAAATACATTGAACTAAAGAGAAAGACAAACATTTCATAATGCATTTGTATCGTAGTATTTATTTAAATCAATCCACTGAATGGAGGCACACAAATTCATCTCATTACATACCAATCTCCGTTAGCCTGACGCTTTCATATCATGTCCAATATTTAGCCTGTTCGGCACAATTACCACCGGTGCTGATCAAGACCCCTTCCTTTCCCTGGTTTCCCAGTAAAACTGTGCTCCGGTTGAGAATATAAACTTCATAAGGTCTCAGTTGGTCTTTATCCTCACCAAGAAGTCTCAAAATCTTCTTCGAGTCTAAATTTCGAACCAATGCTGGCCAGCCGAAAGCCGACGCGCATTCATCAAAGTTAGGTCGGTGAGTAGCGAGTTCTATATCCGCCCAACGCTACAAGAAGAGAAGCACCATCACCTGTAAGTCATGTCATATCCATGCCTTACACTATAAGAAGAGTAGCGCTGCCCCGGTAAGTCTCACCCGTTTTCCTTATTATAAGAAGAGGGGCGACATTATTCAGTCCACGGTAGAATCGTACAGTCATCCCAACCTAACTAGAGGTGCTGGACCTGGTACGAGCTGAAATTGCACCTTACAATTTGGCGAACGTGCCAGAATCGGCTACAACTTAGCCCAAGCTTATCTTCAGGAAGGAGGAAGTTCCATTTTGTTCACCGAGTAGATCCCACCTCTCAACTCAACTCACGCAAGACAAGGGCGCAGAGAACCAAGCAGAAAACAGAACTTAACAGAAGCATCCAAGAAGTCCAGTAAGAACAATAATCATTGCCCTGTATTAGGTCGATTTTTCGCGTTACTGTTAAATTGCTCTATTGAGAGCTCCAATACTGTTTTTGTTTTTTTTATTAAGGTTATAAAAAGAGGACGAGCCATTTTGAATTTTAGGAATTGAATTTTACCGGCTTATTAATATCATTATTATTATTATTGAATAATATTTATATCGGCTTTATTTTTTTTCTTACATTCTACTTCTAATTTATGAAATATCTTTTTCGTATTCAGATCGTTTTTTTTTAATATTACTATACACAAAAGTAATACAAAAAAAATTGATTTCAAAGCGAAAAAAATATTTCGTAAATTAGTAGTGTAATGTAAAAAACATTATATTTATTATTATTTTGCGAATACTGTCTAGAGTTAATGAATTATATGATTCGAATTATTTTGTTATGGTGTTAATCAAATAACAGTATAACTATTATTATTTGTTAGGATAGCCAGAGGAACCACTCATTTCGTGTTAGTACCACACGTATAAACTTTCTAGAAGAAGCCAGCAGAGTACATCTACCACTATCCAATAATTCAGAAACAGAGGACGTTCTATTCAATTCCTATACCCTTCTTTCCACCCCTGTTGAATTTAGCCTCAAATAACACTATGTAACATTTTTTTGCCAGTTTTGTTTATTATAATTTCTCTATTATTTATAATTCAATTCTAAAATATTATTTTTTCTCTTTGCATCGTAAACCTTTACAAAAATAAATTGATTTTTATATTATTAAAACTACATATGTATGTTTTTCTGTTTCAGATTGTTTGCTAGGATATAATTTTAGTTTACTGATGTTGGATTGAAGCATAATCCTGAGGAATGGCTACTGTTTATAGCTCAATGCCAACTCTCAAAGCAGTGTTACTACACAATGGAAACAGGAAAAGAACAACCTCTGCCCCCCATCCCTCCACAATTTATTGGAAACCACGCGTGCGATTGTATCCCACCAGGGACAACGTCACTTCCTGTTCGAACATTCACGAAGTTTCGACTCCTGAGCTCATTGGGGAAATATTCCCCAATCCTGCGAACTCGTCCTAAGCCTCCTCCTTTCCCTGGTGACGAGACGTGAAAGGGAGTCGATTCATCATTTAGCAGCAAAAGGTCACCCTTTTGCTGCTAAATGATGAATCGACTCCGCCTCCGGATTATGATGTCTGGAGCTTGTGACTCCTTTCTCCAAATTCCCCCGTCCCCCTCAGAATGGGGCATATAAATACTTGGGTTGTTCTGTAGTTTGATGAGTCCAGCACGTACCTCGAGGCCGTCCTCATCGTCTCAAGTCTTAAGTCCCGTGAGCGTTCGTCAGACAGCAAGACTTTCTCCGCCGTGATTCTACCCTAGTCAATTGGTCGCTTCTCTGATCAGCAAACTTTTGAATTTGTGCAACAGTCTCCCTTCGTTTAATCGAACCTAAGAAAATCCCTATCGATTACCTTTGAGGAAAAGAAGCTTCCTCTTCCAGTGGAATTACGAGTAATCCCACATTTACCGTCGAGCATCATCTTTAAAGTTTGCCTATCTTCACTGGAAGGTTGGTTCGGATCGTGCCTTATTCGGACCGTGCCCCCACTTGCCTCATCGGGTCGTTCCCCACTCGCCTCATCACAAGTAGGACCTTCCTCGAAGTCACCGACCCGTAAGACTGAAACCCCCTTCAAGATTACTATTGTCAAGTTCTCCCTTTGATCTGAGCCTAGTAACATTAATCAATTAATTCTATTTGAGAATCCATCCTTATAATAATTATCAAGAGACTATTTCAATTTAAAGAATTCCTTTTTGCCTATTATTATTCTTATTTTGATCTTTGTAAGTAAAATTATATTTTTGTTGTTTCATCTTTAACTAAACTTGAGTGATACTCTCGGCCTATTCAAGTAAATCTTGCCAACCAATTATTCACTCTCTCTGATTATTAACGATTTGAAACCCAACGCCTCAAGTTTTACCTCCTAGTCGGTCATTAATCCCTGCGAACAGTCCTTCAAAGGTTCGCGTTGCAGTAGGTGATTAACTCACCCCCACATAATATAGGAGTAGTCTATGGTATAAAGTGGTGTTCCACGACATAAACTAATATCAATCTTTGCTTCTTGTATATTTCGTACCCAAGAGACTACGATGAAGTTAAAGAGCTTCTTGACAAAATCAAACTAAGCTTAATTTAAGTTAAATGCTTGTGGGACTTCAAGATGCTTGGCTCGTAAGGCGAATACACAAAAAAAAATTGTATTTTCCTATGCTTATGGGATAGGAGAGCTGATGATCATAATTACTTGAAAGTTCAGTGGCCCGCAAAGGATGAATTACAGTCAGAGAAGTTAAATGTGGTCAGACAGCCTCTTATGGAGCCTGCGAAGGTTTCGTTTCCCCCACTTCATATAAAAGTAAGTTGCTAAAACAGTTTATGTGGGCCTTAGAATTTGGGGTTGGAAGCCTACCAAGAAATCGGTCTCATATTTCCAAAGTTTTCTGAGGCTAAGATCAAAGGTGGTATATTTGTTTGAACCACAAGTAAACGCAATGTTAAGGTCTGAGAAACTTGAAAGAGCGATGACCAAACTCAAAAGAGAAGCATTGTGTGCATTTCGTGATGTAGTTCATGGATTCTTAGGAAATTACACACAAAGGAAATAATATGAAAAGGCGCATTCACAAAGGAATATAAAATCGTACTTTGAGCTGCTCACGTAAAAATGAGTTTTGCCGAGATTATTTTTGTGTGTAATTTATTATATTATATTTTTAATTTACAGAATAATAAAAGTAATGAAAGACTATATTATGTTACATTTTTCCAATTTTCCGTGATATTAAACATTTAATAATGGAACAATTAAAATGTCAAGGAAATTTAATGCTTTAGAGAGGAAATTTAAATCAGTAAAATTAGAGAAACTTGGGTTAAAAAGTTAAAGTTCAATAATGATATTAAGGAATCAATGAAATCTTGAGATCATTAGCGATATATTTATTTTATTAAGGATTATTTTTAATTTATCTATCGAGTAAACCATGATAATCATATGGAGTAAATCATTAACTGTAAGTGAGGTAGATAAGGGAAGCAGGTGCGAAAGTTCAATCGCCACCTATAATTGATTGGAATTGAGTGGATGACTAGAAATGAGGATAAATGCGAAAGCAGCGAATTGCTCTTTCAGGGTTAAGTAAGTCGGGATCTGTTCCTAAGGTTTATTTCTTACCACTTACCCGTAGAGTGTAATCGGTACGCATCAACGCTACTAAAAAAATTCCTATCGTCCGATCCGGACCCATTCCTGGGCAGAACCCCTCCAAACAGGCCCGTTCACAGAACCCCTCTATACACATCTCTCATACACAATATCATTTACTTCCTCCTTGGTCAGCCCTCTCTTTTCATGCTCTCTACCTAACCAACTCACCTTTTATGGTATATTCCAACCTTTCTAACACATGCATTCATAAATTCACTTTACGTCTTTTTTTATCCATTCTTCTTACATGCCCATTCTGCCTCAAATCATTCAATCCCAACCTAATTCACACCCTTCTATACTCCATAAACATCTCTTACCAACTCATCCTCATCTTAGCCACCCTTAGCATGACAAGCATCTTTCTCCTATTGTGCTGCTGCACTGCTCTCAATCGCGATTATTTCCTTATCCTTCCATACAAGAGTCTCTTCCCTTCCCCCTCTCATACACCAACGTTGGAACCAAAACATAAACCCATTCAGGTTCCTGGCACATTCCAAGCACTTTCCTATAATTTAATACACCCCTTGTGATAGCAATCTGCTTCATCTCTACCACTAACATCCACTAAACATCTTAGATCCTTAAAATTCACTCTTATTCAAGTGTAACACCCCGGACTTTGATATCACACTACAGTCCATCCTCACCTTCACACACCATTACCTTACTTATTTCTTCCTTCACTTATCGTTCTTTAAGGCTTTGTTATACAAAATATAAAATTAATATTAATGATTTGGTTATAAAAGTAAAATTAGGCAGATTGAGAAGCAACTACAAGAGATGAAGTGTTTAAAAGAGAGTAGAGTTGTCGCAGATTGAATTCAGATGTATGAAAGAGATCCAAAATGATTAAATGCTACATCGTCAAAAGGCAGGGTTTATCTAGCTCCCAAAGTGGCTTAGCACATGTAGGAAGTATTTTACAATGAAACTAGAGGTTGAGTCTACACTGCCTATGAGCAAAAACAAGCATTATATGATTCAAGAGGTTTGGTGGCGGTAGAGGACGGGTAGGAGAAGAAAATGAGACTGTTTGAATGTTGAGAGAGAATAGAGTCCTTGCATGCAGTTCGTTGAGTGAAGGACAACTGATATGGCGAATTGGTTGTGAGAGTGAGCTCGGTGAGTGCAAAAAGTCCTGTAGGACGATTCTGCCTACGTATGAGAATGACAGATGGCAAGAAAAATCGTTCCATGAATGCTCTTAAGGCTGTTTCCATGGCTAGCAACAAAACCATATATGACAAGGAGTGAGTGAATGACGACGGTAGGTCACAGAGTAAGAAATAATGTCCTGCTGTGAATAAGGGTCGTAAATTATTTGGGTGAGTAGTGAAGACCTATGTGTTTCTTTATCATCGTTGGTAATGAGATTTAGTGGGTGCATTTTCCCCTAAGCGAAAGTGTGTATTAGACAGTAGGTGGTGCCTGACGAAAGTTATGATTATTCCCGTTAAGATAATTAAAGGATTCCTAACACCGAACTGCGAAAGATGATCTCTTGTATCCATTATACTGAGCCCATCTCAGATCAACAGTGTATGTCATCATATATGAGGAGAGCGCTGAGGATAATACACCGCATTGATTAGGAATAGCGTCTTCTAGGGCTCATTTGAAGTAACACACTTCTTGATTGTGGGATATGGCAGTAAACCTCCATTTTTATTATCTCTGAATGCGAAGTTCAGGTATATATGTGTCTATGAACATGTTGGATTAATATGGTTCATGTTTACATATGTATGAAAGATATATTAGACTTTTAAAGCGCACTTCACTAACAGCCCACTCGCAAAATAAACTTTTAGGGTAAGAGGAGAGAGTGAAGGAAATGTAATTTGAAAAAGATGTGTATTTAATGCAGATTTATAGTGCAGTAACTAAGAAGGCATTGGCGTAAAGAATGAAATAGGTGGGTATAAGGGACTAAGAGGAGAGTCCTAGGATCGAAACTGTCCAGATCAAACTGAACGAAATATGCATTAAGAAGTGGTAATGTGGTGCGAGAGAATGTAAACCAAGTGTGAACTGGTGGTATTTATTCATTCAGTAATTGCGTCCTGAGCTTTCATTCCTTATGTCATGTATTGCCCATAGTATTTGTGATGACTTGATCTATTATCGATTGTTGCGGTTGATTATAGCCTAGTTGTCGATACTTCGATGCTATGTGGCTTATGAAGGTTCTGTAGAAATCGTTAGCCAGTCTACGGTCGCCACCCACTCCAAGAAGTTATACAACGACTTACTTATTAAGACTATAGGCACAAAATTGTACCCTCTCTTTTCCTACCATAACCTAGGTGCATATATTATACTCTATTTACTAACCCCTACTCACACTTATCGTGACACTTATTACTCACATCTGACACGTCACGTCATGTATGGTGAGTATTGTTAATTGTCGTTCACGGTATAACTATAATAGATAGTTTCTATATTACATTAGTGACCAGGAGTGAGAATTTGTAAAATGTCTAATGTTGGTATGTTATTTTTGTGCCCTATTTCTGTTTAGGTGTGTAAATTTTCTATTTTGGTAGGTTATTTTTTCAAGTAAATGTCTCATAAGTTGCATCGAGGCTGCATCGAAGATTTTGAGACCAATATATATTAGTATATTTGAATTCTATTTTCTAGCTAACTCGATCGCAGAAAAGAAGGTATGACCAGCATTTTTTTACTTTGGTGGGGCCTAAGGTTTTTGCCTTAGCTAAGGGTCTGTTATCTCAAAAGGAGCCAGGGACTTTTAAAGATCCTAATATAATTAAGGTATTGAAGGAACATTGCAAGCCCAAGGTAATTGTAATTTATGAAAGATTTAAGTTCTATTCAAAGAATAAAAAAATCTAGTGAAAATATTGGTAATCCTGTTTCTGTATTTAAAGCACTGGCTCCCACATGGAAGTTTGGTGACCAGTTAACAAATATGCTAAGAAATAGAGTTGTGATGGGCCTATCTAATGAATCAACACAGCACATTTTGCTGGAAGAATCAGATTTGACTTTCACTAGCGCTGTAGAAATAGCGAGTGCTAGAGAAGCAGCTTTAAAAAAAGCTATAAACAAAATGCATGAACAGAGCTTAATTTTAAACTAAAGCATTCTCTTTTTAAAACTGTGGTGGCGGATGCAACATTGAAACCTAATACACTTTGTTTTTGCTGTGGTAAATTACACTTGAAGCAAGAGTGCCGTTCAAGAGTACTACTTGCTTGTAATCAGAAAGGGCATATTAAACCACTGTGTAGAAATGTGCATTGTTAATTTTGGTAGAAATAAACCAAAATCTAAAGGTAATGATGGAGTCCATAAACTCAACAAGGCTCAAGTCACTGAGGTAGATTCTGGCTATGACTTTTGTTTAGTGTAACTCATCTTCTAATAAAACTAATCCTCCTAATGTCACCATATTTCTAAATAATGTCTGTGTAACTATAGAATTGGATACAAGTGCTGCACGTTCCCTTATTTCTGAAAATTCTTTCTCTAATCTATAGTCTATTGAGAGTGACAGACCTGTTCTTCTTCCTTCTTCTATAAACCTTAAGACTTATGATGGTGTTCCCCCTAAGGTAGCAGGCAAGATTTTTGTATGTGCTAGACTTGAATCTACTAATTCTTGTCAAGAAACAATCGTTGTTGTGGAAGAGCTTGAATTAACTACCTTCAGCTAAATAATAGGAAGATATCAGATGTACATAGTGTATCAAACACTGGAACTGATCTAGTAAAAGAATGTTAACTGTATTTTCGACTTGTTGGGGTTGCTTTAAAGGTAAAACTTTCATTATTGAGGTAAGCCCAAATAACCTTCCTAAATTCTGTAAAGACAGATCAGTTCTTTGAACACTAAAAGCTAAAGTGGAAAGAGAACTGGATATATTGGTGGAAGAAGGTATAACTTCCCCTATAAAGCATTCTGCCTGGGCTGCTGCAGTGATACCTGTATTGAAGGCAAGTGGATCAGTAGGGATTTGTGTGAACTATCGGCTTACAGTAAATAGAATTGCTAAGATAGATAACTACCCCATTCCAAAGATTGGTGATCTGTTTAGAAGTCTCTCAGGTGACAAGCTACCAAACTAGATATGTCTCAAGCATATGTCTAATTATGTCTTGACGTTGCATCACAAGAGTATAGTGATTAACATACATCTTGAGTTGTTTAAGTATTATAGGTTGTGTTTTAGAGTTTACCAACACTTGGAATTTTTTAACGAGCGATGAAAGATTTATTACAGGATCTTCTAGATGTTGTTTTCTACTTGGATGATGTGCTCATTTGTGATTAATCTGAATTTAAGCATGAGCAGCAGCTTAGATCCGTACTAAGGATACTGGAGACTTCTGGGTTTAAGCTTTGTTTAGTCTCTCTATTGTGTCTTATCTGAGTTATCGCATTGATGCTCCTGGTATTCAACCCGTTTCTGACAAAGTTGAAGTTATTGTAAATGCCCCTATTCCTACTAATCCGGCTCAGCTAAGGTCATACGTCATACTTAGGGTTGTTTATATCTTCTAAGGCGTTAGTGTTTTGGTGTTTGCAGACAGCTGCACTTGTGACATTAGAACTGTTCAATGCTACCTAGTAGACGGAGTAGAGCATCCTGTTCAGTTTGTTTCCCGTACTTTAACTGCTAAAGAACGCAATTATTTTTAGTTACAGGAAGAAGAATGGCTATGGCTTTTGTTTGAAGGAACTTCCATTTTTTCTAGTTGTGGGGTCAGCAAAATTTTATATGAGTGACAGATCATAAACCTCTTCTTGGTCTATTTCCTTCTACTACTAACTATATCCCTCTTATGGCTTCTAGGAGGATATAACGTTGGGCCTTTCTTTTTTCGGGCTTATAAGTTCGCTCTTATCGATCGTTCCGGAGTCTCAGTGGCTACTGCAGATGCTCTAAAATGTCTACCACTTCTAAGCACTGACATAACTGACAACATACCAGGTCCAGCCGACTGGACTATGCTGGTGAATTTTCTAAACATATCACCTGATACTACTGTCGCTGTCAGGGATTAAACTTGAGCAGATCCTGTTCTTTCTAAAGTACATATTTTCTGTGAGATTGGGTTGCCATCCTCAACTATGTGGTATCTCGGCATTGCTTCTTATGCACGTAGGAGTGATGTTTTCCATTCAGTAGGATATAGTCCTGTGGAGCACTAGAGTAGTCAATCCTCCTAAATCAAGAAACAGTCTATGAAAAGGAACCACATGCTATCCAAGTGGGTGCTTGGCACATGAAGGAATTAGTAGAGGTTACTTTTGCTGGCCTAACTTGGACAGTGACCTCGAAGAACTATGTCGGTCGTATCCCTAGTGATTAGCTTTACACTCTACACCTCCTAAAGCGGAATCACATCCATGAGAATGGCCACAGTCTCCATGTCACATGTTAACTGTCAATTAAACAAACCCGAACAACAGTCAAACTAAAATATAAAGATGTACTTCGACCGTTAAACCTTATAACTTCTGTGTACCATGAGTTTAAAAATGTGATGCTCCGCAGTAGGTACCTTGTATAGCATGTTACACTTGGAACCTAGATAAGATGCACGTTCTACCGAGCTTAGTGCAAATTAGGGAAGTCTGGTCACTAGGTTGAATACAACACTGACGGGGCCCGGAGAAGTTGATGTTGCGATTCCTCATCACTTGCTCTCAGAGCTTACTTTGTTCTACGACAATCCTCTCAACCCTTTACTTATGTTTTAGGACCTGACCAGCTACTTCATGCCATTTTAGAAGAGAGGCTTTTTAACCTCTATAAACAACGCTCTTTAATGCGCGCTGGTCACAAAAGACAAGGACTTAAGGGGTCCTGAGCGTTGGGGCTCAATTCATAGGAAGATCGGTTTTGCCCCCAATAACCCTCTCCCTGGGTGTAATGGGTTAACCACCTCATTGTGACCGTTTTAGGGTGCATAAGGCTACACTGCTTATGTCGAGTGGGCAATACTCCCTTGTTGGCTGTTAGGCCAATAAAGAGTCTTGGATTACTAGACTCACAAGAAGCGACTTCCCGAAGGTGAACATGAGGCCGTCTTCGAGGACTCATAAGTCTGTTCCTTGAAAGGAGGATAGCTCCAAGGGAACTTCAGCTCTCACGCCCCCAGTGACTTGAGCAGGTGACTTGGAAACGCGTGAAACTAAAAAATAGGGACCCCCTTCCCCTCGGCCAAAGATTTCAAAGCGTAGGGAGGAAAACATTCGCATGGCGAGCCCAACCTTCTCTAATACGTCCTCCAAGGCGATTACCACTTCAGCACCTTGTAAGGCCAATAACCACGGAGTTGTGCCTGCGATAAACGTGCGACCACTGCCGTGAGGATCTTTTCTTCGAAGAGGCCCTCCTCATCTCCTTCAAGTTAGGCCTGGAAGGAATACTCCTTCGATGGAATTGCGGTGGACTCCAAGCCAACTGGAAGGGGCTGCGGTGCCACCCGTTCCTCGTTTGCTATGTTTTTACTGACTGCGTGCTCCCGTATCCACCCTCCAGAAGAATAAGGGTTTTCGGACCTCATAATCACAGGATAGGGATTGGGCATGAGGATGCGCGATTATGTAGAGGCTGTGTTTCCCAGTCTACCGTCTCCGCTGTGTTCGTGCATTCTCTTATCCAGATATTCGAACACAGAGGAGACGTTAGACTGGGAAACACAGCCTCTAGTCTTTTCACACACACCAATAACTTTAACCACCCTATAGACTTTCCACAGGTCAAACTAATCTACCCGTGTAAGGACTTCCGCAAAAGAAAGGCCATTCAATCCACCATTATAGATGAAATCCCCAACTTTAACCCTTCAGATGGGCAATTCAAATGCAGCCCGCCCCTACCTCGAAGATCTAATCTTAAAAGATATCCTTAATAAACTTAAATTCACACCCCCTGATTACCAACTCCAATCTCTGTAAACTATATATATATATATATATATATATATATATATATATATATATATATATATATATATATATATATATATATATATATATATATATATATATATATCTATATATATATATATATATATATTGTACGTTTGGAGGGACGGCATGTATTCTTAGTGTTCGACTGAGGCTGGCATGACAAACTCCATGCCGAAACTGATCTCGAGATAATAAATACTAAGTTCCTCAACAGTAGTTTTATTAAGATATTTGGAATCTGTCATTGGATTTATAGATTGTTCTGATATATATCTATATATATCTATATATATATATATATATATATATATATATATATATATATATATATATATATATATATATATATATATATATATATAGGAGAGTGGCTACAAAAAATCACGCATTTTGAAAAAAAATAATATCCCAGTAACCTCCTTCCTATTCATGACAATTTTCATATGCAAGATACTTTTTCGAATGCAAAAACGGAATTTAGATACCTTTTATAGTTTTCTTGCACTTCACAATATATATATACATATATATATATATATATATATATATATATATATATATATATATATATATATATATATATATATATATATATATATATATATATGAATCTGTTCATGCGAGATATTTGGAAATAATTTTTACGCATAGCACACGTGTTTGCGGAGTGCACAAGAACTCGTTACCGACTCGCGTCGAAGTGTTTGCTGCGTATTCGCGCGATGAATCTCCTTAGTCGCCCTAATGAAGCGATTATCACGTTCGAAGTCGTGCACCCGATGCCACGAAATGAATTGCGTCTCGCCACCAAGTCAAATATTATATTCATTAAGGTGATTAACATTTGTAACGCTTTGATCAATTCGGTCCCTTATCGTGTAATCAATTGCACGTTCCTGGTTATACGCACCCAACATGTTTTTACAATTATTAGCGCACTTCCATGTGCATACATGCTTACACCACACACACACACATATATATAATATATATATATATATATATATATATATATATATATATATATATATATATATATATATATATATATATATATATAAAAAGATAATGGTAAACTACAATATTTGAATCAAGATTTTATTTATAACTATCGGACTAGTTTCGGTAAGAAGCCACTATTAGTTGAAAATGGTATCTTGCCGAAACTAGTCCAATAGTTATAAATAAAATCTTGATTTAAATATTGGGGTTTACCATTAACTTTCACTAATATACATCACGTTAATGTGATATCTCCCATTATATATATATATATATATATATATATATATATATATATATATATATATATATATATATATATATATATATATATATATATATATATATTTATATATATACTACCGAGTAAAATAAGAGAACGATTTTCTTTTATGTAAATAAAATTTGTATGGTGCATAAAATCACTAATTTTATATATTTTATGAAAATTTTATGACATAATCGTATATTCAAGTAATTACACTAAATAAACTAACAAAATAAAATATTGACAAAGCAAAATAAGCGAACGATTTTTCAGGAAAATTCTAGAACTTTCTTGAGATGATCTGGCAACGTTTTGCTTAGTAGGTAAGAACTGTACAGCCGCTATTGTTGTCGTATTCATTCTGCAGAGATGCGACCAAACGTGAAAGTGACTACTAAGCTCCGTCAAAGAATTGTTCGCTGGAAGACTTCGGGTAGAACTCTTTCTGTGATTTCAAGAGAGGTAGGAAGGTCCAATAGTGTGATCTCGCCCGTCTGAATTTATAAAAAACTCCTCTAAATATCTCTTGCGAAATCACCCGAACCCACATACCCACCGTCTGTGAAGTCAGAGCTTTTAGGAGCTTCTCTAAGAAATATCCCTTCGAGACTGCAGCAGGAATTTCTCGAAAAATTAAGACTAATACTGGCAGAGAAGTGAGCCCTTTCAGTGTTCCGTTGCTTCAATGCATTTGTTTTAAAAGATCTTACTCCAACAACCAAACCCATCACCAGTAAGAAGAACCAGAAGGCGAGCCTCTAATAATAATAACGACTGCACCAGATTTATCTGCACTCTGTACGCTTGACCCAACATAAATACAATATTAGAATAGATGAGAGTAACAGTGCTTTCTTTGACCATTAATCTGAAAATTGTCACCATATCAATTGTAATTCGGCTAAATTTATTTAAAATTCTGATGACTAAGTTAAAATAAATATTGTGGAATGCTCATTCATTAATTCCTCGCCTAATTTTAATATATCCTCGGGTATCTTTAAACTGGCCCTTGTAATTAAAACGCTTATTTGTAATGAAACTGTGCATTTTAAATCTTAGCCTTTTGATTTACTAAATTAGTTATGTTTCTTTTGTTTATTTCAAACTATTTATAATTGCATGTGTATGTATGTACTCATAGCTTTGATCTAAATGTCTACATTCTTTTCTCATAGTTGGAACTTCCCGAAGTAGACCTTATCTATATGCCTTTACCCTTCATATCCGGTATTTAATCCCATCTTTGATAATATTCCTCTATTATGTGTCCTTCCACTATACATGGGCGGGGCACCCCTATGTTGTCTTTTATATATACCACCTCTTTTAACTAATTCGTTATTTCTTGAGAATCAACTGAAGAAGTTCGAAAGTACTTGGAATCCATCCACCTTTCATTTTCCTGTGGGATGTATGATTTGCCTTTATTGCTCTACTCACATATATATATATATATATATATATATATATATATATATATATATATATATATATAAATATATATATATATGAATATATATATATATATATATATATATATATATATATATATATATATATATATATATATATATATATATATATATATATGTATATATATATATATATATATATATATATATATATATATATATATAGGAATATATATATATGTATATATATATATATATATATATATATATATATATATATATATATATATATATATATATATATATATATATATATATATATATACATGTACTATTGAAGTCCACAGCTTTGGCAGCGTTATTAATTTTAACTTGTATTTTCTTAATATTTCTTACAAGTTTTTTAACGGGGTCTTCGAGGCAAGAAAAAACATCCGCGAATGACATTCTTTATTCCTAGACGTCTTTCGACCGTGTTAGGTCATCTTCAGGGAATGAACAAAAATGCAATTATCAAGTTCAAGTTAATGAAAGTGATGAAATGAGTGGTAGGTTTTCATTGGTGTGAAATTGTTTACTAGTTTGCCCTGGTGTTGAGGGCATCACTTGCATTTCTGTCTTTTTTACTTTTATTTTTTACGTCTCATCTTTCTATAGTTTTGATGACCGCCCTTGACGGTCATGTTCTTCCTTTTGTTTAAACATTTTACTAACTCTTAAGTTGGTTCCTCCGTCGTAGCTTTCAAGCCTTTCAAGTCATATTTTGCTACCTGGTAGGTTTTCTCATCGTTAATTTATATTTTTGTTTGTTATCTTATCGTTGGGCATTTCTCCTCTTTTATTTAAGCCTTTTATATTTGTTGTTCCTTTAATCTTCATCTTAATTTAGTTTAATTATTATTTTGGACACTTGACTTTTTTATCTATGTTCTTTATTGTTTTTACTATTTACTAAAGATTTTTATGTTTGCTGTTTAATTATTATCCTACTCATTTTAATTTAAAATTACATTTGGGCACTTCGACTCTTATTTCTAAGTTTTTAACTGTTGTTGTTAATTTCTATTTCATTTATAATTTAACTTGGGGACTTCGCCTCTTTTTATTAATGATTGACTTTTGTTGTTTGTTTATTTTATTTCATTTTTTGTGCCCTTACGACTTGGGAATTTTTCCTCTTTTTAATATCCTTATTGTCTCTTTTTGTTTATTTTTACCATCTCTTTTTTATTAAATTATTTTGGGGGATTACATTCTTAGGTATAGATCGGTCTTATTTCTTCCCTCGCACAGTTTCTTTCGCTGGGTAACAATGCTGTCGTTCTACCCTGTGACGTCTGCGTTGAGGTATGTCGATATTATTGTTGATATTTGGGAGTATTTCTTTCTTACCTTATCGCATGTCTTTGTCCCTAGCCTATGGATATCCATATTAATTGGCTTGAGTCCCACTCTTTCGTGTAGAACTGTCTGCCTGATACGGTCGATCCTTCTTGCGCCGTCAATAAGCAGTGTGGCTTTATTCTGCTCCCTCAGCAACGTCCTAAGAGAGGTACATCTGGCCATCTACGCGACCACTGCTGGGTAGACCAGGGCGGAGCGTTCCAATGTAGTGTAAGGTTTCTTTTTGTTCGGCACATTGTGGCTTCGTAATCTGTAAAGTTTCTTCAGCGCTCTTTTGGTTAGGAAGATTCTGTTGTTATGTAAGTTTTATATCCTGATTTTGTGAGTCGTAAACCCATGACTTTTCCGTCGTTAGAGTACGGGTAGTGTTCGTTATCTACGAGGATGTCGTCTACTTTCCGGCGGTTCATTGTAATTACCTGGAATTTCTGGCAGTTCGCCTTTATTTTCCACCTTTTTTCAAATCTGTTGATATATTGTCGATCTCGGCAGCTGTCGCGCTTCCTTGAACTCCATGGTTTCTGATGGGACTTGGGACGATTTGAGTGATGTCATCTGCTAACTGCAGATACATCGTATCGTTCCGCACTGGAGCAGGGAGGTTTATTGTGTACACGAGGTACAGCAGCAGACTCAGGCAGCTGCCTCATGGAACACCCGCCTCGAGTGCGAATTCGGGTCCTGTGTAGCCCTCGATCGAAATTTGAGCTCTCATTTCCACGATATAGTCACATAGGACCTTTACAGGATTGGGTTTAGCCGAAGGTTCAAGATCTTGTATTGTAGACCCGTCGTTCAAATCTTATTCAAGGCCTTTTGAACATCTCGCAGTACCACCTCTATGTATTTCCGCTCAGCTTTGCAGCTCGCGAGTTTTTCCGTTAGGAGGCCGAGGGCAGTTTCCGTTCCCCGTCTCCTATGGAACCCGTGCTGCTGAGGGATATGGGCTCCTCGCTTGGCTACTCGGCTAAGTGGTCTTGAAGCCGGTCATCCAGGAGCTTTTCTTAGATCTTCGCCACAAACTCAAGCAGTGAGATTGGCCTGTACTTGATCAGTTGATCAGGGGGTTTACCTCCCTTAGGAATAAAGATTATTTTAGCGATCATTAAGCCGTCTGGCAAGTAACCCGTATTCAGGAAGGCATTGGAGATGTTAGTGATTCCCTGAATGATCTGCTGTTAGGCATTTACTAAGCTGCATTTAGGGATGCCTGTCCAGTCTGGCGCCCTTTGTTAAAAGGACTTTACAGTGCTCATGAGCTCCTCAGGTGTTATGAGTCGGCCTCGGTCCTCCATTTCTCTGCCTTTGTCTACTTAGTAATGTGGATGCGTTCGATGTATGATCTGATTCAGGTCTTCTATCAATTGGCCTTCAATTTCCTGGGCAAACTCTTCATTGTCTTCTGGAGTGATGGTGAAGACATTTTTCGAGTATGTTCGGAATCTTTCTTCCAAAACCACAGGTTCCTTTATATAATCCCCGTTCTCTTTAATTCGAGCGTTCGCTTTTCCTGTTTGTCCTTTTAGTTTTCTGATTTGTCGCCAGAATTTAGCTGGTTTCAACTCGCTATCGACTATATCTATTAAGTTGTTCCCTATTTCCTCTTGTTGGAGGTTAAATGCGTCTTTAAGCTCGGCGCGCTTAAACTCTGTAGTAGCGAGCTTTTCTCCCGGTTTCGACCTGCCCGTCTTATCTTTTCATCTAATTCCTTTGATCACGAGCGATTGCCCTCATTTCCTCTGTCCATCTAGTTTGAGGAGCAGTTCTGTACCCTGCCTTGGGTACACACTCGCGGTCTGCTTCTAAAGTAGTTGCAGTTATCCTCTTCATCTCTTCATCTATCTCATCCAAGGTTGCATCACTCATGTCAGCTGGGGCGAATAAACTGAGTTATCTCTTGTAACCTTCCCAGTTGGCCTAGGTGTAGTTTTTCCGGAGAGTGGCTGGTAGCGGGATCGGTGCGAGTGAGATTGTGGTGAAGATTGCTATGTGATCACTGGTGACTGTGGTGACTGTCTGATGTGAAAGTCATATAGGTCGGAAAGTCCGGCCACTTTCATTTGTTTTACCATAGCCTGCAACTCGGCATCTGTCATTGAGGTCGCCCCCTAAGATTGCCATTCTGCGATGCCCATACAGCGTATAGAAGTTATTTATGGGCAGGTAGGCTCGTTGAGGGGGTTGATAAGCTGCGGCTATTACGAGGTCTTCTACCAATGTGTGTAGTTTAACCGCCACAAAGGATTCGTCCATCTCTGGTAAGAGTTTGAACGAGATATTCTCCTTGACAGCTATAACAGCACCATCATAACTTTCCTGTGAATGATGAATGATTTTTCATGACAACTCTGTAGCCCGGTATTTTAATTTGACTAGTTTTAGTGTCAATACCGTGTTCTGTTCTATTATTAATATGATATCGGGGTCCAGCACACGAAATGTGCCGTTGCTTTCCCCTCTCATCCGTCTACGTTGAGTTTCAGGATAATCATTCTATTGCTTACTCTCTCCATATTATCCTTTTAGTAATTCTGGGTAGCCTTTTTCTTTCTCCCGTTCCTTTTCTTCCTGATTTCAGCCTTTGAGGTCTGCTCGCACGTATCATCATGTAGAACAACACTGTGGTGGAGCAATGCTTTTTCTACTGTTTCTGTGTCGATGTCAGCATTGAATTTCAACTTGTATATTTTTTATTTAATGCCTCGGAACATTTTTCCTGTGCTCCATATCCTCGGGGAAGGGAAACTGTTCGCACGCGTAGATAAATAGTTTGATTCTATCCGCGTCTAGTTTCTTGTTTTTACCTTCCTCCCCTTGGCTTTCTTGGTTTGAGGAGCATATTCCATGTCCGATGAGTCTGAGGACTCCGAAGAGTCCAATGTCGCCGTCTCTGTTCTTTCGTTTTCTTCTTTGCTTTCTCTTTTTTGTTTCTGTGCAAGAGTTTTTGCTTCTAGCGCTTCTTTTGTCTTTTCTTTTTTGGTTTTGCTTTCTGGTGCCGGCTTGTTCTACTTCTTGTGGCTGTCGGTTTGGTACCATCTGTAGTTGCAGGACCTCCCCGGAAGGGGGATTGTGCGGAAGCCACATTTGCTCCATTCCGTTTTTCGCGAACATTTCATTCAGTTCTTTTGCGAATGTACCCGGTTGTGTTAGATTCATGATGTGCGCGTGGAGAATGCACGTCAGAATCTTCGTAGAATTCTCGTTTTGGATCTTGAGGTAGGTTTTCTTTGGGTCTACTCGTGTAAGTGCCGCCTTTGCTGCTTGGGCATATGTAGTATTGGACCTCCGCGTCTCCTCTTATTTCTTTTCTTGCTATTTCTTTTTTATCACCTCCTAATTGACTGGACAGGCCATGGCCATCGATATATGTCCTTATCCGCAGTTGGTGCATTTTTCGTATGTGTTTGTACATTCTTTCCAACGGTGGCCATTATTGCTGCATTTGGAGCACGTCTCCAAGGTTTCTTTGCAGTCCTTGGTCGCGTGTTGCTCTATCTTATAGTACCGGAAACAGAACTGGACTGGCGTAAACTCTTCTCCCTCAATTTGTTCTCCGTTAACTTTAGCGTTAAACATGAGGAGTCCACGTTCCTTGGCCTTCTGGATCCTTGTACTCACTGCGAAGACTACTTTGATGACATGTGACTAGTCACTATTCTCCCTTCTATTTTTTTTAATTTAATCACCTCGGCTACTTTGGTCTAGGATTGTCGAAGTTGCATTTCTTCCTTAATTTCTTCTTTAGCGTGCTGCTCGATCTATGTGTCGAGACGCCGACATACAACACTCCTGTGGGCCAGGATTTGTGGTGGTATGGCCAGCTGCAGTCCGATTTCACGAAGGACCTCGACAGTCTCTTTTTTACTAATGGCCTCGATGTCTCTCTCCTTTTCGCAGATAGCGACCTACAATGAGGACACTTCGAGAAGTCTAACCATGGCTATGCTCAGATTTCCGTATACTACATCGAAAACCTTTTGCCTGCTGGGCTTGAGTTGTCCATCTATAGCACGCAGCGGGATTCAGGTAGTGATTTTTTGGCCATCTCTTCTTCGAGAGTGGCCCCTCGGGGCTGTGATCTTCTTATTGTCTCTATTTGCTGGCCTAAGTTGCCTTGATTCTCAGTTCATATTTATGGTTCCTCTCATAAAACGATATTCCTCTAGTGCTTTGTTGTAGGTGGAGACTCCCTCTTCGTCGCAACTATGAGTCCATGAACGTGAACTGCTAAATGGGGAGGATGAGATGGTGATGGGTGAACTCGGAGGGGGGCCTCACGAGGTGTGATTGTATGGTGGACTTTTTGTTGGTTAGCGAAGAATCAACCACCGCAAACCTGGGGTGCCGCCCCTCGCGGCTTTGGGTATCAGAATTGCAGCCGGCATACATAGAGATGGGTATTGCTTCCCTCTATGCTCCTGGCTGAACCCACCGGGTGGAGGAGTAGGGGCGGGGCCCCGCATCCTTTTCTGGAAATTGCAGTCCTGCCCTTGACGCCGAGTTCTATTGTGGGCTACTCAAACCAGCTTTCCTTGTTGCTCCCAATTATATCTAGCACAAAGAACAACATACATAGTTGGGTCGAGGCATGAGAAAAGGCAGTCCAGTTAATTTCTGCTCCGTTACTCTGTAGAGGGAGTATGGGGGCGAAGGGAGGGGTAGGCTGACATAAAGTCGCCTAGGGGCAGCTTGTATAAATCTTTCTCAGGAATCCCCGTAGAGAAAGTAAAGAAAATATCCACGTTTTTAGGCTGGCGCTCCCTTTTCTTTTTTTTTACTTAGGAACAAGCAAGCACAGACAGAGGAAGAGGGAAATAAAGTGGAATTACATGTAGCCAAGTCAGGCTGCTCCGAAACTCAACAGGAAAGAAAAGCAATAGAAGAAGCAGGAAACAAGAAATCCCACCACCAAACAAAGAAGGAAAATAAGGAAAAAAGCGCATTAGTCTGAGAGTATACGCCCCTGAAGATAGACCCATCACCATAGGAAACAATAAGGAAATCAACATAGGGATTAAAAAAGGGCATTTTAAGTACGAATTCGAAGGCCCATATTCAGATAACGAAGTCCACAAATATCTAATGAGTGGAGGAATAATAATCCCGAAAGAGATATGCTTTAATATAAAGAAAGAAGAATTTAAAGAGAAAAGAAGCGGTCGAACAAAGTCCCCCTGCGAAAGAGAGCTGAAGAAAGCTGAGAGAAGATCTTCACTGGAACAATAAGATACAAAACGGAAAAGAAAAGAAAGTTTAAAATAGTAAGTCACTATGTGTCAGGTTGGGATGCCAAAAGACACTCGCATTGCAACTCATACTTCAAACTTGACCCTGAGATCATCCTACTAAATGAAAGCAACATCGATTCCGAAATAAACCCCATTAAAATCTTCAACTTTACAAAGTTCTACAAGACAACTGAAGATATAAACTACGACGGAGTAACGATTACCGTCCGAAATAACATAAAATTTACAAGATTAAAAGAATTAGATGAGGCCTACTTAGCCATCAAAGTAAAGACTAAAACACGAGATATAATAATTATGGCAGGGTACCAACCCCCATGGAGAGGGTATATACCTATACATAACTTCATGGACATATTTGGACAAAATGAACAAGTATTATTCTTAGGAGACCTGAACGCCCGAACATGAGCCTCAGGGTGTACAGCCCATTTCAACAACAGCGGAAGAAATGTAGATCTGCTAATAGCAAGAGGTATAGTTGAGAGGATCGGACCGGAATTCCCTACCTACATCGGTTTAAGAAGTGCAACTAAACCAGATATCGTGCTAGCTTCCCCTAAATTCCAATATAACTATTTGATAGAAAGAGACCCGCCCACCATCAGCGATCACGAAATGGTGGTAGTAACATTGTCCGCAGACCCTATACAAATAAAATGCCGAGTCAGAAAAAACTTTATAAAGGCTAACTGGCGCGGTTTCGCCGAAGACTTAGCAATTTACCAGCAACGAGATCTAAACGATGCAACCCTGGAAGAGATAGATGAGACACTAAATAACATGATGAAAAAGCTGATAGATACAAACAAAAATCATATACCCAGAACAACGTTTGGAACATTGCCACATCATCGGTAAGCAGCGTAATTGGCAGATTTGGAAAATAGATATTTAAACCTAAGAGAAAAGATAGAGCGAGTTGGTCCAGAAAGAAGTGATAGAGAACGCCTCCTCAACATTAGAACGGAAATGAACACAACAATTATGACAGAGAGAGGAATAAGATGGGACCAGATAATAGACGGGATAGACTCCGAACTAAATCCTACAAAATTCTGGCAAAATATCAGCATGGTGAGAGGAAATAAAAAGCCGATAACAAAAATAGCCATCAAATACAATGGAGTAGATGCGCTAGAGCCAGAACAAATTGAGGCCGCGTTTAGAGAACACTGGTATAACGTTTTCAATATATCACCTGAAAAAACGAAGATTTTGACCACGACCATGAACTTAGAATAGTTGAAGAGATTGATAGAAACAGAGGAGAAGTAGCACCCAATCACTCTGCTTCTGATACAGTAATGATGGAACTAGGAATAAACCCAATAACACTTGAGGAATTCAAAAATACTCTAAACAACACCAAGCAAAGAGCTCCTGGAGTCAGGAATATCCCACGGAGACCTGATAAGAGCGCCAAAATAGTAAAAATCTTCAATGCGGCAATAAGCGTCCGGTATTTTCCTGACGCCCTGAAAAGAGGGAAAATAGTATTTTGCCCAAGCCAGGCAAGACCCCTGAACAACCAGGAAACTTCAGGCCGATAACTCTACTAGAAACAGTGACCAAAATACTTGAAAAATTGATCGGCAGGAGATTGAGCCAACACCTAGAAGACAACGATCTAATTCCTAGCCACCAACACAGATTCAGGAAAGGTAGAAGTACCGAGACGGCACTGACCGTAATAGTAGAAACAATAGCCAAAGCTAAATATGACAGAAAATACACAGATCTGGCATTAAGAGACGTGCAAAATGCTTTTAATAAGAGAATAGGCCTAAAATACAAGGTTAAGATATTAGGACTTCCACCTATCCTAACAAAATGTATATGTGACTACATCACAGACCGCACACCAATCATCAGCATAGAAGGATATCGAGGATCCGATTTTGAAATCAATCAAGGCGTTCCCCAAGGAGGATGTCTCAGTCCAACGTTATGTAACATATATATATATATATATATATATATATATATATATATATATATATATATATATATATATAGGTGGCCTTCCAAATCCAATCTACGATACCACCAAATACGTACAATTCGCAGACGACATTTCGATCGTTAAGAGTCCATACAGGCACCTAACAACGGCAGCCAGGATCACTGCTGTAGAAATCGAGAATATAAATAACTTTGAACAAAAATGGAAGATAAGTACAAACGCAAACAAGTTTACCATTATTCCTATAGGGCGAAGAAAAACATCAAGAGTAACGATTATCGAAGAAAGGTACAGATAACTTCAAACGGGTACCTAAAACACACCACCAAGAGAATCAGACTAGCAAAAGCTAACTTAGCGAAACTTTACCAGTTAAAAACCATAAATACAAAAAAAAATCAAAATATACAACCTTCTGTGTAAATCAGTATTATTATATCCACAATTTCACTCAGCAATATAAATAATACCAACAACGTTAAATTACAGAGAGTACAGAACAGCGGCGTACTATTAATTACAAATACAAGAAGGAGAAAGCGCAAGAGACAGAAAGATCTGCACTATGAAATAGAGATGGCGCCAGTAAATGTATCCCTACATAAAAGAGCAGTCGGAATATGAGACAAACTAGAAATACTTCTAGATGAAGAAGAAAAAAGGAAGATGGAGATCCCAATAGAGCATAGAGCAATCAATACAGAAAATTTTAGGAACAAAAAACCCTTAAATGGAGCTAACCCAGCACCAATATATAGATAGTAGGAATCCCTACAGATCTGCAAACAAAGCATAAAAGTCACTAATAACTGCGAAATATTCAAATAGAACAAAAGATAATCTTAGAAGAAGATTAGAGGCAAGAATGCCCCTACACATTTGAATAAATGATAGGATATAAATTTGAAGACAAGAACTCAAGTGATGGCTGGTCACCCAGCAACCTGCACTAACTCTTACTCATTCCATTTCACCACTGTACCCTAATGATTACTATCCACATCCACTCTACTCTTACTATATAATTTTAATTTCTAACTTTTTCAAGACGTAAGACGTGACTATTTCGACTGATTTCGCTGGAATGACTTGACCTGCATTGGTAAAGGAGGAAAAGCTACAAAGAAGTCCTACTACAATTGTCTTCTGTTTTCAACGTTACGAATAGTAGGTGAAGAGGAAACCCTGAATTCCTTATCTACGCTTGGATCCAGCTACTATTGACTTGACTATCTTCACGGATCGATAATCACGCGCGCGCGTGAGCCCAAGAGAGGAATCGAAGACGTAGAACTCGACCAGAAAACCTCTATTCTTACAGCAGCACATACCTGGTTCAAATAACCTTTCTGCCACTAGAAGCTCTTTAGATTCACCTGTCTTTGGCGTGTTTGAACCCGCAAAGAAGGGGGCCTCACTCTGTAGCGGAGTGGTCAGGACAGGAAGAAGGACCCTGACAGACAAATTATTTAAGTAGGGAAGATAATGGTGAACCAGGGAAGATCTAGGAGCAAGCCCCCGTGATAAGGGCCTGCTAGGTACGTATAAAGGAGTCATCGTGGTTAGGGCCGTCATGGACAACCCCAGCGGCGACAAACGTGTCCCTCTCCGGGTAAAGGAGCATTCCCAACAAACCACGTGGTCTACCTCAAATTGGGAATTGCGCTCTGTAGGCTGAAGTAACAAGCATATGGCTACCTGGCATTCTATGACACCAATCAAGATATAGACAACATATTGAGTGAAAAATCCAGAAAAAAACTGGAGGAAATTGGTTTTATCCCGAAAATACCACCGCATGTTGCTTCTAAGAGATCGATCATATGTAGAAGAATCGATCCCTACGTTGGATTACACTCAGCGGAGGAAATCAAAAGGGAAATCGAACTCAAGCAGGAATGGGCAAAAATAGACGAGACACATAAATTCAAAAACTGAGAAGGTGAAGAATATACATACTTCTTTAAAGTGACTTTTCAGACCACAGATATGGCTGCGAAAGCAACTGAAAAAGGATTGGTCATGTTTAACACTAAAGTGTCTGCTAGTTGTATCGAACGTGAGGTATTCGTCCCACTGCAAAACTGTTTCTCATATATGCTCTTGAGAAACATTCCACCAAAGAATGTAAACTTTAGGGTAAAGTTTGCTCGGAGTGTGCTGATCCTGGTCACACATGGAGAGAATACACCAACCCTAATAAAAAATGTCTTAATTTCGGCAACAGCACCGAGCATTATCAATGGCCTGCTTAATAAAAAAGACACTGATTACTGACAAGAAAAAGCACATGATTGAGGAGACAAACAAAATAGCCAATACCACGTATGCGCAGGCGGTGAGAAAATCCGATAAAGAAAAGACGATTATTCAAATTGACCAGAAAATGAGACCAGATTTAATAATGTGCATTATCCATGCCCACTTCGCTAACGTTATAAAGCCAGGTAGCTATGCAACCGAACTCAACAAAATGCTAGTCCATAACGGCCTTAAACCGATGTGGTTCCCGGAAAACCCGCCCTCTGACGAGTTGTTCCAGGCGCAAATTAAGAAAATGTATGAAGCAGTACTAAGGACGCGCTCCGCCTCTCAAGACCTACGATTAAACAAACCAAAAACGGCAGAACAAACTATGTATGAAGATATACGGATCTCCATCAGCACCAATTTAGCAATTATCTAAAACGAATTATATGAACGAGGGGATAATCAAAGGGAAATATAAATGGGATTTTGACGCTGATATGAAAGAAGAGGAATTACTCCAGGCAATTAGACAAGGACTAGTTGAGATTTGCCCAGAATCATACCACAACCTAAGTCAAGATCAATTCAAAAAGAAAAGATCGGGAAGGGTGAGATCTCCAGCAAGAGAAAAAGGAGAAAAAAGTAAACAACTTAATAAGAACTAAACATAGAGATCGAGGTCAGATAGATTAAAAACTTAAAAATATTCTCCCTCAACGTTAATGGATGGAGGAACAAAGGTGGTATATACAACGAGATTAGAAGATTAGTATCCCCAGACATTGTACTAATATCTGAATATGGTTTGGACGGAGAGAGTGAACAGATAAAGATCTATAACTATGTGGTGTTAATGACAAGCCACTCAAGGGAAAGATATTACGGAGTTGCAGTTTAGATTAGGGAAAGTATCAGATTCAAAGAAATCCAAGATTTGGAGGAATCTACTTAGACATTAAGATGAAACTAACCTACGATGATATAATTGTGGCAGTGGGATACTAGCCACCAAGACGTCCATGCTTACCAATCCCTGACTTTATCCAACTGTTTAGAAGAGAGGTATCAACCATTTTAATAGGAGATCTAAACACACGATGCAGAGAAGCTGGATACACCACCGCATTCAACGGTGCTTGGACTTCGCTAAGCCTATTAATTAGCAAGGATATCGTACAAAGAGAAGGACCCAATTTTTCTACATTTCACACAGGAAGGTCTTCAACTATACCTGATATAGTACTGTCGAACCCCAACTTCTCCCCCAATCAAGTGACAACTCCAGGTCCATATATCCCGTCTGATCATGTTAGCATGATAACAACCGTCTCAACATCTCCAATACAGGTAAAAATCCCAAGACGCACATGTCAGGCCAAAGCAAACTGGGCCACATAAAAGGAATATCTCACGAACATACAGATAGATCAGATGGAAAGATCCACACCCGAATATATCGAAAGACAGCTGAATCACATATTAACAAAGATCGTGGAAGCCGATCGCTTAGCTGACCCCTGGACAGAATACAAAATATTACCAGCTCCAAGGTGGGAAGCAAATATATTAAACAAAATGCACCAAATGGAAGCCCTCATCAACCAGATAAATACTTATAGTAACACTGCACATCAATACAGAGAGCTAAGAGATACAAGAATTGAAATCAAGCAACTCATCAGGGAGAAATTGGGAGAAAAGTGGAATAACATCGTAGCTAAAGTTGATGCAGAAAGGGACCCCAAGAAATTTTGGAGCCAATTAAAAAGACTAAGAGGCACTTCCCTCCCCCCTCCTAAAAATAGAATAACAATCACAGTTAACAGTAAGGAAATCTCAGTGGATGGAGAAATTGAATGCTACTTCAGAGAGTATTGTAGAAACCGTTTTAGAATAAATGAGGAAGAAAACAGGAACTTCAATGAAAGACATAAGGGAACCGTTCTCGAAAGAATGAGGGAACTAGGTGAGGAGCTCAGCCCGCACTATAACGTTGATGGTACTTGTCTTGCACAGGAGGAGGGGAGGCCCTTCACCCATGAGGAATATGAGGCTGCTCTTAAGGTCTTTAAACAAAAAGCTCCAGGAATAACCGGCATCACAAAGAAATATTTAATAAACGCTCCCCGAAACATAAATGAGGCCCTATTGGAGATATTTAATACCTGCCTTGATGTCGTTTATTTCCCAACCCAATTCAAAGAGGCCAAAATGATATTCTTGCTTAAACCAGGAAAACCTAAAAAGGATATAAGCAGCTATAGGCCTATTTCACTTTTGGAGTTGTTGGTCAAACTCCTGGAAAAACTCCTAAATAACAGATGGAGAAACTACCTGGATACCACAGATCTATATAATAATCAACAACATGGGTTCAGAAGAAAACTTGGCACCGAAACAGCACTCGCATTGATTACTAAACGAATTGCTATCGCCAAGGCCAAAAAACCACAACGTAGACCCGGTGCTTCGGGACGTGTCCTCAGCGTTTGATAAGGTATGGCTTCCGGCACTTAAATTAAAAATAAAACATCTCGGAATGGAACAAAATATAGCACGTATACTTTGCGACCTCCTAGATGGCTGCCAGGCAATCTTAAAAATCAATGATAATGAAGGAGAGCCATTCGAACTGGAAACAGGGGTGCCACAAGGAGGATGCCTCAGTCCTACCCTGTATACAATTTACACGGGTGACCTGCCCCACCCTAATCAAGAATCAGCACAATGTATACAACTGGCAGACGACATAACACAGGTCGAAACTATCGCAACCCCAGAGATACAGCAAATAGGACAAGAGGAGAAATTGAGAACATCAATAGATATGAGAGAGAGAACAAAATAAAAACTAACATTAACAAGTTTAGAATGATCCCGATGGGGCGACGTAAAACTGCAGATGTTCAAATACAAGGCGAAGTCTACCCATACTCCAGAAATGGCAGAGTACTTGGCCTCAAATTAACATCATCCGGGCATGTTGCGCACTTTAAAGAAAAAATTAATGCGGCAAAGAGGACGCTAGAATCACTGTTTCGTTTCCGCACGCTATCACCGAGAAACAAAAGGAAACTATATATGTTACTAGTGAGACCATTACTGCTGTATCCCGCTATTCCCCTTTATGTCTCTAGCGAGACAATGATGAGGAAAGCTCAAGCGGTACAAAATAAGGCCACAAGATTTATGATCAACGTTACGCTTCAAGACCGGATCCCATCGACTATACTCCACGAAATTGTAGACATCGAACCAATAAATATGACTCTGCCCAAACGCGCCAAAGATATTTGGCATAAGATTAACCAATACCTACCAGAAGAAGTGACCCGGCAAATAAAACTCGAAGATAAAGAAATACCGAATCTACGTTTCAAACAAACTTTTAAAAGTAGCCAACTGCAGACGCGGCAGGCAATTTACCCGATTTATAGATAACAATGATGCTAATGAAGAAAAATAAATAAAATAATACATAAAAACAATCATAAAAAGATCCGTAGTAGACAACTAATTAATAAGTATAAAATTAAAAATAATTATAGTAAAGGATCCGAAATGGACAAAGATTAAAAATAAAAAGATCCGTAGTGGAAAAAAAAATGCAGCGACAAGCTATTTGAATTCATCAAAGATAATTTTCCTAATAAAAAGGCTTGAAAGCTTGACTCAGTTACTGATAATCAATGTAGAGACATAATGAAGAAAAGAGGCAAAATGACCGAGGTTACCAGACAACCTGGTACAAACCTTGTCACTCTATAAACACATTTTCCTCTCTTTACTTCTACTTCATACACAATTTCCTCTCTTAGATCGTTGATTTAACTATTTGTCACTCCGATCTAGTTCTCTAACAAAGGAAGCAAAGGATGATAGAGGTGTCCTTATTCAGGTTTTGCGAGTTAAGGTAGTGCCATCAAAGTGGGCATGTTTTTTAATTGCGCCATCTTAAGGTTGAGCTGTCAGTCGCCTTAACAAGGTTGTAGAGGTTACGTCGATGTACTTTGAATTGCGGTGTTCGCAGTCACCGACTTTGCCGAATATTCGTACACGACGTTAGTCTCCTGGAGTTCGCTCGTAGGAGAAAGACAGCTGTTCTTCATGATGCAACTACTTGTTTTCTTGGTCTTGTAGTATATAATCAGATTAATATCCGTTATAGGGTCGGTTGGGGTCACATTACGATGGAGAATGGCTTTGGAAAGTTTTCGTCTTCACGATAGCCGGTGTTCATATTGGCCATGTAATAACGGTCAGGTCGATATTCTCCTTCTTCAGAGTAGACCGGACGCCAGGACCAGGAGACAAGTTCATTTTCTCTTTTATGGTGGTGTCGATAGATTCCTGTTGGGTAGCCGTTGTTAAAGAGAACTAGGGAAATCCTCTTAAGTTCGAGTTCAACAGCCGTCCACGAGGATGAATGGGAAATCGCCCTCTTAACTAAGGTATTGATGACTGACCTCTTGTAGCGTTCAGGACACTCAGAAGAACCGTTTAAGCAGAAGCCCAAGTTCGTGGCCTTAACGTATACTTGGGTAACAAATTTGGACTCCTGGGTACTTATAAAGATATCAAGGAAGGAAAGGGACTTCAATAGTACATGCGTAGTGTCGAGGAATAGGTCACCTCTCCAGACAATACGTCTATATATACATATATGTATCTACTGATTGGTAGGAAAGATATAAAAGCTACGAGAATATGTATATATACAGTTATATACACATATATCCTCTAATGTACGTACGCGTCCTTCGCTACGTACAAGTACGTTCACTTCGTAAAAGTAATCCGTTGATTACGAGGTATAAGAGTGAGATTTTAATATAGGGGCCGATAGCGCTTAATTAGTTTACCAAGTTGCAGTTTAAGGATATATTTAAAGAGTGAAAACCAAAAATATAATTTTAATAAGTCACTAGTTAACATATATATACATACGGGAAATATAGGAAATGTAAATAAGGATAATATTGACAGACTATAAAAAAATGGCAATCGGGTAACGTTAATTACTTGTTAATTAGCTTTTAAATGGGATACTATAAATCAGTTATACAGAAGGATATTTAAAAGTCGGAAAGCGGGTCGATTAACGGGAGATGCAATCATTTTACCTTAAAGGGAGTCTTCAAGGGAGGTGACTCCTTTATTGAGTCAGCGCTGGGTAATGGAGAATGAAAATGGTCGTGATTCTCGGCCGAATATCCTGATGGTGGCCAGGATAAAGGCGGGGTTTGGGGGCACCAGAAGACGAGTTCACGATCCCCCTTGAAGACGGACGAAGGCACTTCTGCTCCAGAGAAGTGCAACCTCCAAAAATCGAGACTCTGATGCGTCCCGGCGCGAAATCTCACACGGAAAACTGGAGATCCTTGAAGGGGCGAGGGGGGGGGGGCTAATGAGACGAGAAGAATCTCGGTCACTCCTTTGGGGACAAAACAATTCGAGGCTTGCTCTGAACAGAGTAAGCCTTCACAAAAGAGATGGATCTGCCTGGTGAGATCCAACCTCGATGGTATACGCGAATACCAGGGACTTGGGGAAACAGACACACGATCTGAATCGAAGGCGATGAGATCCCAAACTCAATCTGCCGATGTTTGAAAAACCCAGGGTATTTATATGACGGCCATTTTTTTGATGCTCAATCGCTGGGAGGCACAGACGTCTGAGAGAAAGCTTCCGGAGCCTTGAGGGATTAGCTTTTGTCGCCCGACACCGGACTTAATCGTCTCCAACGATGTGGATAGGAACTTTCGGCTATCCTTTTCCCGACTACGGAGATTAGCATTTCATCGGCGAGGTGAAAGCTTTTAGCAACCAGCTTAACTGATATTCAAATTCTTTCTTCTTCTATTTTTCTCCTTGGATACAGAACTTTATTCTAGGGGAGTTATACTTAGGAGACATAGACAGGGAAGGAATTCAAGAAACAAAAAAAGGGGGTATTCTTCTTGGCACCACCTTTCCCTTAAATGCCTCCCTTACAAAGATGGCGTTTTTTCCCGAAACGAAGGGGAAGAAAAAAAGGCATCTCGACCAAAACCCATCAGTATTAAAATTTCAGCCGACGATGCGGCTATCGTGGTACAGACAGGATTTGCTCCGTTTGATCCCAGACGACGGATAAAACTTACACATACATTAAGGTTAATGGGTAATTAATTAAATAATTAAAATATATATAGTTTCATGTAAAAGCAATACCACAATTGAGAATAAGGGATCAATCAAGCGGAGGGACAATCCAGGAAATAATTAAAAAAATCCATAATGACAACACATATATACAAGCATTACACTAAAATACGGGCGTACGCACACACGCACAAAAATAAATTTTACATGGGAGAGCAACGAGCTCGAATATATACATGAACTTATAAGATGTATGGAGTTCTACCTTGGGGCAGGAGGGTCATCTACTGGATTCCTACTGACTGTCTGCTACACAGTTTTCACTACTTTTTAAATACAAAATTCGGAATTGATATTCCATTAATAGCAGACTCCAGCGCATAAGCCTTCCGTTTTGGCTTTTACAATTTCTTAAGTACGCCAAAGGACGGTGTTCATGTTTCGATCACAAACTCCTGACCTATCAGATACATTTTAAATTTCCGGACACCAAAAACTATTGCCAGAGCCTCAAGTTCTATTACTGCATGTTTTTTTTCGCGCGATAACAGCTTCCGGCTTGCATAAGTGATAGGATAGCTATTCATATCTTCTCCGTACTGCAGCAACACGCAACCGATGTCATCGTTGCTGGCATCCGTGCGGATTCCAAACAATTTGTTCGGGTTCGGGAGCCGTAATATGGGGGGCAGATAATTAGCCTATCCTTCATCTGCTGGAAGTGGGAAATTGCCTTGGGGCTCCAAACGAGGGAATCCGGGAAGTTTTTCTTAAGGAAGGAGTCCAGGGGAGACGCTAAGGCGGCAAAGTTGGGGACGAAGCGCCGGTAGAAGGAGGTTGAACCCAGGAAGGAACGTAGTTGCTTCTTAGTACGGGGAAGGGGCATATCTGAAATGACCCTGACCTTTTCTTGCTAGGGCGTTATTTGGTTTTCCCCAATTTGAAATCCAAGGTACTTGATAGTGTCGTAAGCAAAATGACACTTGAAAGGTCCCATGGTCAGACCATGCTCTCGGAGCCTATTGCAGAGAAAATGAAGGGAGATTAGATGTTCATCCCATGTGTGTGTAGCTACGTGCAGATTAGCAAAATAGAATGACACATTATTCAGACCATCTAAGAACAAATATAGGCTCTGGTCTATGAACAGGATCGGTTCGGCATCGAAATCCTTCACAGCGTTAAGTTTTCGAAAGTCCACACATATTCGAAAGGACTGGTCTGGCTTCCGAACCAAAACAATGTGGAAACAGTAATCTAACGAGGAGGGTTTGATTATTTCGAATTTTAGTAAGTTTTCGACCTCCACATTCAACGTGGAGCGCAAATGAATGGGCCGGAGGTAGGCCTTTAACAACCGAGATTACTGGGCTTTCTGAGCGGGCTCCGGGTGGAGATTTAGATCGATCTCCTGGGTGAGGGGAGTCTTTATACGTTCTGAGGAGCAACGGGAGTGTGTAGTCATTATCAGTTTCTACGCAAACTGTCTGGACTAGGTTAAGAGGTTCAAGGGGATAAGAGGCTTCCATCATGGCCTCTTCATCCAGGGCAACAATATTGTTGATGCAGGCGCAGCGGTGGTAACGTTTGAGCATGGTCACGTGAAACACTTCTTTACCGGAGGGCGTTTGGTGAGGTAGTCCACGGGGACATGGACTTTGAGGATTGAAAATTGGCCTTTCCATTGGGAAAGAAGTTTATTTGTCTCCGTGGGCAGGAGAAGCAGGACCTTGTCACCGGGCTTGATCCGTCTTTCTTTTCACTTAATGTCAAAATGGGTCCTTAAATAGGAGCGGGGGATACGTAGAGAGCGCGTAGGGGAGTGGTTAGGAACGGAGGAGGAACGGAACAAGAGTTGACCCTCAACGAGGTAGGAGACCTCCTTGTGACCACGAGTGGATTTGCGCTCGTTAGTCCTCGACTTTTCCCACAATTGCTGTAGGGAAGGACACTCATTCTGTGCCTTTACAAAAGATTCGTTGTTCAGAGTCTCATACTCGTGGAAAAAAAGGGTTCTAAAGTATCGATCGAGGCCTCGTTCTTTAGGGCTTGGGCCCTCGTGATGGCGGGCTGAGCAACGGGACTAGGGGAGAGCTGCGGGCTCTGGCCAACTAATATCTAGCAGAATTTAATAGGGGCTGCTACGGCGTCAGCTTAACCGGTGAAATATTGGCATTCGATGAAACAACGAACCACTGGGAAGCGGTTGGCTCGTCCCAAGTAGTCCTGGACTACTACAAATTTATCGTAGGCGGGGCTCACTAGGGGCAGCAACTTTTCCGATACGACGATGCACGTGCTTCCCGTATCTCTGACCAGGGTTGAAACCCGGCAACCATTAACCGATCCGGTTTCAAATTCGAGCCAACCGGGGGAGCTCTCGTTAAATTAAAAAATAACTTGAGGTCCCGGGGGGCTATTCGTTGGTGGGGAAGCATGCGTTTCTAGGCGAGCAGACAGAGGAGAAAGAGAGGCGCTTACTTGGTGGACTTGGTGGCTGGGAGCAGAACGGAATTGAGAATTTGGGGGACAGTTCGTCCTCACATGCCCGGTGGCTCCGCAAGAAAAACAGACGATGGGTCATCTGGGGTAATCCGATGCATGGGGATTAAAGATGGGTGGCTTAACATCCCTATATTCTGACGGAGGATAATATTTCGGTTTAGAGGGATCTGGGACCTTTACGAATTTGGGAGGGTTCTTCGATTGAAATTTAGGGAAGTGGCCTTTACTCTTGGGGGATGGATGATGACTCTTCTTGGGATCTTTAGAGTAAAGATTATGACTGGCCGCGTGCAAATCCGCTTCTTCGATGTATTCTTTGAAGGAAGCAACTCTTCGGTCCTTCACGAATGCACGGATTTCAGAGGGTAGCGTAGCCATCAATTGATCTCGCTAAATGAAGTGGAGCAGAGCCTTATAGTCGCCGTTTACCTCGGCACAGTCCAACCAAAACCTCAGACTTCTTCTGAGGGTGAATCCGAACTGGTGGTAAGCCTGGCCATGTTGCAACCTTGTCTGGCGAAACTTTGCCCTGTAGAAGTCCATATTCATTTTGATGGCAGCCAAGAGTTCGGACTTAAGGTTTGAATAGTTGAGAGTAGCCTCGGCGGGAAGCGAAATGAATATATCTCGCAGCTGCGTATTAAGGAGTGGCAAGAGTCAGGCGACTCCATCAGTTTGGATATCCCAGTGATTTACCTCAAAAATCTTTTCAAAGTGAGTGAGGTAAGCACTGAAATCCTCACCATCCTTAAATGCTGGGAGCTTTAAAGCGTGGATCTGGGGAAGCTTCATTCCTGGAACTAACTGAGAGGGTTTCTAAGTTATTCCTATTTAACTCCCTATGGGAAACTAATACATTTTTTAAAAATCATCCCTTCGTGGTGTGGAAGTGGCATAGAAGTTTTTTTGTGCTTTGGAATGGCATCTATTTATGAGGTGATTTGGATATTTTAGTTCAATGAAATTGCAGATAAGGTGGTTAATTTCATCCTGAAGGAAGATTCGGTCGCACGTTCTATAGGTTCGGAGAAAAGGGGAAGAAATGACAGTTATCTTAACGGATTTATTATGTGGTGAGAAAAAAATGTATGTAAACATTTGAATTTGTAATCTTTCGATAGACTGAACACTGAATATAATTATTTAAACGGTGGATATTTACGTCGAAAAACGGTAGAGAATTATTCTGTTCCCATTCTACTTTTAATTTTATCGATGGGTTTAACGAATTCAGGTTGTTGAAAAATTCATTGAAATTGTTGTTGTCTATGGGCCATGCCGACAGGATGTCGTCTACATATCGGAACCAGATAAGAGGTTGGTAATGGATCCTAAGAAGGAGGGTCATTTCATAGTTTTCCATAAATAGATTGCATAGGATGGGGGAAAGCGGGTTACCCATACTTAAGCCATATTTTTGGCGAAGAAACTTATCGTCAGTTGAAAATACATTATTTGTTACACATAAGCGCACTAATTTAATAATTTTAGGTATTGGTAAAGGAAGGTTAATATCTAAATTGGAAAGAATTTCGATAAAACGTCAAGCGCTTCATCGACCGGGACTTTTGGAAACAAACTATTTATGTCAAAGCTTAACAGTTTTTTACTACTGAGGTCAAGATTTTTAATTTTGGAAATAAGGTCCGATGAGTTGATAATATGTGAGTGAGGGATTTTACCCACCAAATTTGATAAGATTCCGGCCAGCCATTTGGATAGCTTATAACTATGGGAGCCAATGCAAGATATGATTTGGCGTAATGGGATACCTTCTTTATGGGTTTTCGGTAATCCGTACATGTAGGGCAGAGATGGGTTTATTGTTTTAATTATTTTGGTTAATTCAGATTTGGAACCTAAGATTTTTTGAATGGCATCATTAAAAGACTTCATCTTGTTGTTAAGAGGATTAGAATTTAAAATTTCATAGGTAGTGTTGTCACTTAAGAGATCATTTAATTTGTGCACCTATTGAATTTTATCCAACACAATAATTTAGTTAGTTTTGTCGGATTTTGTTATCACTATGTTTTGGTCTTTCTGTAAAAGTTTTGAAGCGTTAAGTAACGTTTTGGGTATATTTAGATATTTCACATTAGCATTCGAATTAAAAACAACGCAAAGATAACCACGGAGAAATTTACTTTTACATTATTAATTGAAAATGGCACGTTGCCGAAACTAGTCCGATAGTTACGAGTATAAATAAAATCTTGATTCAAATATTGTGGTTTACCATTATCTTCCACACACATATATATATATATATATATATATATATATATATATTCGTAAATAAATAAAAATATGTTACCAGATGTGAAGGATTCGTTCCGTTAAAGATAAATGCTTCCTTCTGAAAACCGGTTTAAAGAAGTCGTCTGAGGCCTGATGCGCTTTTTGAACGAGGAAGCAAATTCAACCAACCCTTCTGTCCCTCAGGGGATTTGTCGAGCGATTAGTCAAGTGAAAATCATGAGATAATTCAACTAAACTGGATTTATAAACAAAAATCTACCAGAATTCCCCACAACCATTCTGTTTGCGATGGCGCAAGGATTTAGACAAACAGTCTGAATTTAATGTTTTTTTGTGAAACAGCTCGAAGCGGAGTTGAGATCTCTCCTCTCTTCTTGTTCGTTACACATTGTACGTTCATGTTCCACGACTTGTGAGATTCGTTTTTCTACTCAGAAAATATTGAATGTTGGGTTGTGTAACATTTTGGTAGCTACTCTGTTACTTTCACACCTACATTCCTCTTATGTCGCTTCTGTTCATTCAATTCTCAAGGCTTTGAAATAATAACTACTGGCCACAGCACACTGATTTAAGGTTTTCTACAAACCACGTCACACGTGGTATTCCTTGTAATGTAATCTCCAGAACTTTCCCAGTTCAGGGAGATTTGCGCGCCCTCCTGGCTCCTATACATATTTTCTACACACTTCACCTTAGTGTGATTACTTTCTTTACTAAAGAAATATAGACTCCTAAAGAATCTTTAAGAGTCTGTATTTATATATATATTATGTTAAAGATGCCTCCGATGGTTTTAACTTTATTAGTGAGAGACACTAGAAAAGCTCTGAGTTCCTTGTGTTCACTGGACTTATCCAAAAACGGGTCCTTTGCCTAGCCCCGCGAAGGAAGAGAGTGCAAATTTGTGCATTCGGGACGATGTGTTTTTCTATACCATTCGTTTTACCCTTATTTTTTTCACTTTTTCTGTTCCCTTTTTACTCTTCTGTCTGTTCTTCTCCTCTCATTTGCATGTCTGGATAAACAAAACTCGGGTTGAAAGAGAAGGTTAACCCATACCAAAGATCCCTATCCACCTAGTACACGAATGCGATGTCCACCAATTTCGACTTCAGGAAACCAAGACAAGAGACTCCCTAAGCCTCCGGACTATCCTTCGGCATTATAGAGAATGCGACCTCTAGCCGAGGCGAAATATCACTTTCCAGATTAGCAAAGTTAATCCACATCAGGTGTGGTTAGTCTCCAATGTAGTCCATATTCAGATCGGCATTGCAGCTGTAGTCATGTGCTATAACGAGCCCTGGTTCGGATCCCCTGTAAACTGTGAGTCCCCAGTAAAGAAAGCCCCTCAAAACTAATGAAAGTCAGTGGTAAATCCAGTAATGCAAAGCAACCCATTGGATATTGTCTCAAATAGGGATTACATTGCCAAAACCCCAAAGCTGGATGATTGCTAATGCAATTACTAGGCCATGTTGACTGCTCACTCGAGTGCTAGGTCATGTTGACTGCTAACGCGTATACTAGGTCATGTTGACTGCTAACGCGTATACTAGGTCATGTTGATTGCTAACACGAGTGCTTGTTCATGCTGATTGCCAATACACTACTAGGTCATGTTGACTGCTAACACAATTGCTGGTTCATGTTGCCCGCTAACACATTACTAGGTCATGTTGACTGCTAACACAAGTACTAGATCATGTTGACTGCTAAAACGAGTATTTGGTCATGTAGACTGATAACAAGAGTACTACATGTAGGTCATGTTGACCGCTATCGCGAGTACTAGGTGATGCGGACTACTAACACGAGTACATTGCCATGTTGACTGCTAAACGAGTACAAAGCCAAGATGACTTCCCAATGTGAGTACTATATCATATTGACGGCAAATGAGAGTACAAGGCTATGTTAACTGCCTGCGTATGTACAGTCAGTGGAGACTTAAAAGACATGATGGTAGGTGAGAGGAAAAAGAGAAAAAATGATAAATGATAAGACGAAAGAGAATATCGAAAAAGATTAAGACAATAACTACAGTAGAGTGGAAGATAAACCTAGAGAAACAAGTTCAAAAGTACGACCGTAGCCCCTTTGCAAGAAATGCCATGCAATAGACTGCTATGGGGTCCCCGGTTTTATCTTGGGTGATGGTCAAAATATGGCCAAGGTAGTTCGCTTTCCATATTACCAGTAAGGTAGGCTTTACATAGCATATTGTTCATAAGTAGGTAACGACAATATCTACATTCCAAAGCTCACGTATTCACCACACTCACAATTAATCTCAAACTACCGTTAAATACATCAGACAATTTCATATTTAGAACAGTAAGACAGTTAAAATCAGTCAAGTTATTACTGAAAATTAAATATTGCCGTGTACATACAGATCCTGATACGTACACATCTTGACTGTGGTGTCTTTAATTAGTGCATACAATATTCTATTATTCACTACCAAGTATTTATTACAAAGGATTGAGGCATGGAAACTCTTAGTAATAACCTCTAATTTGATACTAGCCCGTTGAAGTGGTAATTGATCAAATTTATTATAAAGTTTATACATGACTAAGTCCCACAGAAGGGTAAAATTTTCTGCATGAACAAAAAATATTGGCTAATAATTAAATATGTATGCTAACTCAATTTAATTTTCCTTATAAAACCCTGCAATAAGGGAGTCTATTCATTATAAAAAGCGAGTTTATGTGGTTTCTCTTTTAAAATGATCCAGTCTTGGAGGCAACCATATTTTCAGAAGGTTATCGGACATCCTGATTATCACAGTTATTTTCTTTTTCTTCTTCTCCTCTATCCAGACATGCCCATAGGCTGTCGCATTAATCCACTGGGTAGGAACGGCTAGCTCATATGATTGTATGCGTTTTAAATATCCTACTTATTCAAGAACAGTGTTATATCAAGTCTATAATTTCAAGATTATTGTGGTATTGAAATTGACGAAACCGGTTCTAAGAATTTTTGCTATTTTCTTCCTAATTTTAGGATATCTTTTTGATTTTCTTGGTAGCACTTAAATCTATGGAATTTTTACAATAAATTATCTCCCACTAAAAGAAACAAGCTATAAAGGAATTTAATTTTCTGAGTGCAGCAATTTATTTCTTAGACGTCTTCGAATATTGGTTACTAAATTTTTTTTTTCAGAAAATATCTCTTTCATCGGAATTTTCCGAAAAACTCCAGACAGACTGGCCATTTTCAATTTTCCACAGCACATTTCTGTAAATATTTAATAAAATGGCATAAATGAAAATTTGGAGAGAATTTCTGAGTCTTTTTAGCACTAATCGTTTTCTTGGACGATATTCTACAGTTCTCCTTTCCTTATGCCACAATAATTATCACTTAGATTTCTATATAGCAAGTTCTATCTAATTTTGGGTTATTCATTTTCCATTATGTGCCTTTAAAATGCAATTCAAGAAAGTGCTCGTAGATTTCAATACAATCCTTTTAAAAAATTTTGCTCTGCAATTTTTAGAACTAATTTGTCTACTGAGCTCTTTAATTAGAAAGATTGCTTGCATTTAATGTAAAAAATATTAGTATCGAAAATTTTACTATAATAACAGCAATATGAAACAATAATAGTCAACACTGTAAATTTTCTTTGTAACAATTCAATCTTGTCGTCAACAGATCATAAATCTTTTAAAATAGGCTTTCGCCTGGCCTAGTCTATGATTATGTTATTCGTCAGCGAAATTACTCGCGCATTACAAAACTTCCCCAAGAATCTAAACATCAGGAGACCATTTGCAGCAATACGTTTGGCATATTTTATTGCCTTTGCGTGTGCAACAATTTAATGTTTTCATGCGAATTTGAAAATTATGCACATCAAATCCCTTGACTAATTTTCTTTTTGCACAAAATAAATGTCGAAAGATACACTGTATAAGAGAGAATCGAAAGATTCATGTTATTAAAAAGATAAAATATTAATGGAACCTTTATATATAAAAAAATAAAATTAACGGTTTTGGCGTGTTACATTGTCATGTCTTATTTCTCTTAAAAAATTTATCACTTATTTCTTGTAATAGCCTTTTTTCCCCCAAGCCATTTTTCGATTGTAAATAAGAATTATTAATCGAAATGGAATGATTGAAGAAGAAACTTAAAATATAAATTGATTCGAGGTTTCTGCGGGATTTGAGTATCAATTTGTGCATGTATACGCTGCAAGGCAGTTTAAAATTAGTATTTGCGAGTGTCTGTGATCGTTCCTAAAGTTGTACACGCTGCAAGGCGGTTTAAAATTAGTATTTGCGAGTGTCTGTGATCGTTCCTAAAGTTTTTTCAGGGATGCTTCAAAAGTATCTTACCTAGAGCACTTTATTAGTGGTATTAAAAGAGGAAAACAGGTCTTCAGCTATACAGTACCGTCCAAAACGATTAGAACGTCTGTATTTCTACACCAAAATCTTTAATAGCATTTGCCAGAGAAAATCCAAGGTTTCTAAATTGGTGTACGATAACCTACAGCTATAAACTACGTAAGGGTAAAGGTTATAGGAATTTGTAGCTAATATAAACAGGGTTGCAAAAAAAAACCCAAACTGCGGGTTTTATTCTGGGGGGTTTCAAAAGACAAACACTACAAGCATTAGAATAACGTAGAAAAAGAATACCTATCTCTTTTTAAATAATATTAATAATTAATTAACTTAATAATTATATTAAGGTAAAAACAGATCACTGATCGAGAATTGTGGGTACCATAATTGCCATAACCTGGAGAAGGAGAGATGAATTATGAGTCAGTATCAGAGAAATAACCTTAATTTGATACATATTCGTTGAAATTATAAACATAAATATGCATTTTGAATAAAATAATGATAAGCAGCGTTCATTTCTTTAAAAAAAAGTGTAATTTTGAAAAACAAACCGGGGTTTTTATCAAATTTCACTTGAAAAAAGCCCCCCTCCAAAAAAAAAACCGGTAATAAACCTTGGGGTTTTTTATTTGCCAATCCTGAATGTCAAACACTCCATAACTGTAGTCGATAATATTATGTCAACCTATGGCAAAACAGGTTTATGTAAAGTTGATAAATCGTGCGGTAAGCCATGGAAGACCTAAAAAAGGGAAGAACAAACCATTAACCAAATTGTGAAGAAAGGTCGTTTCAAGACGCCTACAGCGGTTTCTAGAAACATTGAGATTTTGGCTATCAACGTCTCCAGGCAGACTGTGTCATGTGGGCCGTGGAGAGATATGCTTCACGCTTGTATACACTCGGTCAAGCCATTTTTCAGTCCGAAGAACCAGAAGACTGGTCTTGCTCGCCCCCGAGGACTTTATATGGACGGATGACCAATTGAGTCAAGTCCAATTCAGTGAGGAATCTAAGTTCAATTTATTCAGATCCGATGGGAGGAGGTTCGTTCGTCGCAGAGAAGCGAAAAAATGTTGGCCAATTGTACAAGAATGTGAAGTTTGGCAGAGTAAGTGTCATAGTCTGGCGAGGGATTTCGGTTGAAGGAACTTGGCCACTTGTGCGCTTACTGAGCACAGTGAATGTACAAGCGTACAGGGAATTACTACCACAACATGCTTTGCCCCGTCTGTCCGCCTTGGAAGCCCAACCTGCAATTTTCATGGAAGATAACGCCCCCTGCCACATGGCCAAGTCTGCGAAAAACTGCCAAGATGAGGAGCACATCATTGTTATCAACTGACTTGCACAAAATCCTGACCTAAGTCCTATTTAAAATGTTTGGGAGACACTCTGAGAGATCTAAAGAGAAGAATCATAAAACAGTTGAAGAACTCTGGGAAAGTCTTTGCAATGAACGTTGCAAGATTACTGCGCAAGAGTGTCGACATTTCGTTCGTTCCTGTAGCAGGAGATGTCAAAGCAGCATCGAGAATAAAGCTCTCCACACTAAATGTACATTACTTATAACTTGTACAAGTGTTTTTCACTCAGAACTTAATTGTTACACTTCAATATAAATATGTTTCTGATATCGTTCTGATCATTTTGGACACCAATATTTCTAGAAAATTGTTTATCTGCTTGCTGATAACTTTTGTTTTATTTAAACAAATTTTGAAAAACTTTTACCTATACATAGTTTATACCTGTAGATGTTATACCTTCCGATTATATCCTACTGGTATAAAGTACGTAAGCTAGGACTGCACAAGTGTGGTTGCTCAACAACTTCCCGGACCATTGATCACCAGAGTTGTGTTCAAAGAACGGAAAGGAGAGTGGGATAGGAGGGCAGAGACAGATTTCTCTGGATTATCTACAGTTTATGATCTTTTACCTGAGCTTATTGATGACCGGATCGACCGTGAAGGTTCTTTTCATCAGAAAAAAAAAGATAATTCGATTGGCAGGACTCTTCAAGCCGTTGAGAAGGCGACGACAGCAATCCCGTCCTTGTTCTCGCAAACGGTTGGTGAGCAGAGGCCTTTCCACGCACCTCAGGTTCTTGCCACCCTTCTCCTTGACGCCCCTGGACATAGTGGCCACCAAGATGCTCGTTCTTCTTCGCGGGCGTAGTCATTTTGAGATTCGTAGAACAATCGAAGGCTTTTCTCACAGCTAGTCTGTTTACAACTTGAGATCTGCCTGAACGTGGTCGATCTTTGAGATCTTCCCCGTTCTTGGGTCTCTCCGCGACTCTGAACGGTCATCCAGCTGACGTTTAGCATCTTGGCGATGTCTGACTAGTTTTGGCCCGCGCGCAGGAGAGCAATTATCTCGATTCTTTTCACATCTATCTCGACATATTTGAACACAATGTAAAAGATGTTTAAATGACACATTCTGGAAAAGTACAACATTAAGTTTCTTTAACGAAACTATATCTATCATGCGCGAAAACCTCTTCATTTGTATAGTTAAAGATAGTAGTAGATACCGAAATAAATCCTGTAATGTAATAAACTGATTCCACTAAAATGTGTTTTTTATCTCATGAAAGAAATTCACGCTATTTTGAAGTTGTTCTGCATATATAAATATATATATATATATATATATATATATATATATATATATATATATATATATATATATATATATATATCGGCCATAATATAAGGGTCAGTAAAAACAAGTGTATTTAAATATTTATTACAAAAGTTTAAAAAAACGTTGAGACTATATATTATACACATAATTAGATATATCTAATATCTATCTTTTAGGAAAATTTCAAGTGAATGGAATAAATAATTCGTAAGTTATGAGGAAATAAACAAACTATCTTCCAAATTGCAGTGGCCAAAAGAAGGGTCACTTAGAAAAATGGAACTATCAACCAAGGTATTTGCGTTTAGGAGATTGTTGATGGGCCAACAGTTACTTCTTATGATCATACATCATAGGAACATTCAACTGTCAACTGGGCGGCTTGTTAGAGACGACCGGTGTCCTGTGATAAAAAAAAGTCAAATTATGTGATAGCAACTACTGTAGGGAGGTCTAGATGCGTTGTGCAACGAATTGTAGCTCGTTTGAAGTCATTAAGATCGACAGATGCTGAACCTCAAACCGATATATCTCGTAAAACGTCACGAGGACAGGATCGTATTATGGTTAAAATGTAACTGGAGGATAGGTTTAAGAGTGCTGCTGAGATATCCCGCGAGTTCAGCTCCACCTCCGATGTCAACGTATCGCACAAAACAGTTTTCCTGAGGTTACGAGGTTCTGCCTGGGTTGCTTGCTCGGGCACCGGCAAAGATCTCCAAGAAGAATCAAAGAGCGCGTTTTCGTTAAGCTCACGAACATGTCGTTTGAACAGAAGAACAGTGGTCGCAGGTTCATTTTAGCGATGAATCGAAGTTTAATATAATTGGTTCCTGTGACGGGATGTACGTCTGACGAAGATTTGGCAAAAGGTTATTTCGTGCATGTATGAAGAAGACGGTGAAAGATGAAGGAGGCAGTGTAATGGTATGGGGAGTGATATCTGCTGCTAGGCCTGGTTCACTTATTCGCCTACAAGGGACTATCAATGCTGAAATCTACAAGAATATTCTTAGAAAGCATACTCTTACACATCTACGATCGTCGTCAGTTCAACCTCCAATCTTCGTGCAGGACAACGCTCCCTGCCACACTGCGAAGAGAATCAAAGATTTTTTTGAGTGATAACGGGGTTGATCTCATGGACTGGCCACCTCAAAGTCCCGATCTCAACCCTACAGAAACCGTTTGGAAGATTATTGGGCATGAAGGAGAAATCTAAAGAACCAAGATGACCTCTGGGAATTATTGAAAAACGAATGGAAAAATATTACCACATCATTTTGCAAGAAATTGATTCAGTCCGTGCTAACAGATATCAAAAAGCCATTGCTAGTAAAGGAATATTCACAAAATATTAATAGTAAGGGTTTCTTTTTTGGTCTTGTTCCATTTTACATTGTTTTTCTAAGTGACCCTTAACTTTTGGCCGCTGCAATTAGGAAGATAGTTTTTTTTATTTCCTCATAATTTACGAAATATTTATTTCACTTACTTGAAATTTTCGCGAACGATAGATATTAGATATATATAAATATGTGTATAATATATATTCTCAACGTTTGGTTGAACTTCTATAATAAATATTTAAATACACCTGCTATTACTGACCCTTATATCATGTCCGTCCGCTAGTATATATATATATATATATATATATATATATATATATCACACGAGTAAAATAAATTGTTTCAAAGTTGAAAGTGTGCCTAAGGACTAATAACCACACCAATGTAGGATATTTGACCTTGAACACGCTCAGTAAGAGTTTATCTTTCATTTGGATAAAAGCATACGAGGTTTCTTTTGAGAATGTCAGCTAAAATCTAAAAACAGTACGCTACACTCGCGGTCCTCCGCGCCAGGAGAAGCGTGAAGAAGATTGTGAATTTGCTTAACTACCCGAGATAGCGAGATACCTCGTTTACAAATCGAAACAGCAGTATGACGAGACTGAGAATAAAAAAGTAGTGCATAGGATCATACATATTAAATTTACCGCCTCTTTGATGATTCTGAGCATGGTCAGCAGCAAGAGCCACGTTATGCCTCCTTACATCTTCCCCCAGGGAATCAAGGTCAATGCGGACGTTTTCATGGAAGTGCTAGAGACTGTATTCAAGCTTTGGATGGAACAATTAGACACGGGAAGGCATTACGTTTTCCAGCAAGACTCTACTCTTTCACACAATTCTAGGATGACACAGGCGTGGTTGCTAAACAACGCCCCGGACCACTGGTCCCCAGACTTGTGCTGTCCACCTCCTGCGACCGCAACCCTCTAGATTATTTCTTGTAGGCCATTGTTGAGAATGATTTCAACAAGGCTGCTCACAACACAAGGATCTCTGAGGGACGCCAATGTCGAGGACATTGTAAGGACTACATAACTAGTTCAGGTCCCGCTTGTATAAGGTCGTGAAGGCAGTAGTTGGCCATTTCGAATTATTTCAATATATATATATATATATATATATATATATATATATATATATATATATATATATATATTGTCGTAGAATGGCCCTTTCTGATCACTCCACACACAAACCGCTTTTGTCGTGGTATTTTCGGTGGTAGTGATATACTTCTTTGATGAAGTAGGCTTTGTTCTAAGAGTGCTAATATTGTTATTTTAAAGAAGAGCCGCTTGAAACACGTAAGGATATAGAGAAACACACAATATTTCATAAAATAAACTTATATTTTAACTTTAACAATTTAATACACAAAAACTAAACATTAACCACAGAAATACTCCGAATATTATAATACACAATAATTACTTTAAGTCGCTACGCACTTCAATATACAATATTTAGGCTTATTGAGTCTACTGGAGTTTAAATACCTCAGGAATGTTATTGTCTCCACGACGCGTTCCGACCGGCCAGATGGAGGTGGTCGAGATCACGAGGTATTTTAGCGAGGGTAGCAGATGGGGGTCCACACGGTATTCAATGGGGGAGGTCTTCAATGGACGAGAACAATCACGGTGCTTAAGGTGGCACCAAAATAGGTGGGGTATCTCTGGCGAGAATAAGTCGAACTTGGTTCTTAAACCAAGTTAACTTAGTCTGGTGACCCAAGTAATCTACCTGTCCAGTCTCGGTAGCCCGATCTTAATCCGGGGACTTCGTCACCTGGAGACTGACGTATTCTACCTATCCAGTCTCGGTAGCCCGTGGTCTTAATCCGGGGACTTCGTCACTTGGAAGCTGACGTATTCTACCTATCCAGTCTCGGTAGCCCGGGGTCTTACTCCGGGGACTTCGTCACCTGGAGACTGACGTATTCTACCACGATTTTCCAAATATTTCTTATTTATACCTCGTCACCCCACTGGTGGAGGAGTAGGAAGGGATGGGGCTTGTGGACGGGCCCAGGAGGGTTCTTATTCAAACGGTTTTTCTCACACTAAGTCTTACCTCGGCTCCCGTTAGCCTTCGAGCTTGAGAGAAACGCGTCTCCAATTTCTTCCTTTAGGTGAACTTGAATATCACTCTTGTAGGGGAGATCTTGCATTTTAACCTTTAGGCCTTTCATAGCGACGAGTGGCGAGGCGCTGTGGTTACGAGTTTGACCTCACGGTGCCGGGGCCTGATGTTTTTGCGGTAACCATCCCGGGTCTCCACTGAGGAGAACGGGTGGGTGACGATTCCCATATATATATATATATATATATATATATATATATATATATATATATATATATATATATATATATACAGTAGTGTGCAAATTAGTTAGGACAGTACTCAATTTTTGGACTATTTCGTATTATTTCTTAATTTTTGGCAACACTAATGAAGTTTCTCTTTGTTTTCCGTGCAGAATAGTGTACTGGTAATATCCGACAACTGCTTTGTTGTGCCCTAGCTACACTAAGCCCGAGAATGCTACACCAGAGCTTGTGGTGGATGATTATTGCTGGGAGCGTGCTCCGTGGTGTACTTGGTTCTGCCGGAATATTCACCTTCCAATCATTATTAGACTATAAATTTATTATGGATATCACACCCAAGAAGCGTACAAGTATTATAGCTCTTGTAAATGAAGGTAGCAAAGTCAACTGTTGGCGACATTGTAAAAGGAGCTGAAAACACTGGTGAACATTCAATACTGCGACAAGGAAGTTGGCGGATTTTCTAGAAAACCGGTACGTAAACAGTTAGTGACTTCTCCTATGAAGGCAAAACGTCTTCGCTGAGAACGCAAGTATGCTGGATGGAAGGCAGCTGACTGGAAAAAAGTGATGTTTTCAGACGAATCGCATTTTGAAGTACATGGGCACAGGTAGGTGGTAGTAAGACGAAGCAAAGATGAATCACTTCAGCCAGGTCACATTCAACAGGCGCCAAAATATGCACCTAAGAAGATGTTTTGGGGTTGTTTTAGTGCTAAAGGGCCAGGGCGGCTTGTTATTATTGAGGGAATGATGAACAGCGTTAAATACAAGGCAATCCTGCAGACTCACTTGCTTCCCGTGATAAAGAAAGACTTTCTTGATGTAGGCGGCATTTTTCAGCAGGATCTGGCTCCGTGCCATACTTTCCAAATGATGCGCACATTCTCCGAAAAAAAGGACTTACCGTTATAGATTGGCCTGGGAATTCTCCTAATCTAAACCCCATCGAGAATCTATGGGCTATAATTAAACGTAGAATCGAAAAAACCGACTGTTCGACGATGTAGAAGATGATTTGTGCTGTTCTCAATGCCTGGTACCGTAACGAAGAACTGGCAAAAATGTGTTCAAATTTGGTTGAATCTATGGCAGAGCGAGTGCAGCAAGGCGGTCATATTTTATATTAAATGTAAACCATATCACTGACTACAAGGGGAGAGATCAAGTTATTTTGCTAGTCGAAGCCAGCAGTCACCGGGAAGTAGCCACATAACTCAACAACATGCATCCAGCGAGCCTTCAAGGACTGTGACTGGGACTGTGAGTCGTCCTGTCGGAGTAAAGATTGTCTTTTCAATTATATGTGCGACACAACGGCGGACACTGTATGTAAATGCGCTCATGAGAATATATTTCTTAGTTTAGTACAAATGTTTTCTTATCGTGTGGACAATTTGTATTAATTTACATGAACTCCATATATATATATATATATATATATATATATATATATATATATATATATATATGAGAAACTTACAGAGTAGCGAGTGAGTAGAGCAATAAATGCAAAAAATCCCACAGAAAAATGAGAGGTCGATTCCAAGTACTTTCGAACAAGTTCAAAAGTACTTGAAATCCGCCTTTCATTATCCTGTTGGATTTTGTGCATATATATATATATATATATATATATATATATATATATATATATATATATATATATATATATATATATATATATATATATATATATATATATATATATATATATATATATATATATTTGTTTGTACTACGTAGGGAAAAAGAAAGATTAAATTAGAGCTTTTACTTTCGTTATCTTAATAACATTTTCAAATTCACAATGGTTTATGAAATAGGGCACTCAGAATATGTAGTCCTGACTATATAAACCAAGCATTTACAAAAATTTGAGAGATTGCTTTCCATCTGTGTTACCCGAAATATCTTTTTAGAAAACTGCAGAAATAAAGTTAAAAAAACATTCTATAACCGCAAGTTAGGGAAAACAGAACCTTTGCACAACATATTACTTTGACCTTACCATGATAATTTCTTGTATGCAGTACCAATGTTAAAACAACTTAATATGAATGTAACTTTTAAATACAATTATACATTAAAAAATATGTTAATAAAACACAGCCCAAGGAACGAAAATATTGTAATATATAGTATACCTTGTTTAGATTGTAATTTATTCTATGTAGGTTAAACTTCTAAAAATATCTCTGTAAGAATTAAGCAACATCAAAATGCAGAATCTAAGGGATATATAAATAATGCCTTAGCCGTCCACAGGCTTAAGATGGGTCACCAGATAACTGGTCAAAAGCAGATACCATAATGCATATAAATGATTTTATTAGCAGAAATATCTTTGAATCGTTCCTAATCTCCAGCACAAAGGAGAGAAATGTAAATATTAGGCCCGGTTTGTTTTCTTTAGATCTAGTCTTATCTTTCTTCCTCAAATCAAACTTATCAGAGGTCATAAAAAATCTGACCATCTGACTTTATAGGGAAAACGTTATTTTGTATTAATACAGTGTCCCTCTATTTCATAAACCATTGTGAGTTTGAAAATGTTATTAACTAAAGTAATAGCTCCAATCAATCTTTCTTTTTCCTTACGTGGTACAACTAAATATTTATACTTAATCACGTGTTATCTCTCGTAATTTTTACCCATCTATATATATGTATATATATATATATATATATATATATATATATATATATATATATATATATATATATATATATATATACATATATATATATATATATATATATATATAAATACAACAGTTAATTACATATAACAATTAAAACCAAAACTTTTTGGTTCAAAATTAAGACATTATTCCACTTCAAAGAAATGAAAGGAAACAACATTATTTTTATCCGTTCTACGAGAATTATTCAGCACAAAACCATACTTCCATACATTAATTTCGAGAAATGACGTGAAAATACTTCACTCTTACGTATCATGTGTCATTTATAGGGGAAGAGAAATATTAATGGTGAAAAGATAAATGCATTTTGGGGGAGTAATACTGTAAATGTGAAATCCTAGAAAATATATAAAACCGACTTCAAAGAGATATAAATTGTCGTCGAAAGCAAATAAACATACCAAGAAAGAGATTAATGATCCATTTTTACCTTTTCCATTGAGGGATAGATATAACGCGCGGTCTTTGAAGACTCGATCCCTACATCCGTGGTTCCTAAGTGAAGTTGTTTCGAATGGCACTTACGTCTTCCCTCGGTACTAACATGACGTTTTGGTTCGAATCATGTTTTGCCCCCAAGATATCTATTGGGATGCGTGATGCAGATATATGCAATAGCACTTATGTTCCTTAGAAACATAGATGTGATGGTGCATGCGCAGAAGAAAAGCTATGCACTTATGTTCCTTAGAAACATAGATGTGATGGTGCATGCGCAGAAGAAAAGCTATGCAATTATATTAAATAAATATGTAGTGTGAATTACCGTTGGTATGGACTACCTGATGCTTTGAGGCTCGCGTAAACTCGCGTGGTGAAATTAAGTTGAGTACACATATTGTCATAGGGTGTCGACTACTAGCAGTTTTAGCACCCTATATAAACAAATAATAATAACTTATCGTTGTCGTGTTGCGTGGTGAAGTTTGTGTAGATAAGCCGAGATGGCATGTTGTTGCACGAATGAAATTCGCTTCTCGGATCAAAGTCGCAGAAGCTAAATGCGTATTGCAGCGATTCATGACGTGAATGGGAGTGGAATGCATTCTTTCTCAAGCAAAGTGAGATCTCAAAATGGCAGGACGACGTGTTTTTGTCTTGTATTCTTTGTAACGGGGAAGTATCTGGAGAAACGAAGGCTAAGAGAATAGATCTGAAATTTGCTGTTTATCGCTGAATTTTCTTTAATTTTTGCCCTTTTACCTAACCAACCGTAACGGACTTTTTTCTGATTTTGTTGACATAGACGAGATAGATTTTCATTTCTGGAATTCGGCTGTTTCTTTATTACGGCATTATTCCTCTAGGACCTCTAGGTGGCCTTGTTTTACCATAGCTTTTGGTCCTCTGGATAACTCCACGCTCATGTGGTAGCCCATGCTTAGCTACTCACTTGAGAGCCCAGTCCAGCCCGAAGAGATACGACCATAATTACTCTTCACGGAAGTTATGTTTTTGGCTGGAATAATCGTTGTTTTCTATAGGACCATACACAACGTTACGGATGGATTATATTTAGAAGGGGAAGTCGATCTGTAAAGTTATCAATGCAATATCTTTCGAATTCACGGAGTTAATCGTAACAAAGGTTTACGTTGTCTCAATGTTCTTGCAAAATAATTAGAGTAGATGGTCTAAATGTGTGATTTCATGGGGATAACATATAAGTTCATAGCATTTCATGATTCCTTGAAAAAAACATGGAACGACGAGCTGTCAGTAGGGAGAGAATCAGGGGCAAAGCGCTTATTATTAATAAAACATTGGTTAAGTTAAAGGGAATGATAATTTGTGGAAGATAGTCGAAAGGCCGCAAGGCGCAACTCTACAGAACCTGTCTAAGGTTGAGAATGAAGGAAAATCTACCTGAGGAGTAGATACTGGGACGAAAATTGATTAATTACGAAAAACTCAAAGATGGATCAAACAGAAACCGTTCAGGTGCATTATGACGTCGCTGGAATCCAATATGTAACAAACGAAGTGACACAAAAGATTAGGTTTTCGAGAAGTTAATATGTTTATGAATATTACTTAAGAAAAGGGCTTTCTAAAATGCTATCAACTGTTCCATTGTTATTATAAACTACAGGGAGGTCATACAAGCTCTATTTTAATAAAAATGGTACAATTCATGGGGTGTAGGGTCGGACACTTAAGATGATTATAGAGAAGCGTGTAAAAATAGTTGTCTAGCGAATCAAATGAAGACGTGGACTGAAATCCGAAATAAGTTTAAAAGTAAAGTAAACAAAGTAGAACCAGAAGATAAGACGACACATAAACTGTGTATGCATTCTAGCAAAACAATAGATACTACAATCCTTAGAGAAATCTTCATGTAAATTTAGTAAAACTTGCAAATGATAATGGCACTTTTCAAACAAATTAACTGCCTTTGTAGGAAGAGATGTGTATGGAAAGCTAAGTTGTGTGAAAAGAGCCATTATCATTTGCAGGTTTTACTTGATTTACATGAGGATTTCTTTAAGGATTGCTGTGTGTAATCTTGCTAGATCGCAACCACAGTGTATATATCTTATCATCTGATTCTGCTTTGTTAAATTACTTTTAAATTTATTTCTGATTTCAGTGCACTTCTTCATTTTGATTCGCCAGATTTCTATTATTAAATTGCATCATTTTCATTAAAATAGGGATTTTTTTGTCCACCTTGTAAATATTTAGATCAATTTTAAGCTTTAATTTTTTTTTAGTTATCTGTACGCGTAATGGCAGGGATGTAGATTAATTTTAAATGACAATGAAAAGCTGAATGCCCTAGGTTGGAAAGGCTGTCCTCATCCTACACATTCTTGCGCCATCTAATTATCACTTATTTTTCTCACTGCAACATCATATCGAAGGAAAAACAGGATCATATAAAAAATAGCGAATCCAAAGTTATTGTATTCTATATTCTTGACATGAGTAATTTTGGGTTCGCTATTCTTGACATGGTAAAATATGGTGACAACATGTTCAAGACTATCGATCTTCTGCTTGTAGACAACCTACTCCTGGTTGTGCTGAAAAAATCAACTGGCCCAAATACGCAAAAATACCAGAAGGGTTTGCTTGGAAAAAAAACAACTAAAAACACGAACGTTTTAGGAACAGAGCTTTCCTAAGAACTGGAATTTTTTGACAAATCAAGACTTAAATTGAGCCATTGGATTCACTTTAGGCATTGTTGGATCGAGAAAAATGGAATAAAAACAAAAAATCGGCAAATGGGACTTTCGGTTAGGATACCTAACCTAATCTAACCCAAAGGAGATAGGGGAAGGCATAGTAAGACCTTAGGGTTTCCGCTCCCCCCTCTCTGTCTCATCCAGGCTTAGGAAGGCAGGAAGGGCCGACCCATGCCGACCTTTCCTCAGGATCTCCCTCCGGCGCTCACATCGGCTATACAGTGATTTTGGCCGATTAAGAGCAGGGTACAGGAGGAGACGGAAACAGTTTAAAAGAGGTGTAGACAAAGAAAAAAGGTGACACGTGAAATTTTTAAAATGTGCTTGAGGCTTATATATGAACCTAGTTACTCTGCCCAAAGAACGGGAGGGGAGAGTGGGATAGGAGGATGGTGGGCAGAGCCAGATTTCTCTGGATACTCTACAGTTTCTGATCTTTTAATTGAGCTATGTTGTGACCCTATTATCTACTTACTCTCCTCCGAGCCGTTCTTTGACTGATGATGTTCGGTGGTCTTTGGGCCTTTGACTTTAGGACCTAGGTATGCTAGCGGTTCTAAATCCTTGAACGACTGTATTTTGTCCTTTTGTTCCTTACCTCAGCTGGGAAAACGTGGGTCCCAGCTAATTCCTCATCTATTGGTTTTCAAGCCATTACTTTATTTAGTTTTATCTTTAGTTGTTTGTTTCGTCTCATTATCTTTTGGTTGATCTTTTGGAGTATATATATAGCTTTCACGTCAGATAGCAGCTTCTTTCTACTGCTGGGGAATCTAAGATTTGTCTTTCTGTCCTCCACAATGGTTGTTTCGGGATGTCTTTCTTGTATGTTGGTCCAAATATTCTAGACCCTCTTCCTTAGTATCAGATTGAGTGGCAGAATATTGACTGCCGCATGTAAATCAGGTAGGTTTCTACGCTCTCTTGTTACCCAATATATAGTTTTGCCTTGTATTCTTTGTAGTTTGAGTAATCTTGTCTTTGAGAGTGTGTAAACTGGTATCGGCAGATATGTCAGGACCGATTGTACTAGCGCGGTATGTATTATTTTCTTATTTTTCCTTCCAAGTCTTCTCATTTTTTGCTATAAGTGATATTCTGCTTATTGTTCTTTGTTTCTTTTCTTTATCTTTGGCGGAATATCCTCTGTATTGTACAGTTAGTCATAGCATTGTTCCTTCCTGTGCACATCCGTATTCATTATCGTCTATTATGATTTGAAAGGTATTTCTTCTTCCTATTGGGATAATTTTAAATTTATGAATATTTGTCTTGATTTTCCTGGTGTAATTTGCCTAATGATATCTTCAGTGTACAATGAGTAGAGTGTCTGGCTCGGACACTCACTTTTGGATCTTTAGCCCTCAGTGGCAAGGTTAGATCCACATATCGCTCATGTCTAGCAGAACTACTGTATCTTATAGCTTAACCCTTCGGTTCAGACTTATCAAAGGCTTTTCTCAGGACGATATCGATTGTGTTTTTCTCGGCTCTGGTTTTAACGATCTTTTCAGTTGTTATCGGCAATGCCATCGTTGTGTAACGGTTTAATCTTAAAACAAACTGAAATTCGTCGTATCCTTCATTTTTATCTAAATATTCTGATATCTTTTCTGAGACTTGGCCAAGGAGGTTGAGTAGCGAGATAGTTCTGTTGCTCGTTATCTAGTTCGGAGGTTTGCCTACCTTATAAATGAAGATTATTCTTGCTGTTATCAACCCGTCTGGGTAATATCTCAGTATACTATTTTGTGCTTTAAGGAGGTGAATTTTTTCCAACCCTGATGGTCCGGGTGATCTCTCTTTAACGAGTATATCGCACTCACAACTTTTCTTTAGTAATCGTTGCATCAGTTCCCACGTGTTTCTCTCTGGCTTCATCTGCTAAAAGCCTATGAGTTATCCAATGGTAGTTGTTCCCTTGAAACTTCCTTGCCATCTCTTCCATATAGTCGTCGAAGCGAGCATTTTCCTCCGGGATTATTGTGAAATTTTTGCCCAATGGCCCCAGAATCTTTATTCGTTCGACTGTTTATCATCTGTGGGTTCTAGATTGTCATCTTCTAACTTGATGTTTTTTATTTATTTGGTCTTGTTTTTATTCTGTTTATTTTCTGCCATGCTCTTTTAGGGCATTTTTCTTTCTCTACTTTATCAATTAGTTCTTTCCAGTCATCATTTTTTTGTTCCCCAAGTAATATCAGCATTTCCCTTTTTAGCCGTTGCAGTTTCCTGTACAGCTGAGTTTGCGTGTCTTGTTGCCTGATTATTTCATAGATTTCTGATATATTCCTAGCTTTCCTTTTCATTTCCAAAGTCCATCTTGGGTGTATAAGCGTTCTACATTCTATCCATGGAACATTTTTCCTGTCCCTTTCCATTAGTATCTTTGAATGTTTTCTAATTCCACATTAACATCATCTTTGCTCCCTCTTTCTAATTGGGCCGGTCAGTACGCCATCAATGCTTCCTTGTACTTATCCTAGTTAGCTCTTACATAACTTTTCCTCTTTGGAAAAGCCACCTGTATTGGATTTTGGTTGATGAGACCCATTATCTTAATATAGTCACTGCCGAGGATGGCTATGGGCTCCGTGTTAAAATAATTATAAGGCATATTTAGACTCCTTTGTAGTGCTTCATCCAGTGATGTATGTGGGGAAAGCAGGTTCGATTATCAGAACTACTTTCCTATTCAGAAGCATCTCCAAGTTTTATCCACTATTGTTCTCGGTTCTATAACCCGACACGGCCGGCGCAGCAGGCGTTAAGTTCACTCATGAGTAAACTAGGGTGTCTGTTCCTAAATATCTCTATGATCGTGTGTATAGGGATATATTTATTACCATTCCTTTTGCTTTTATATGACTATAAAAATAAAGCGATAGGAGATTAATTTATGGCTGATCATCAATCGCACGATCCCTTTAGAGTTTAGATAAAAAATACATTTAAAAATGAGGCGACGCTATGGCTGTAAAATAATGTTACTATGAACTTTGACATCCTCACCATTAAGGAACCACACACATACGCACACACACACACACACACAAACAGACAATTGATTTGGATGTTGTCCGCTTCCATGAAACACTTTGTTAGGAGTGTGGTGAAGGTGATGCTTGCGGCGCCCTGGTGAGATGCTCGAACAATATGAAAGACAATATAGCGGTCGCCATCCCTGTTGGGTCCTCGCTTTTCCCCCCAGTAATTCATGTCCTTCCTATGCAGCCACCCATACCTGAATCCGACCCCTGCCCTCTTAATTCGCCAAATAATATGGAAATAATCTTTTGGAGATAGATTTACACGACTATTTTAACCGATTTATTGGCACCCTTTGTGTTACGATTAAATCGGGCATCAACTGTTATGTTAACCTTTAGGATACCGCTGTTGTTAATAATAATAACATTTACCCTGTTAATTCAAGTTAATATATTTAATAAATTTAATAATATTTTGTTTTCCTTTTTAGAAAAAAAGAGGACAATCTTTTTTTGACGCACTAACAGTTAATGTCTAGAGCAGGTGACCCTGTGTTAGGTGACTTACGTGATATTTGTTCATAATAAGTTAGGTTAGGTGAGGTTAGGATAATTTTTTATACCAACAACCACACATACCAGCATGAAAACTACCTTTAAGTTGATTTAGGCTAGTCAGCTGAAATCTAAAAATAAAGCGAAGGGGAATCTTGAATTAGGCATTAATATTTAGAGTAATGAATTAATCTAACGGAATGCGATTAATGGGATCTAAAGTCAATCGTAGGCAATTAATTCAGTACTTTATATTCAAATGTGATTTAACTTTGTATTTTATGATTACAATTTTATAACATCCACTTGTAATGGGATTTATTTCGCTTGTGAACTTGGTCATTCTCGGAGAAGAGGATTCTTCATTTGACTGATGTCAGGAAATAATAGACCTTTGAAATGTATGTAAATTACGGTATGTGTTTAATTGGTTGTTTGAAATTAACTATAATTCGTCCACATAACCTGAGTGTAGACAATAACATTATTGCGATAGGGTTCAAAGTAGTGACATACATACTGTGTATCTGTATCAAAAGAGTGACATATGAGTATATACTTTATCAAAGGTGTGACATGCATAGTGTATCAAAGGAGGGACATACATATTGCATCAAAAGAGTGATACAACATACCGTATCAAAGGAGTGACATACATACTGTGTATATGTATCAAAAGAGTCACATATATACTTTATCAAAGGTGTGACATGCATATTGTATCAAAGGAGGGACATACATAGGGTTCAAAGTAGTGACATACATACTGTGTATCTGTAGGAAAAGAGTGACATATATACTTTATCAAAGGTGTGACATGCATAATGTATCAAAAGAGTGACATACATATTGCATCAAAAGAGTGATACAACATACCGTATCAAAGGACTGACATACATACTGTGTATATGTATCAAAAGAGTGACATATATACTTTATCAAAGGTGTGACATGCATAGTGTATTAAAGGAGGGACATACATACTCGTATTGCAAAAAAAAGAGTGATACAACATACTGTATCAAAGGATGACATACATACTGTATCATAGGAGTGATGTAACGGAGGAGTACCATAAATACCTTTTCAAAGGAATAGTATCTATATAAAAAATAAGTAGTTAATAGGTTATTATAAAAAGTAGAATTAAAACATTGTAAAAGTAAATTCAAACGTTTAAAATTCTTGTTCTTTATCAACGAAATTATATTCCAACTTATTTGTTTGGTTAGGTTAGGTTAGGTTAGCTTAAGTTAGGTTAGGTTTGGTTTGTTTTGTTTTCTTTAGGTTAGGTTAGGTTGCTTGGAAAATTAACTTTAACTCTCAAATGAATAACTTTAAAGAAAAGCTTATCTTACTTTAATCAAGAACAGGAAAATAGCTAAAAACCGGCAATTTATGTATTTACATTGATACATTGTTGTGATAACTTTTGGTCTACTCATTTATAATTTATCTCAGATTTATCACTCATTCTTACGTCATCTCGGCACACCGGAAGGGGGGGGGGCACCTTGACCCTGGAGTGTGCTTCCTTCTTCTGCTTCTTGCTTTTGTTTTGATTCTTGTTCATGTATTTTTTGGTTCTGCTTTTTCTTTTCCTGGGGGGGTGTATATTGTTTTGTTATCTATGTGATTTGTTTTAATCTTGTATCAGACTTGTGCTCTTGGGAGCATTCGCTAAAGCGGCGCTATAAAGAAAAAAAATCCCTCAGTACCTACGATTTTTTTAATTACTACTAAGGTAATATTTAAATCCTAGAGATATCCTATTTTGAGACATTTTTTGCCCAAATATCTCGAAATATTAGTGCCATTCTGTTAACCTTTGTGGATTGGCGCTCCTTGGGCCAAGAAAGATTTGCTTAGATGTGAGTACTGATCCAAATCCGGATTTTGGATCGTTATTCAGTTTTTATAACATTGCGAGATATCCATTGCTTACTTTCTACCAAAATGCACATTTTGATTCGGATCCGGTCAGGAACTGAATATATGAAAATATATATTTGGAAGGGCAATATTTACAGAGTTGCACTACAGTAGGGGAGTGTTAGAAACAGTATTCTCAATCCTGTGTAGCTGAGATAATTTAGAATACTTCGAAGAGATTTTGCTACTCTGCTAAAAGCTAGTAGTTATATCTGGACGAATGAGAGATCCAGATTCGCCATTTTGGAAAATCAGCCTTTTCTCGGGTTCTTCTGGGATGAAGGAAATACATATACTTGTATTATAGTGTTACTTAATTTGGCCTATGGTGATCTGGGATAGAAATCTGGATTCATTCTGACATAACTAAAAATCATATTTTTGCCTATAAACAGTTAACAAAATTATAATATTTTCTGGTAAACATTATTAAGAAATTTTGCATCAGTTTATTCCAGAAACTATTTTATTAGCATTGGTGGAGGTGTGATAGAACGGTCTGAGGCCGCCTTAATTCAGCCACTATCACATGTTAAAACACCTGCTTACCCACGTGTATCCTGCGAGAGGAAGCAGAAGCGCGTTATCGCCATCATAGCCAATGTTTAATCGAGGAGGTTCACTTCACCGTTTCGCCTTCATGCGTCGATCTCGCCAGATTGAATTAGGCTTATGGGCAGATAAGGTATTTTCCCAGGCGCCACCGGGACATTCCCCCGAAGTCCCCCACTCAATTATTCCCTACGCCATGGAGATGGCTCCGGCTATTTATACCATAGCTTTTCCCAATTGAAGCAGATCTAGATTATCTTCGCGAGGCATCAAGCCAATCTGATCTCCCTTGTGCGCCTAGGAACTCTGCCGAGAAACCCCTTATTGTTCAGAAGAGGACAATATCCCTTGAGTTCCAAAGTTCGTGCCCTTCGAGACGCCAAGTCAACAAGGCCCCCCTGTTGTTCAGAAAGAGAACAACGTTAGAACAGCCATTGTTCTTTGAGCCCGTTTGACAAGAAACGGTTATCACCCCCCCCCCTCCCCCCATCTTGTTGTTCAGAAAGAGAACAACGTTAGAACAGCCATTGTTCTTCAATCCCGTTCGTCAAGAAACGGTTCTCGTTCCCAAGACATCACGTCCGGATAATTTAATTCCCCCCTTTTTAACGTTCTTCAAGAGAACGCTTGGTTTCAACAATAACCTCCATTGTTCATCTAGAACATCTCCGATTTGCTGTCATAAGGATCGCTCGTACTTCTGAGCCCCACTTCGCTTTCACTCCTCGAAGACAGTCCTTCCCCCTCGTTAAGGACAACCCCCCGAAGAACCCTTCTGCTGGAAATCGCCAGTTGGACCGAAGATTCCCTCGCATCGTCTTCCTCTGCACAACAACTTTGTAATTACGTAAGCTGAGCATTACCTTTAATCATTTAACCTTTTGGCAACGCAACCCTGTGCTTTAAATGGTTTAGCGAACCATTCTCCCCCTTTTTTTTGTTTGTTTACCGTTTAAAGTCTCTCCAAATCTTATTCCTCAGATTAGTCAGATATTCCCATGACCCTTTTCATTCACGCGTTTCTCCCATTTTTTAATCCCCGTTTATGAAAACATTTTTTTTGTCTGTGTTGTTGATAGTTTAATTAATAAAACTTTATTTTATTAATGGTAGCCATATTATTTATCCTTGTGCTTCGTTCCACTTCTTAAGCATATTGAAGATAAATAAGCCTCTCCAGGCCCCCCTTCCCTTTTGAACTAACCTCGGTCAATCAGATTACCACGTACTCGAAATATAGAAAATTCCCTTAACGAATAGTTATATATGCTATATCGTCGGGAGCCTATTCTATGACAGGAGGTATGCACTCTCTGAATGCTTTCTAATCAATAATGTTACTATTAAAACCTTTGGAGTAGATCACTCTACAAATCTATAACTTTAGGTAGACTACTTCTTTTTTTTTCCTCTGTATTTGAAAAAGAAATTATTTCCAATATTTGTCTTAAATATCATCGAGTGTACATCCATTGACTTATGTTCTGATGATAATCTCCATAAAGCTTCTCCATGTTACTATAATTCCATTTAGGAATTGCTACCAGAGATATATTAAATGCATGGACTGTACTCCGTAGCCTGAGGTAGCTTGAAGTAACATGGAATGTACTACCTGGCTTGAGGTAGCATTAATCTTATTACCTCTCGGAATGGCCTTGAATGGACCCTAGAGTCTTTGCTGGTCCTAATTCTCTAGTATATCTTCTGTTTTCCCTTACCTGTTCGAAGTACAACCTATTCCATTAAACTCAGAAGCAAATAGTTCAGAAATTCAGCAACAAAATTGCTATAGCTAACTTCTGTTTGTTTATTAATATATCACTATTACAGAATTGCTGCTGTTTATTTATCAAAATTTTATAAACAAATTCAAAGCTGTTTAGCGAACTATATATATATATATATATATATATATATATATATATATATATATATATATATATATATATATATATATATATATATATATATATATATATATATATATATATATATATATATATATATATATATATATATATATATATATATATAAAGAAGAAGGAGCAAATGCATGGGGGATGAGCCTTTAAGTTGTGAACGGGTAAGTAGATGTGGTATAAAAATTCCTTGGAGGTTCCTAGCTTAGAGAGATACTGGGTTTGATGTGGTAACGCTTTGGGCGAATTAGAGTCATTGTGCCTGGTAGCTTAGCGGTAGAGCATTTGACCGGCAATCAGCAGACCTGGGTTCGACTCCCCACCACGAATTTCAAACTTTTTTTTCCCTGGCGTTATCTCTGTCTTCTCGGTAAAGGATTGCCTCCATTGTGCCGCCCTCTGCCTCTTTGATTCTAGTCTTCTTCTAATGTCCCTTTCTCTTACCTCTAAAAAATCCCCTCCTGTTTCTTGTCTCATTGCTCATTCGCGTCCAATTTCTCTTTCTTGTATATATATATATATATATATATATATATATATATATATATATATATATATATATATATATATATATATATATATATTTATTTATTTATTTATTTATATTTAGTCTAAGGCTAAAATATATACATATTGCAAGAAGGAGAATTTGTCGTTGTGTTTAAGAAAAGAAATGGTGTGTACTAGGTAGACAAGTGCAACCGATGAGCAGCAAGGTTAAATTAACTTGTTAATAATAATGAAATATTTAGAACGCATTTGAGCTATTGATTTACTAGAATAATTCTTAGACGCTGTTTCTGGCTATGTTGATGGTTCTTGCTTGGCTTGTCATTCTAAATCAACGGGATCTCTTGTTTGTTTAAGGATTTCTATTTATCATTTATTATATTTCCTTTTCTTTTCGACCCCTTTGCTTTCTCTCTATTTCTATTTATTTTCTTTATGGGTTTCTTTTATTATTTTTAGGATTATTCCATAATATATTCAAATCCAATTAACGTCCTTCTTATCCGGAGCTTTTAATACGTGCTTTTCAAACCTTGCCTTTATTTTATATTCCTAGAAATAAATGTTATCTTCAAATTTAATATATGCATAACATTATATGTGTCATGAAAATCTCCTCTGACTTGCGCATATATGTTTAATTCCTCGCCTCACCTCTATATCCCCTTTAGCTAAATTCATTATTAATTTTTAATTTTGCTTTGCGCCTATCTACTTCCCTTTCTACATAGATCTCTCACTTTTATTTCACTCTCCTCTGCTCTCACCCGTGCTTAGCAGCCAAGTCGTGCGCATTTCACTTAATCTGCAATCAACTTGTGACTTTAATAGTCCTCATGGGAGCAAGGTAATTTATACCTTAATTACAAGCCATCTCATGGCCGGATGACTTTGCAGTTTTCTCCCAGGGGAGCCAGCATCGCTTGCGAGAGGAAAATTTAACGTAAGTTCAACGTTGATATAAAGACTACGTCGTCTGTTGATGTATAAAGGATACACTGTAGGCTTATCTTTCCTACTTAGGCTGTGTTGTTGCAGGCCTAGAGTCTAACTTGATGTGGAAATTATACAGAAGAGGAGACAATTAAGTGAATGGGGAAGGAAGATGCTACAATTTTAGCAAAGAATATAGCATACAATAATTTTAATATTTATCGCTGCATATTTTTTTAACTTCGTTTTTCTTTAAAAGTCTAATAGGTGAGAAGTGTGTTTATTTTTATCTTCTAGTGAGTCTTGCTCCAATAATTATATTTTTAGACTTTCAAAACGAAAAAAACTTGAGCGAATGTTGAGATAAAGGAGTAGAGGAGATACTGAACTTCAAGACTTAAAGAAAAGAAACGAAAGCCAAGAGAAGCAACGCCGCCAATAAGTTTTTTGAAAAAGGTGTCGTAAAGAAAGCAAAGTTGTAAAGGACTCTGACACCAATTGTGGAAGTCTCATATTATTTATGGGGAGTCGCTATTGCCTCCGCAACCTAACGAAGGAAATAAAAACTCGAAGAATGTAACGAAAAAATTCATTTTGTTTTATCAATACCTATTGAAGTAAATGAATTGATTGGGCATTTTCGATTACCTATCAACTTTAATGAGATAAATATAATAATTGTGGTAAAAAAACAGGTTGGTCACTTTATCACATATGTTATTACACATACTTCATTTGGATAAGCGCGAAGCAAAACGGAAATTGCGAGTGAATAAATATGGCACTGAAATATTTATAAAATACCCATGAATTAGGATTAATCACTTCAGGGCTGCCCGTGAATTTAGATGAGATGAGAGTCTGGTAATCACGTACTATAAGTTCGATTTGATGGAGAGTTACGCTGACGGCCGATGGAAAAGAGAGAACAAGTCGAGGAAAAGAAGGGAGCCAGTGGACAAATTAAGTGGCGCGTCTCAAAAAGGAGAGCGAGCGAAGAATGGCAAAACAACCGGAGGCTTTGTGCTCTTTCGTGGAGTCATTTATTTACCAAAGTTCTCGCCACGGTAGATCCTCTCACTTATAGGAACTGATCACAATTTCTCTGCCTTGCCTCAAACCACAGGAGGATGGGGTTCGGTGAGTGCCCACTACCCCCTTACGAGGGGGGCGGCGCGATTGGACGCCAATGAAACATCTTTGCATGATATATTTTTTTTGTTCGACTCTGACTCCTTCTCTAATTCTGAGGATTGTGAGTCAACCTTTTTGTATCCCCTCGCGTAAGGAGGTCGGCGGTCGAAACCCCTACGAGTGGGAAAGGATCTCTGGAAGGCAGAGAATAGGGAGGCGCCAAGTCTGTATTATCACTTCTCCATCCCGAAAGTTTCATGTTTGATCGCTGATGTGCACAAGAATGTGGACGCTAGGTGATGTGGGAAGGGGGGGGGGGGCGATCTACATTTGCTTTGTCACTAATCCCCCACCCCTGTCTTCGCTTGATGGGATAATTTGTCCGAACCATTTTCCCCCCTCTCGAATTTAAAGCGCAATAGCAAAGAGGCCACATCATGCATCAAATTTGTAAAGAAAGTGCTGAAGCTACAGAAAGTGAAAATGTGTGAATATATATATATATATATATATATATATATATATATATATATATATATATATATATATATATATAGCCTGCAGACATTGGGAGCGGAAGGGAAAACTGCGATGTTGGAGCTGAGAAGGAACACAAGCACCCAGATGTTACCTGTCTCCCTGAGCACAATTCGTCCTGAGACAAATAGTCAGGTAGCGGAAGGCAGAACCACTCCCATGCGAAACTTGTGTGCATGCGTGTTCGTGTACTCGCACGCTTATTTGGTTGATGTGTGAGGCTATGTGTACCTGGGAGAAATAGCCCTGACAAAGCGGAAATTAGTGAGAATGAATGTAAGATATGTGCATACTTCCACTAGTCAATAGGAGGAAGTACTCCCACTAGTTAAAATGAGAAAGTACACCCACTATTTAAAGGAAGTGAGTATTCCAACTAGTTAAAATCAGGGATAATTCCCCTAATTAAAGAAGGGAGTACTCCCAATAGTTAAAAGAATGGAGTACCTTCACCAGTTTAAAGATGGCAGTACTTCCATTAGTCAAAAGCAGGGAGTACTCCCACTAGTTAAAATAAGGGAGTACTCCCACTATTTAAAGGTGACTACTGAACTAGTTAAAAATAAATTAATACTTCCCCTATTTAACAGAAGAGAGTAAGAGAGTACGCCCACTAGTTATAATAAGGTAGTAGTCTGACCAGTTAAAAGGAGATACTCACACTAGATAAAAGAAGGGAGTACTCCTTAGTTAAAAGAAGGGAGGACTCCCACTAAATAAAAGATGGGAGTAATCTCATTAGTTAAAAGAAGGGAGTACTCCCCTTATTTAAAAGAAGGAGTATTCCTACTAGATAAAAGATGGGAGTAATCCTATTAGTTCAAAGAAGAGAGTACTCCTCTATTTAAAAGGAGTACCTCGATTAGATAAAAGATGGAAGTAATCCCATTAGTTAAAAGAAGGGAGTACTCCCACTAGATAAAAGATGCGAGTAATCCCATTAGTAAAAAGAAGGGAGTACTCCCCTATTTAAAAGCACTACTTCGACTAGATAAAAGATGAGAGTAATCCCATTAGTTAAAAGAAGGGAGTACTCCCCTTATTTAAAAGAAGTACTCCCATATGTAAAAAGAAGGGAGTACTCCCATATTAAAAAGCACTACTTCGACTAGATAAAATATGGGAGTAATCCCATTAGTTAAAAGAAGGAAGTAATCCCCATATTTAAAAGAAGAATCACTCCCACTAGATAAAAGATGGAACTAGTCCCATTAGTTATAAGAAGGAAGTACTCCCACTAGTTAAAACAAGGAAGTACTCACACTATTTAAAATATGGGACTATTTTCATTATTTAAAAAGAGAGTACTCCCCTATTTAAAATAATTGAATAATCCCACTAGTTAAAGAAGGGAGTACTTCACCTAGTTAAAAGAAGGGAGTACTCACTCCAGTTAAAATAAATAAATATCCCACAGTTAAAAGAAAAGAGTACTACTCTTAGTTAAAATAAGGGAGTATTCCAACTAGTAAAAAATGGAACAATCTCATTAGTTAAAAAAGTGAGTATTTTCCCTTGTTAGAAGAACGGAGTAATCCATTAATCAAAAGATGGCAGTACTCCAATTAGTTAAAAGAAGGGAGTACTCCAACTAGTTAAAAGGTGATACTTTCACTAGTCAAAAGAGAGAATACCTACCCATACTTAAAAATAAGGGAATACTCCAATTAGTAAAATGAAGGGAGTACTCCTATTAGTTAGAAGAAGGGAATACTTTTCCTAGTTAAAAGAAGGGAGTAATCTATTAGTCAAAAGATGGGAGTACTCCAATTAGTTACAAGTAGGAAGTACTCCAAATAGTCAAAAGAAGGGAGTACTCACAATAGTTAAAAGAGCGGGTACTTCCACTAGTTAAAGATGGGAGGAGTCTCATTAGTTAAAAGAAGGAAGTAATCCAACTAGATAAAAGAGGGGAGTACTCCCCCTATTTAAAAGAAGGAGTACTCCCACTAGATAAAAGTAGAAAGTACGCCCCCTTGATAAAAGAATGGAGTATTCCCACTATAGTTAAAAGAAGGAACTACTCCCCCTAGCTAAAAGAAGGGAGTACTTGGAGAAGTCTTAATGCGGAATTGATTTGGGAGTTTTTTTGTTCATTTGTATGCAGTCTACTATTCAATACTATTGATCTATTATATCTACTTTACGGTCGATTTATCTTTCTATTTATTTGTGCCTTCTCTCTCTCTCCATATATATATATATATATATATATATATATATATATATATATATATATATATATATATATATATATATATATATATATATATATCTATAACCCAATATTTTAAGAACGAGATTTTTTGAAGGTGTTTGAATAAGATTTTTTCTTTTAGTTGGGTTGTCACCTAAGTATTTCTAATAATTCCTTTATAAGAACAACAACAACAACAACAACAACAACAACAACAACAAGAACTACAGAAATAAGAACCAGCAAGGACCCTAAGGTCGGCTCAAGGCCAGTCCGCTTACACATTCTAACGTTAGTGCATCATGCTCTTTTTTTTCATGCTTTTTTTGTTATATATATATATATATATATATATATATATATATATATATATATATATATATATATATATATATATATATATATATATATATATTTAACTATTTCAACTCTACAGTACACACTTATCTACATGTGTACCCTTGACATGCAGGTTTAGTTAGCTATCCCTCAAATTCACTAACACGCTTCTTCGAACCAGGGGGTTGGAGGATGGGGGGATAGGACAGTACTTTCTTCTCCCGCAGGCGTCGCCTGCTAATGATGAAAATAATATAGATATAGGACAGACATAAAAAGAAAAGGAAAATTCACATTCACTCCATGCAGGGAAGCGTCGCTGGCATCTTTCTATTCATCATTTCATTTTAATCCTCAACTCCTTATAATATATGACGTTTTAATCTGTGCTCCTACTACGTTATATTTGCACTATTGAAGTACTCATCAAGTCGGTTTTTGAACATATTAACTGACGTGCTTTCAACTACACGGTTGGGAAGGCCATTCCAAGTTTGCGTGATTTTAAATGTGAAGTAATTTTGGGCTATAGTAGAGTTTAATCGCTTGTTCACTAATTTTAAACCATTTTGGCGTGTGTTGGCCCTTTCGTCCAGCTCGAACAATAGTCTGTAATTAATATTAGTAAATCCTTTTAAGATTTTGAATAACTCTATCAATTGTCCACGTAATCGTCTACTTTCAAGTGATAGTAGGTTTAATGAGCGTAGTCTATCTTCGTACGGTTTGTTTCGGATTTCAGGAATTAGTTTCGTAGCCCGACGTTGCACTCTTTCTAACTGCGCTATATCCTTATTTAGGAAAGAACATAAAAATTGGACCGCGTATTCGAGGTGTGGGCGCACGAGCGATTTGTAAAGTGGCATGATTATATCTTTCGATTTGAAAGTAAAATTCCGAGCAATATATCCTAGCATTCGGTTTGCTTTTTTGCAAGCTTCTGTGCATTGCTTTGATACTTTAAGGTCCTTCGAGATTAAAATTCTAGGTCTTTTTCTAAGTTAACGGATTCGAGAATTTGGTCTTTCATATGGTATTCTACTTTTAAGTTCGGACATCCTAAATGCATGACCTTGCATTTACCTATGTTGAAGCCCGTTTGCCATTTATCCGCCCATTCCACAATTTTATTAAGGTCCCTTTGCATTTGCTCTACATCGGGTCTCGCAAGGGCACGGCTTCCTAGCTTTGTGTCATCTGCAAATTTAGAGATCCTACTAAACACTCCATTATCCAAGTCATTAATGTACACAATAAATAATAATGGGCCCAGGACTGACCCTGTGGTACCCCGCTGGTGACTGGTGCCCAGTCTGAACACGCCCCATTTACAACAACCCGCTGTGAACGATTTGATAGCCAGTTTCTAATCCATTTAAGTATGTTACCCCTCACCCCAATTGCTCTAATTTTCATCAATAGCCTTTCGTGCTGGACTGTATCAAATGCCTTTTTAAAGTCAAGGTAAATTATATCCGCCGCTTTAGTTTCATCATAGATGCAAATCATGTTATGAAAGAATTCGAGTAAATTGGTTAGGCACGAGCGCCCCCGTCTAAATCCATGCTGGGAGTCTGCAATTAAATTATTTGTTTCACAATGGCTCACCAACCTATCTCTAATTATAGATTCTAAGAGTTTTCCAATTACAGAAGTTAGACTGATGGGACGGAAACTAGTAGGCTCAGTTTTATCCCCTTTTTTAAAGAAGAAGCAGAACAAGAAGAAGAACAACAACAACAACACAACAAGAAAAGGGTGTTCAGGGTGTTAAAATAAAGAGTCTATAAAGGAGATTAAATAAGGCGGTTAAGATTAGCAAATAAGGCCGTAGGCCACACCCCGCAGGGGTGCCTTTGTAACCAAGCTCTTCCTGTTAAGGAAGAGAACAGCAGCTTGTGTATATATATATATATATATATATATATATATATATATATATATATATATATATATATGAAAAAAGCTCACAAAATGCACGTGAGTCAAAGATATGCAGATACACCCACAAAGGAAAAGTGAAAAACGATTCCGAGTGCTTTCGTTTTTATTCTTAAAGAACTTTTCAAGGAATGAAGAGGAGGCTGGACATACATTGCCTTAAATAGAGGAAGGGGAACCCCTGAACCTTAATTAGGGGGTACCAAATCTTGAAACAGCTTTATTTGAGATTTTATGTATGTAGTGATAATGTGGCCTAGCATGAACAAACCAGAGCTAAGATTGAAATTTGGGAACGCATTAATTGAGATACATTCTAATATATTTTTCGAAATATAATTACTGCATTTTATGACTGGTTTGGCACTAGTCCAGTTAATGTCATGGTTAAGATTATACATAGGTAAAAAAAGCGCAGATTGTTCACTGTGATTGCGTACATTGGCTTGGTGTTGCTTAACCCGGAGATCTAGTTCTTTCCCGGTTTGTCCATAATAACATTTTCGGCCTTTGTTGCAGCCTATCGAATAAAGAATGCCAGGTCATGGAGGTGAATTTTTGACAAGGATGAGATAAATTGTAGTCTCGTTTTTAAGAATAACATTTATGTTCAAAGGCCTAAGTAAACGAGGTAATTTAATGAAAATATGGTAATAGGGTAAAACTAATAAGTTTTTGGCCTGAAACTTAGGAATATTAACATTAGTTTGATAATAGGAACGCTTGGAAGACTTTAACAATTGTCGAGAAAGTACCAAGGGTAGCACAAATTTATCCCTATTTTATATATTTTATCGACTTTGTTTGATGTTATTATGGTGGTTAGAATAAAAGTGTATAAAAGAGTCTATGGCTTTGGGTTTTCGGATCATATGAAGATCCTCCCCCCCAAGTAGGTTTGGGGGAGAGGATCTTCATATGATCTAGTCTGGGGGAGAGGATCTTCATATGATCTAGTCTGGGGGGAGGATCTTCATATTATCCATTTTTTATAAATATTCTGAAGTTCACCAATAATAATAATAATTAAAACATCTTGATTTTAGAAACATGCAAAAACATAACAATTTTATTCAAAGAATTCATATAAAGTTTGACAAAACAAAATGGTGAAGTTCAGAAATAGATGAATATCGAATACTTTGGATTAAAAAAAATAATAATGACCAGATTTGTGTTGGTATATATATATATATATATATATATATATATATATATATATATATATATATAGTCATATTCTGCCCATGTACTCAGTATCAAGAGCACCATGGACCGTGATACTTTCAAGACTGTTGTGCTGCCCTTGCTAACTGAAGATTCTTTGTCAGTTATTAATTTGCTTAAGCAACACAGAATGCGTAATAGTGAAGTGAAATGTCCCTCTTGTGATAGTAAAATGAACTGGACGAAGTATGCCAAATCCAATGATGGCTATGCTTGGAAATGCCAGACCAAAGATTGTGCCAAATATAAATCTACAGTATCTATAAGGACTGAGTCGTTTTGTTCCAACTCTAGATTAACGCTTCAGACCTGGATTCATGCAATCTATATGTGGAATGAACGTATTGGTGAATCAAGGGCAAGCCGTCAAGTTGGTGTTTCTGAGAAGACCATGGTCGACTGCTACAGTTTTTTCTGGGAAGTCTGCAGTAGATATCTTCAAGCCAACCCAGTGAAACTTGGTGGTCCAGGAACAGTTGTGCATATCGATGAATCGTGTTTTTCTCACAAACCAAAGCATCATCGGGGCAGAGGACCTCACACTCCTATGTTGGTGTTTGGAATGGTCGATACCAGCACCTCACCAGAAACAGGATACATGGAAATTGTGGACAAAAGGCATGCTGCCACACTTCTCCCTATAATACAAGCAGTAGTGCAACGGGGATCGATATCCACAGTGATGATTGGTAGGCATACATTAATATACAAGGACTTGGTTTCACACACAGGACAGTGAACTATTCACTCAATTTTTTGGATCCGCAAACTGGTGTCCACACTCAGGCCATACAATCGCATTGGAACAAACATAAAGCACATATCAGCATGATGCGAGGATGCAGGCGGGACTTCTTGAATTCTTATCTTCAAGAATTTATGTGGCGTGACCGTTTCTTCAGGAATGCTTTTGATAACCTATGTACTCATATTTCCTTGCCATATTTAGTGTAATAATTCTTTTTTTAAGAACCTAATACGCAAATTTCCTGCAATATTTAGTGTAACAAAAGAGTAATATGAATAATGTTTTATTATTTATTCTTTATTTAGTTTATTTATATTAAAATGTTTTGGGGGGGAGGATATTCATATGAGCGCAACTGGGGTGGGGCGGATCTTCAGTTGGGTACTTTGTGAGGGAAAGATCTTCATATGATCCGGGTTTTCTATATATTTCATATTTCAAACAATGGTTTGTCCGATGAATTAGAATATCTAGGAAAGGGAGTGTGCGATCTTCTTCAACTTCTAAAGTAAATTTAATCGAGGGCATTAAGGTGTTAATTTTAGTAAGAAATGTATTAATATTTAAATTATTAGGCTAAAGGCAAAGGATGTCATCAACATATCGCATCCGGCTATAGGCGTTTAATTAATTTGGGGAAGTATTCTAGATTCGGAGAAATCCATGTATAGGTTTGGGAGTACAGAGGACAAACAATTCCCCATTGCTATTCCAACGATTTGGCGATAAAATTTTCCATTAAAGGTAAATTTGCAATTGTTGATGCAAAGAGCAATTAGTTTAATGAGGGTAGAAGCGGGTACAGGGAGAGCAACTGTGTCGAGGTGTTTTTCAAGGAAATTCAAGAGATCGGGTACAGAGACTTTAATAAGGAGGGAACAAACATCGAAACTAACCAGGCTAAAATTATGAGGGTAGGGGAGCTCATTAAGTTTACTAATTAGGTGCATATTATTGATAATATGTGAATTGGAAATGGTCCCAACCTAGAGGGCTTAGTAGAGAGGCTAACCATTTTTATAGGGTATAGGAAACATACTCAACAGACCTAATGATGGGGCGCATTGGGTTATCAGGTTTATCGGTTTTAATAACACCATAAAGGGAGGGATGTGAGGCATTTGAAGATTTAAATATGCTAATGAGGTCAGGGGATCCTTCAAGTAGAGAGTGAACAGTTGAGTGAAATTCTCTGTTTACCTGGTCATTAGGATTCCTTCAAAGGGTCTCATAGGTGGAGGTATCCGGAGGTAAGATATTCATCTTATCTAATTATAGGGATTTGTCAATTAGTAAACGGCGGCAGATTTATCGGCCTTACAAACACGAATGTTATTATTATTACTAAGGGAACTTATCCCTTTTTGAAACCTAACAAGATCATTATTGTTCACATGGCTTAAGCAATTATAAACATAACCTTTAGCAATGGAAATATCATTATGGGACACGTCACTAATTTTTTTCTAAGTGGGCAAATGCGTTAGCAATTTTAACAACATTCGGGGGGGGGGGGAGAGAAAATTTTAGCCCATAACCTAATGCGTTGTACGTATCAATATCAAACTCTTGAGTCGAAAGGTTAATAACATGGTTAAGGGAGCTATTTTTTGTCCATTCACTGTTTGCAATGAGACGTTTGAACTTGGCGGAGTGTCTATTTTTCTCATTTAAGCAGCTTATCCTTAACTTGTAAAAAATTCCATCACGTGGGGGAATGGCAATAGGGAATTGTTTGCCCCCTGTACTCGCAAACCTATACATGGAATTCTTCGAATCTAGAGAATACTTCCAAATTAATGAACCCCCTATAGCCTGGATGCGATATGTTGATGGCATCCTTTTCCTTTGGCCTAATAATTTAAATATTAATACATTTCTTACTAAAATTAACACCTTAGGGCCCTCGATTAAATTTACTTTTAAAGTTGAAGAAGATCGCACACTCCCTTTCCTAAATATTCTAATTCATTGGACAAACCATTGTTGCAAATATGAAATATATAGAAAACCCATAGCCATAGACTCTTTTATACTTTTATACACTTTTATTCTAACCGCCATAATAACATCAAGCAAAGTGTTTTCTCTTCTATGCTTTTGCGTGCCCTTAGAATTGTCTCACCAGAATACCTAGACAAAGAAGTCGATAGAATATACAAAATAGAAATAAATTTGTGCTATCCTCTGTACTTCCTATTATCAAACTAATGTCAATTAATATGACTAAGTTTCAAGCTAAAAACTTAGTAGTTTTACCCTATAACCATATTTTTATTAAATTACCTCGTTTACTTACGCCTCTGAACATAAATGTTATTCTTAAGTACGAGACTACAATTCATCACATCCTTGTCAAAAATCCCCCCCTCCCCCCGATCTGGCATTGTTTATTCGATAGTCTGCAACAACTGCCAAAAATGTTATTATGGAGAAACCGGGAAAGAACTAGATGTCCGGGTTAAGCAACTCCAAGCCAATGTACGTAATCACAGTGAACAATCTGCGCTTTTTCTACATATGTACAATCTTAACCATAGCATTAACTGGAATAGTGCTAAACCAGTCACAAAGTGCAGTAATTATATTTCCAGAAATATATTAGAATCAGTGGCGTGCGGCGACTTTTTAAGATGAGGAAGCAATTCAAGTTTTACAAAAATAAATATGATAATTGAAGTAAATATGTTGGTCATTAAAAATAACTATAAAATTGTAAGCTACTCCCTTTATTTAAATGCTATTTTTTTTTCAAATGCTACCTTTTAAAACTTTATTTAAATGTTAAAATATCTTCTGTAAGTATGCACAACCAGCTAGCTAAGATGTTCTATTATGTCGTGGTATGACATTACATTATACTAATACCATATTATATCTATGGGAGAGGGACCAATAACTTAAAGGCGAACCGACAAGGGACGGAACGCCACGAGTTTCGACGCGCGGAACAGCGAGAAAGAGTGCAACGAGGTCAGGCAAAATTTGGGCAATGGCAAACTCAAGGTTATTTAAAGAGGCATATTCAAAAATATAATTTTATTTACATAAAATAAGATAATAGATAGGCAAAATTAAATTGGTAAATGAGGGGGGAATTGCAGAGTTATTCGTCAGACTCTGAAGTTAAAAATTAATGTATTACAGAAGGAGACTATTCAAATGGGGAGGATTAACTCAATTGGGTTGCTGAAGGGGGACAGGGGTTGGCTTACAGAGGATTCTGGGTGAGACGTCAGGGTAAGGCATCACGAATGTCTTCTGCAGGCAATAAACGTGATGGGGGCGGAGGCGCTCAGAGCTTCTGAGCGGGAAGTTAACGTGATGACGGTTCTCCAAAAGGGGGAGGGGCGGTAACGTCCGGTCCAGGGAAGAGTATTTCGGCCACCCGAAAACGACGGGCGAACGAGGAGGGCTTCGACAGGAGTTGATGAGTGGAGTCGGAATTAATCGCTCGGTGGCGATCGTCAAATGCAATTACCTCAATGGCTGGGGCTAATTCCAACACACAAAAAGTTCAGCAGTCACTTTGCTTTGTTGTTATCACCTGAATTGGAACTAGGGGAATCTTCTTGGGTCCGGGCGAGACTTCTCAACTATGTTTCTCCCACATGGAAGACGAGCTCTATATATATCCGAGGCTCTCCCTGCGGGAGTGGGGGAAACCGCGCTACCCTCGAACGGCCTTGAATCTTCACGCCAAGGCAAATCTAACCCGCGTAAAGGTGGTCCGTGGTGCACGCGGTTCGAGGCTACCGTTTGTGTATGGGGGGTGAGGAGGCTTACCAATTTAAGCCTAACCAACTTCTAGAATCTTCTCCAGCGCATGGACGTTACTTCCGTGCTGGAAAAAAAATTCCACGTGGAATTCCACCACATATCATATTGACCTCCATTCTATTTGTGAGTGCAACACTTTGTTTTGGACGACATCTAGTGTTAGCGTATATGTAGACTTACCTGTTTTAATAATAGTTTCTTTTTTCTTATAAGTCATCGCACTGAACTTCCGTTTTAATATTTTTTCAATAATGCACTTGCATTTTCTCACAACTTCATTTGCATCCATTTTGTTTAAAAGTGGGTTATCACTTAAAAAAAAGGAATAAACAATACGCCACACTTATCTAAGCACTGACTCGCAGCTCATGATGTCAAAGATACGAGGGGTGACTCTAGTATGGCTGCCAGAATCTAGGAAATAATAAAAAAATGCTTAAGATACAAAAGCGCAACCATACATAATTTATGCTATGTAGCTGTTTTCATTCTCAGAACCAGTATATAACCTAAAAGTTGTTTGAGCTTCAGAGCATAATAATAGTTTACGTCATTGTGTCTTATACATTTTGTTGTTTTTTTCTAGCTTCTGGCACCCTGGTAAGGTTGCCAGATGCAAACCGATGACTTAAAAGCTAAATTTGCTTCCTTTTCCGTATACAAATAGGTTATTTTTTTCTTAATTCTAACACGGCGTTGAAATATCTAGATAAAAATCATAAAACTCTAATGACTGCATATCATTGCTAAGAAAAGCAAAACATCTTTTAAACTATTCATTCCAAAGCACCAAAAAACAAAACTCTTATTGAAATTAAGAGCAAAAATGAGTAGAAATCTCGACGAAAATGATGCATTTCTTCAATTGCAGTCGGGCTCATCAGGGTCTAACGCTTATTCGACTGAAAGTGAACAGTATCGTATGGAATATACAAGTATAGGCAAGCATAAATGTGAGAATAAAATTAATTCTGCTGTCATATTAATTTTGGGGGTAAAATTTATTTTTATTTTCTTCTTAAATAGGGAAAGCATTGCTTCCCTTGCTTCCATTGCACGCCATTGGTTAGAATGTATCTCCATTAACACGTTCCCAAATTTCAACCTTAGTCCTGGTTTGTTCATGCTAGACCCCATTATCACTCCATAAATAAAATCTCAAATAAAGTTGTTTAGGGATTTTGTACCCTCTAATTAGGGTTCATAGGTAGTCTAATCACGCCCGTTCCACTATGTAAGGCAATGTATGTCCTGCCTTTTGTCATTCCTTGAAAAGGTCTTTAAGAATAAAGACGAAAGCGCTCGCAATCGTTTTTCACTTTTCCTTTGTGGGTGTATCTGCATATATATATATATATATATATATATATATATATATATATATATATATATATATATATATATATATATATTTCTCTATCTCTGCCTCTGTAAGTTAATACAACTGTATGCCCCCACCCCCCCCATCACCTATATGAAATAACAAAAAATCTGAAAATGTTTTTAAGACAGGTTTAGATCTCAAATACATTAGTCTAACATAACGTGTAATCCGAAATTTCCCAGGAGAATCGAAATTAAACCGAGGTCCAGTCGAGATCAAAACCGAAATAGGACTGAGATCGAAACAGCGATCGATCCGAGATGAAAAGTGAGATCGAACCTATATCAAATCCTAGGTCGAACAGAGATCAAAACCGAGATCGAAACTGGCATCGAACCTAAATCGAAACCGAGATCGAACCGCGATTAATGCAGAAACCGAACCGAGATCGAAAGGATATCGAAACCAAGATTGAACCGAGATCGACACAGAGATCGAACAGATATCAAAATTGAGATAGAACCGAGATCGAAACAGATATCGAACCGAGGTTGATCAGAGATCGAATCCGATATTGGCCCGAGATCGAACCGCATTCAAAGCAGAAAAGATACCAAAACAAAGATCGAAACCGAAACCGAACCGAGATCGAAACCAAGACCGAACTGAGATCGAACCCAAGACCGAACCGAGATCGAACCAGGTAGGTGGAGATGAGAAAACGGCAGTAAAATCTGTCTGTAGGATAAGTGAAATCGAAGGAAATGCAGTGAAATTTAGAAGCCCCTTCCCTTATTTAACATGTGTTTTTTTCACATGTAGTGACAGACATGTACATATTTCTTGTATGGTATTTCCAAAGTGAATCATTTTAGTCTATTTGCGTGCGCCCATCTACATGCCTTCTATAGTTTCTACTATATAATAATTATATTCACTTTAGTGAGTAACGAACATTCCCCGTATTTTTATATGATGATTAAATAATTTTTAGATTAGTTTGCAAAAATTCATCCCAACACCTGTATATTATTCCTCCACACCTGTATATTATTCACCCTCTACACCTGTATATTATTCACCCTCTACACCTGTATATTATTCACCCTCCACACCTGTATATTATTCACCCTCCACTTCTAATCCTTCCTCTCCAACTATTTTTGCTGGATTGATCGTCAATTGAATTTAAATGTACAATCCTCATAAATAACTAAGCAATTATTTCGTCATTTTTCAGGTATACAGCACTTGTGTGTATAGAAAACCTATAATTATTATTAAATACCCGTTATTTAATTGTACAATAACGAGATAAACAGCAATCAATAACAGGGTTTCATAAAAAATTGACCATCAATCTTTAAGCCCATTCCTTTTAATCACCATAATACAAATATTCCGTGAAGGATCTCGAATTTAAAGAATTTTAAATCTTTGATTTCTTCCTCTATAATTTATTACTTTGAAAAATTACTATTTACTTATAAAACACAATTCGGTGATAATTTGGAAGTATATTTACAATTTCCTTTTATTTGTGAGTAAATTTTGTTTTCACCACGAAAGAAATTATATGGAAGAGGCGGTAAAAATAATTTTGACTGAATTTAATGGAGTTGTCTGGACTCTTCAGATTTTTTTTTCTCTTTGTATATAAGACTTACTTTGCGCGTACTTGCCATAGACCTTTACTTGTGCGCATTTATAGACTTTGACGGATCACCTTCCCTTCCGAAACTTATTTTAGATAGGAGGATAAGATATGATAGTAGTAACATGTCCTTGAATTAAATGCTTGGATAAATGAAATATTAAATTATAATTTACATTAAAATTTCATATAAAGATCTGAGAATAAGATAATACATGTATCAGTACAGATAAAATACCGTGTCTGTACAGAGGAGCATCCTTTGACATTATCAGCCAAATAAGTGACTCATTGAAAGAATTTAGTTACTAAGAAGTAAATGCTAATGAGGGATATACATGTAGGTTATAAGAATTTTCTGATTGGTGTATACAGGGTGACCCAAAAAGAACGGGTTCCAACTTTTGACACTAATTTATAAGTTCTTTTTTATTCGTTTTTTTTATAATTTACGTAATAGGAATAATTATCGTAATATTTAAGTTATTGCGGTTTATTAAGCAGTCAGCATTTCAAAAATAATGAGAAAAATGGATTCCTTCGCTGAATCCAAAATCGCGCTCTGGTCCTGTTTCTGTAAGAGGTGAGTTTCAATCCCGATTGCCAATTATCTATATTCTCTCAGTATTATCCTTATTTATATTTCTTATATTTCCCGTATGTATATATATGTTAATTAGTGACTTATTAAAATTATATTTTTGGTTTTCACTATTTAAATATATCCTTGAACTGCAACTTGGTAAACTCATTAAACGCTATCGGCCCCTGTAGTAAAATCGCACTCTTATACCTCATAATCAACGGATTTCTTTTACAAAGTGAACGTACTTGTACGTAGTGAAGGACACGTACGTACATTAGAGGATATATGTGTATATAACTTTCTATATACATATTCTCGTGGCTTTTATCTCTTTCCTCCCAACCAATAGATACATATATGTATATATAGACGTATTGTCTGGGGAGGTAACCTATTCCTCGACATATATATATATATATATATATATATATATATATATATAGTATATCTCAAAGTAGCAGGAGAGAACGATGAAAAGGAATCCATTAAAGCACATTGAAAGAGAAATCGGAATAATTTTTCCTTGCAGTAATATTTTTATTACCTTTTTTCGAAAACAGGGAAGCAGGGAAGCGATTCGAATCATGCACACTGAGGTAGCGAGCATCGCTTTGATCACAGTTAAAAGTATGCCTTTAGTGCACTATGCTACGCAGAGAACTAAAAAATTCGCTGAATAGAATAGCTTTTATGAACACTTTTCGCAAGCTCGAACAGGGACTATGAAAGAAATAGAAAATTCATTGGAATTCAAAAAATAAATGAGGAATAGTTAAACACGTGGTAAATATACAAATGTATATATCTCTCAAAGTAGTGCAAGAGAATGATGAAAATTAATCTATTAAACCACATTTATTTTTTGAATTCCCAATTAATTTTCTATTTCTTTCATAGTCTCCGTTCGAGCTTGCGAAAAGTGTTCCTTAAAAGCTATTCTATTCCGAGAATTTTTTGGTTCTCTGCGTAGCATAGTGCACTAAAGGCATACTTTTAACTGTGAAGAAAGCGGTGCTCACTGCCTCAGGTGCATGGTTCGAATTATATATATATATATATATATATATATATATATATATATATATATATATATATATATATTAGTGTAGTTGGGTAGCAGTCTTTCCTGAATGCAAATTTTGTTGAAGACAATTGTGTATTTCGCCTTAATTAATTTCCTTTGGCAACTTTCTCTTCTTTTAACTTCTTTTTTATTCCATCTTGCAGATGGTGGATCACTTGTCCTGTATTCATTTCTTTTAAATGGATGTGTTTGGTAAAAACCAAACTAAATTGTTGAGCTTTCGATCTTATTCGATCATCTTCGGAGCGCTTTGATGTGGTCTTCCCTCCTTTACCGATGTAATGAGTGGAGTGAGGATCAGACAGAATGAAAGAAAACTATTTTTAAGATATATCTATTCCGCCTAGGTTGAGCATAACGTTAGAGGAAATGGATCAGTCCGGTGAGTGAAATTTTAAAATAATTTTAATGTGCGATTCCAGCTTGTCGCTTGACTGTTGATGGCTGGCTTATCTTCGTTCATTAATATGGCTTCTAGGAAGTTCAACCTAACTTTATTAACCTCTTTTCTCTTAATAACAGTGTTATCAACAAGCATATCTCTCGTTAGGTTAATATTATGAGCACTCTCCATATGATTTTTAGGCTCTCCGCCTTGTAGATGCATAGTTAAACGTCTCAAAAGTGTACTAGTTGTCATGCCAATATATTTTGAGTTGTTATAAAGCTTACAGTATTTATCGGGACAGATGAACTCGTAAACTATGTTTGTTGACTTGAGATTCGAGGAGTTTAGGCAGATGTTGTTTTTCATCAGGAGATTGCTGGCTTTTGTTGTTTTATAATAAATGATGAGTTGAATTTTATCCATTTGATCTTTAGCTTTTATGTTACGGTTAATAATCTCCTTGATGTTTTTTTCATCTATTTTATAGGCTGTCGACATTTGGTTTCTGTAATACACTTTGATGTTGTTGACTTCTCTCTGATTACTTTCAGTTTTATCCGTATCTTTGCAATGATTATTTAAAAATGATTGGAGTTGTTTGTTAATCATGCTGTTTGAGAAACCTTTATTCTCGAGTGTTTGTTTAACTCGTGCTATCTCTTGGTGGAAAATTTCTCACGTAGAGCAGCATTTATATGCTCGGCCATAGATAACGAATACTTAATTGGTAGCTTGCGCAAATTCCGGAGTCAGCTGCTTCCATAGTCGGGCGACCTTCAGCGCGGGTGTTTGCCGCTATGCCCGCCAGGCGGCGATCCCAGTCATGGTTACGACTTAGTCTGGGTGAGACGCTGCCGTCATCTTGGAAAATTTTAATATCATAAGTTAATTGTATTTATTTGCCGTTGTATGCCTGTTAGCTCTAGTACTTGTAGGTAGTGAAGATGTTGACTCCTACTATTTAAGTGAATAAGTTATAATGTGTGTTAAATAAGGGAAGCCAGCATATGATCCCTATCTGTTGCTTGGGGAGGGACGCTGCCGCCCACGGTAATTACACTTAAATACTTCCCGTTTTAGGCCTATTAGCGTAAGTACTTATAACAAAACGTTGTGTTTAAGTATCCAGGAGTGGGTTAAAGTTAAAATACCCTGTGAAATATTAATGAACAATCAAAATATATGGTGTGACACAAGCTTATAAATTATGTGATATATTTTTACTATTCGCTATCTGTGGTAGGGTTGCACCGATAATATCGGCAAGTTATCTGTATTGCCCATATCGGCCACTTTGCCAATATATGAGTATCGGTCATATCTTGCCGATATATTATAGGCTTGCTTATCGGCTAATCCTATAAGTATTCCAATATGAGCTTATACAGCACATACTTATCTAGTTAATACTTCAGTTTAGGGGCGCACGATAGAAGGCGTTGTTTCTGGGCTACAATCTATGCCTTATGACATCAGAGGGTAGCTTCAAAGGGGGCCAATCACGGCGTTGTATTTGTTTTGTCATTTTGTTTTTCCCTTCTTCTTTATTATTTAGTAAATGCCTGCACTTCTACTTAATTATATTATTTAGTAATGCATTGATTTTTTTATAATTACTAATGTATTAAACTTTGTATGTTTCGATTAACTATTTTTGTGAAATTAAACCATTAATTTCACACACTGGCAACCGTTAAATCAACCTTATTTCAAACATTGGCAACTCTGAAACCGAGCAGTTAAAAGAGCGCGATACCTGTGAATACTGTTTGTTCGACTTCAATACGACTTGTGTTAATTCCTCGGTCAATTTAATAGACTTTTCTAGAGATCGTGGTCTCATTTTAAAGAAGCGCGGCTCAATTATAATAGTGAAAGTAGAGATAGGATAAACCTGAACATCTGCGTCACGCGTTCGCCTCCGCTGTTCCCCGGTCCTGGCCGCATAATATTTCGTCCATGTTCCAATATGTTTCACCTTTTTTCGAGTTACATCTCGGAAAGGGAATCGCCCTTCGATGACCCTGAGATTTCAATCAATTAGGGGGGGCTGGGGGCGCAGCCCCCACTATATAATCGTAATTGTTTATAGAATAATGTTCTCACGTTTTTTGCTTTTTTTTAACAAATCGTTTCTGCGCGTCTGAACGAAACATAAAAGCAACTTGATCCCGATAGAGTTCGGCTGAAATCCATTTCCAAAGTAACTAAAAAAATGTTAACTTTTGGCGGCACGTTTATCGAAATAATAAAGACGATAGTGTCGCCTACTTTCGGCTATTTTCGCCAAACAATTAACATTTTTAGTTACTTTCGAAATGAGGGGCTTTGCCTTTTGACGTCTGATGTCATAAGGCCCAAATTATAGCCCAAATTTGTGGCCCAGAAACAGCGACCCCTATCGTGCGCCCCTAAACTGGTGTCTCAGTATCATTACTTTGTTTTTCCTTTCACTTCTACGAATATTTTATTAATACGACAAAGTTAAACTTCAAGGCGATGACAACACCAGGCGAAAGGAGGGCCAAGTTCCTGGCGGCCTACTCTTCAGAAGAAGTGTTCGTGAGTGTCTACAAGGAAATAACGAGCAATGAATTAGGCATCTCCCTGCTGGACTGTGAAAAGGGTTGCAACCTGGTCAACACCGTTCTTCCTGCCATCGCCAGGTCCATCTTCCATGTCATGGGCAAAAACATGGGGTTCAAAGCTGACAGTGATACCCATGCAAAAGTCAAAAGAAGAGGCATAAAAAGAGGTAATCCCGATGCACTTGAGAAAGCTACCAGGAGCAAAAGTGACTACAAGAAGAAGAAACTTTATAGTGAGAAAAAGACCTAAGTCAATTTTTTTTTGTGCGTAGCAACTGGCATTTGTTATGTATCTTTATTTTCTAGGGTAGATATTAGAATCCAGGTTAACCATGAAATAGGTTACTAGTACAGGGTGTCCACACCTTAGATTATTACTAGCTATTATTTTATTATACCTATTTCGAAATAATATAGTCAGTACTCAACCATTAGCTATGAAAAAGATTTATAAAGTTAAAAAAAATGAAATCAAATGCGGGGGTCTAGCTAAATCAAGTACCTGGAAAAGACCTGGAAAAACCTATGGAATTTTCAAATTTGATATTAGTAGACACTCTGTAGTATCTAAGAATCCAATTGTACACAGACTTATTAAGTAAAATTGAATTGAATATAACCAACATCGGTTATAAATATGTTTTTATTTTTTTTTCATTAAATAAGTCACACTTTCGTTCATCACGCCGAATCTGTTCATCGATTTAAAATTTGACTTCACAACTCTAAGTAAATTGGCCCCAAGGTGCTTTATGCCAAATTTAGTGTGGGAATCTTTAAAAATAAAGAAATGAGTACGATTTTTGTTTTTTCCTGGCTAGCCCGACTATGGAATCGCCCGATTATGAGCTACCAATCAAATATTCGTTATCTATGGCTCAGCGGATGTATGAGCCGAAGTTATTGTATGGAATCAACATCAGGAATACGTCAGTTCACTCAATAAAGCGAAGTAAAGAGGTCAAAGAAGAACTGAACCAGTTGATCCTCGAACAACAATGGAGACGATTGGATGATGCGATCGATAGCTTCGATCACGAAGCAACTACCAAAGATTTTTGGAAAAATATCAGAAATCTCAAAGGATCGACTGGAAAGAAGAAGCAGAAGATCGAGCTACAAAAGGAACATGGAAACATCGAAACGGAAGAAGGACGAATTGAATAGCTATTCCAAAGTTATTGTGTAACAAGTTATTGTTTTTGTGTGTGTTTTGAGAGAAAATCTTTCAAACTGTCCCCCTTGTAATCCCCCTGCCGGATTAAGAGGTCCTATATCAGGTGAACATATAGGAATTAGTATATTTATCATAATTTATTGATTTGGTCCGTGTGTGTGATCACAAGGGTGAAATTTCATTTAGAATTTTCGGGAACTATTGCGAGAGCCCCATTTTCTTTACCGTAAGATTCTTGAAGGCGTCGAGTGGCTAAGGCTCGCGTAAGGAAACAAAATGGCGTCCTTCGAGAGAATTAGGCAACAGGGTGAGATGCGTGGTCTTTCCAGTAAAGAACTAGTCGCCTATATGACGGATGATGAGAGAAACGAAAGAGCAGAGAAGAAAGAACTAAGAGAAGTTGAGGAGAGAAAAAGAGAAGCTGAAGTTGAGGAGAGAATAAGAGAAGCTGAAGCTGAGGAGAGAAAAAGGGTAAGGCACCATGAAAGGGATAAATAATAATAACTTAGAAACCCTCTCAATTAGTTCCAGGAATGAAGCCCCCCCCCCCAGATCTCCGCTTAAGAGCTCCCAGCATTTAAGGACGGTGATGATTTCAACGCTTACCTCACTCACTTCGAAAAGATTTCCGAGGTAAATCACTGGGATATCCAAACTGATGGAGTCGACCGACTTTTGCCTCTCCTTAATACGCAACTGCAAGATATATTCATTTCGCTACCCTCCGAGGCTACCCTCGACTATTCGACCTTTAAGTCCGAGCTCTTGGCTGCGATTAACATGAATCCGGATTTCTACAGGACAAGGTTTCGTCAGGCAAGGTTGCTACCTGGCCAGACTTACCGCCAGTTCGGGTCCCCCTCAGAAGAAGTCTGCAGTTCTGGTTGGACTCCGCCCAGGTAAACGGCGACTATGAGCCTCTGTTCGGCTTCATTTTGCGGGATCAATTGATGGCTACGCTGCCCTCTGAAATCCGGTCATTCGTGAAGGCCCGAAGAGTTGTCTCCTTCAAAGAATGCATTGAAGAAGCGGATTTGCACGCGGCCAGTCATAATCTTTGCCCCAAAGATTCTAAGAAGAGTCATCTTCCCTCCTCCAAGAGTAAAGGCTACTTCCCTAAATTTCAATCGAAGAACCCTCCCAAATTCGTAAAGGTCCCAGATCCCTCTAAACCGAAATATCATCTCCCCTCTGAACCTAGGGATGTTGAGCCACCCGTCCTTTATCCCCCTACGTTGGATTACCTCAGATAAGCCATCGTCTGTTTTTCTTGCGGAACCCTCGGGCATGTGAAGACGAACTGTCCCCAAAATTCTCAATTCCGTTCTGCTCCCAGCCACCAAGTCCATCAAGTAAGCGCCTCTCTTTCTCCTCCGTCTGCTCGCCCAGAAACGCCTGCTTCCCCACCAGCGAATAGGCCCCCGGGACCTCAAGTTATTTTTTTATTTAACAAGAGCTCCCCCGGTGGGCTCGAATTTGAAACCGGATCAGTTAATGGTTGCCGGGTTTCAACCCTGGTCAGAGATACGGGAAGCACTTGCATCGTCGTATCGGAAAAGTTGCCGCCCCCAGTGAGCCCCGACCACGATAAATTTGCAGTAGTCCAGGACTACTTAGCGAACCAACCGCTTCTCAGTGGTCCATTGTTTCATCAAATGCCAATATTTCACCGGCTGGGCTGACGTCGTAGCAGCCCCTATTAAATTCTGCTAGATATTAGTTGGCCAGAGCCCTCAGCTCTCCCCTAATCCCGTTGCTCAGCCCGCCATCCCCAGGGCCCAAGCCATAAAGAACAAGGCACCCCCATGACATTAGACCCCCCTTTTTCCCCCCGAGTACGAGACTTTGAACAATGAGTCTTTTGTAAAGGCACATAATGAGTGTCCTTCCCTACAGCCATTGTGGGAAAAGTCGAGGACCAACGAGCGCGAATTCGTTCGTCGTCACAAGGAGGTCTCTTACCTCGTTGAGGGTAAACTGTTGTTCCGTTCCACCTCCGTTTCTAACCACTCCCCTACGCGCTTACTATGTATCCCCAGCTTCTATGTCCCACAAGTGCTCAAAATTACCCACGAAGGGTTGTTAGCTGGTCAATTTAGTCATAACAAGACGGCCCAGCGAATCTTTCGTCATTTCTTTTGCCCTGGCGCTGCCAAAGAAATCGCCGACTTCTGTAGGTCTTGTGACATTTGTCAAAAGACTTCGGCGAAAGGCCGAATTCCTCCAGCCCCCCCCCCCCTCCATATAGAAGACTCTAATTGTGTCAGAACCTTTTTTTAGAGTGACCATCGACCTAATTAGCTCAATACACCCCCCGTCGAGTGAAGGGCATTCCTATATCCTAACGCTCGTGGATTTTGCGACCAGATTACCAGACGATAATGCCTTAAGAAGATGGACAGCATGACTTACGCGTAGGCCCTGATCTCCATCTTCTTCCGCGTTGGCATCCCTAAGGAGATCTTATCAGATAGGGGTAGGGAATTTACTACGGAGCTTATGGAGTATGTTAGAAAATTCCTATTAGTCAAGCCCCTTTTCACGACCCCGTTTCACCCAGCCGCAAACGGCGTCTGTGAGAAATTAAATGGAACCTTGAAGACCATCCTTAAGAAACTGTGCCATGCCCAGCCTCGGGAATGGCATCGATAGCTGCCGGTCGCCCTTTTTGCCTGCAGGGAAATTGCCCACCGAACCCTGTGGTTCGTTCCCTTCGAACTCCTTTACGGCCGAAATGTTCACGGCACGATGAGTATTCTCAATTAATTGTTTTCCAACCTCTGGAAGATGAAGAGGTCAAGTCCTCGTAGGCAATATATATTGGACGTTCGAAACCGTCTGGAGGAATGCGCGAACATTGTATACAAAAATGCGGACTTAAAAAACCTGGAAAATTACAGGACCTATTCTGACATTAAGTCAAAAGAAAGACGGTTCAAGCCCGGTGACGAGGTCCTGCTTTTCCTGCCCACGGAGACAAATAAACTTCTTTTCCAATGGAAAGGCCCCTTTTCAATCCTCAAATTCCGTGGCTCCGTGGACTACCTCACCCAAACGCCCTCCAGTAAAAAAGTGTTTGACGTCACCATGCTCAAACGTTACCACCGCCGCGCTTGCATCAACAATATTGTTGCCCTGGATGAAGAGGCCGCGATGGAAGCCTCTTATCCTCCCGAACCTCTTATCCTAGTCTAGACAGTTTGCGTAGAAACTGATAATGACTATCCATTCCCGTTGCTCCCCGGAACGTATAAAGACTCACCCACGCCCCCTCTCCCAGGAGATCGATCTAAATTCCCACCTGGAGCCTACTCAGAAAGCCCAGTTATCCCGGTTATAAAAGGTCTACCCGGACGTCATTTCCAAGCAGCCTAGTTGCTTGAACCAATTCGAGGATGGCATAGTATTGACCCCATAAGAACCAATCCGATCCAAGCTGTACCCTTTACCTATTCATTTGCGATCAGCGTTCAATGCGGAGCTCGAAAACTTGCGAAAATTATAAATAATCGAACCCTCCTCTTCAGATTACTGTTCCTACATTGTTATGGTTCGGAAGCCAGACCAGTCCTTTCGAATGTGTATAGTCTTTCTAAAACTTAACGCCGTGACGGTTTTCGATGCCAAACCGATCCCGTTGATACACCAGAGCCTATATTTGTTCGAGATCGCCAAATTTATTTCTGAGATAGATTTATGCAAGGCGTACTATCAAATTTCCCTCAACGATAGTGTTCGGAAATACACTGCAATTTACGCGCCTTCCATTCGATTTAGTCACTGCTTGTAGTAATTACAACAGAATGATGTGCCGCATGCACATGGAATGAACATCTAATCTCCCTTCGTTCCCTATGTAATAGGATCCGAGAGCATGGTCTGACCATGGGTCCTTCCAAATGTCATTTTGCTTACGAGACTATCAAGTACCTTTGGATTTCACATTGGGGAAATTCAAATAACGCCCAAAAAAGAAAAGATCAGGGCCATTTCAGATATGCCCCTTCCCCGTACTAAAAAACAGCTACGTTCCTTCTTGGGTTCAACCTCCTTCTACCGGCGCTTCGTCCCCAACTTTGCCGCCTTAGCGTCTCCCCTGAACTCTCTCATTAAGAAAAACTCCCCAGATTCCCTCATTTGGAGCCCCAAGGCAATTTCGCACTTCCAGTAGATGAAGGATAAGCTAATATCTGCTCCCATATTGCGGCTTACGAACCCGAACAAAATATTTGGAATCCGTATGGATGCCAGCAAGATGGCTTTGGTGTCGTGTTGCTGTAGTACGAAGAAAATAGGAATAGCTATCCTATCGCTTATGCAAGCCGCAAGCTGTTGCCGCGCGAAAGAAACTATGCAGTAATAGAACTTGACGCTCTGGCAATAGTTTTTGGTGTCCGGAAATTTAAAATGTATCTGATAGGTCAGGAGTTTGTGATCGAAACGGATCACCGTCCTTTGGCGTACTTAAGAAATTGTAAAAGCCAAAACGGGAGGCTTATGCGCTGGAGTCTGCTATTAATGGAATATCAATTCCGAATTTTGTATTTAAAAAGTAGTGAAAACTGTGTAGCAGACAGTCTTAGTAGGAATCCAGTAGATGCCCCTCCTCCCTCAAGGTAGAACTCCATACATCCTATAAGTTTATGTATATATTCGAGCTCGTTGCTCGTCCATGTAAAATTTATTTTGTGTGTATGTGCGTACGCTCATAATTTAGTGTATAGCTTGTATATACGTGTTGTCATTATTGATTTTTTTAATTATTTCCTGGATTGTCCCTCCGCTTGATCGATTCCTTATTCTAAATTGTGGTATTGCTTTTACCTGAAACTATATACATATATTTTAATTATATAATTAATTACCCATTAACTTAAATGTATGTGTAAGTTTTATCCGTCGTCTGGGATCAAATGGAGCAAATCCTATACCTTGACGGCCGCAACGGTCGGCTGAAATTTTAATACTGATGGGTTTTGGTCGAGATGCCCTTTTTCCTTCCCCTTCTTGTCGGGAAAAACGCCATCTTTGGAAGGGAGGCATGTAAGGGAAAGGGACGCCAAGAAGAATACCCTCTTCATTTGTTTCATGAATTCCTTCACTCTCTCTGTCTCCTAAGTATGACTCCACGTGGAGTAAGCTCTGAATTCAAAGAGAAAAATAAAAAAAGAAAGAATTTAAATATCCATCAGCGCCTCACAGGTGCAGTTAATTAAGTTGGATGCTTAAAGCTTTTACCTCACCGATTAAGTGCTAATCTCCGTAGTCGGGAAACTGCTAGCCGAAGTTTCCTACCCACATCATAAAGCCCATTAAGACGTGGGTCAGGTGACAGATGCTAATCCATCTGGCCGCCGGAAGCAGTCAGCCAGTCGTCTGAGCCTGACAACGTGGAGAAACCAAAAAAAATGGCCGTCATATAAATACCCTGGGTTTTTTAATATCGGCAGATTGAGTTGGAGAACCCGGCCCCTTCAATTCAGATCGTGAGTCTGTTTCCCCAAGTCCCTGGTATTCGCTTATACCATCGAGGTTGGATCTCACCAGGCAGATCCATCTCTTTTGTGAAGGCTTACTCTGTTCAGAGCAAGCCTTGAATCGTTTCATCCCCGAAGGACTGGCTGGGATTCCTCTCGTCTTATATGGAACTCCCTTTCCCCTCAAGGATCTCCAGTTTCTCGTGTGAGATTTCGCGCCCAGCCGCGTCAGAGTCTTGGTTTTTGGAGGTTGCACTTCTTCGGAGCAGAGGTGTCATCGTCCGTCTTCAAGGAGAATCGTGAACTCGTCTTCTGCCCATCCCTCCCCCCCCCCTTCATCCTCGTCACCATCAGGATATTCGGCCGAGAATCACGACCATTTTCCTTCTCTATTCACCTGCACCGACTCGCTAAAGGATTGCCCTTCTTCGAGGTAACCCTTTAAGGTAAAACGGCTCTTGCTTGTATCTCCCGTTAATCGACCCACTTTCCGACATATAAATATTTCCTCTGTATAACTAATTTATAGTGTCTCATTTAAAAGCTAATTAACAAGTAATTAAAGTTACCCGATTGCCAATTATCTATATTCTCTCAGTATTATACTTATTTACATTTCCTATATTTCCCGTATGTATATATATATATATATATATATGTTAATTAGTGACTTATTAAAATTATATTTTCGGTTTTCACTCTTTAAATATATCCTTGAACCGCAGCTTTGTAAACTCATTAGACGTTTTCGGCCCTTGTAGTAAATTCACACTCTTATACCTCGTAATCAACGGATTACTTTTTAGAAGTGAACGTACTTGTACGTTGCGAAAGATGCGCACTTAGATTAGAGGATATATGTGTATATATACATATTCTCGTGGCTTTTATCTCTTTTCTCCCAACCAATAGATTCATATATGTATTGTCTGGGGAGGTGACCTATTCCTCGACACCCAGCTTCTAATAATTTTCTTCTCACTGTGCGTCTTTATATGTTTGTTTGTTGCTGTTTGAAACTCAACAGCTACGGCAGAAGAGGTTATTTGCCTATTGGCCAGAGATGTCCTTTTCAACATTATCTCTTCCCTCGGAGTTTTACCCTTTTTGCGACCTTTACCATCACAGTTTTTGGAAGAATTGGTCTCATTGTAGCTTTTAATGGTTCTTTGGACACCGTTTCTCGAACATTTCAATTTTCTTGCAATCCCTCTCTGGACAATGCAATGATTTGAGCTCTTTGAGTTTCAGGAATCGGTTTCTTCGGAAAAGTCTTTAACAAAAGAATTACCACTTGTAAGTTAACAATAAGATAATCACTCAAAAAAATAGGAATAAACGTTAGATATCGCCCATTGAATGGTAAAAGGTTGCCCCAACCACTTATGCACAATATGCAAAAACGCATTAAAGCGGTTATAAAAGCAAAAGATACATCAAATATAAATTATTAATAGAATATACGCAAAAGTGTTTATTTGTAATATTTCAAGTATGAAATGAATGAGTTTCAATCATATTCTTCACTTTTTCATACCTGTTCCATAATATTGGCCAAGGTTGTATGTCCTAGGTATAATTTAAGTTTTTATCCAAGTTCATTCTAAGATATCCTTTACCTTACCTTACCGAATTACCTTCAATGTGACATTAGCTATCATAGAGCGCCATTCTTCTTTATCTTCTGCCTTCTTGGTCAAGTGTGTCACAGTCCATCTTCTGTTCATGTTTTCTATTAGGGTCCCCATGAACTTTTCCCTTTGTCTTCCTCTGGCTCTTCTTCCTTCATTTCTTCTCAGCAGGCAATCGCTTTCTATTCCTCTTGCTCCGTGGATATGTCCCAAGAACTGCAGTTACTTTCTCCGGATACTTCTCATTAATCCGCTCTCCAGTTGTGCACATCCTAATACTTCCTCATTTGTTGTTCTTGCAGTCCATGGGATTCCTTGCATCCTTCTCAAAGACCACATTTCTCTTGATTCTAATTCTTTTCCACATTCTTATTAATCGTCCATTAGGTTGTTAAAATGTTATGTTTGATCAGTTTTAACATAGGGATCTATGTTAAAACTGATCAAACATAACACTTCAACAACCTAATTCTTAATGTCATTCCCAAGCTCAGATTCTTTACTAAATTTCTTATTTTCATAAAAGCACTTTTTGCCACTATTCTTCTTCTCCTTATTTCTTTGTCACAGTCTCTCTCTCCCGACACAGTACTTCCTAGGTAATTGAATTCCCTGACTTGTTTGATTTGTCTCCCTCCAATATATACTTTCACTCTTAACTTCTCTCTGCGTTCTGTTACACCCAAGATCTCCGTTTTCTTAATATTTATCCTCAAACCCCTTTCTTCACCAGCGTCTCTCAGTTCGTCCACAAGTTTTTGCAACTTCTCTTCTGAGTCTGATAAAAGAACCGTATCACCAGCGTAACGTATGTTGTTCACATTTCGTCCTCCAATATTCAGTCCTTCCAGGTCTTCCAGATTCTCTGTGCATTTTTGTCCATACAATGAGAGGAGGTCTGGGGAAAGTACACACCCTTGCCTCACTCCCCTCCTTATGTCTATCCATTTTGACTTCCTTTCTTCCATTTTCATGGCTGCTCTCTGGCTCCAATACAAATTTTAAATTAACTTGATATCCTTAGCATCCATTCCAATTTCTTTAAGTATTTTTACTGTGTCAAAAGCCTTTTCAAAATCGAGAAAACACAAATATACATCTCTCTGTATTTCTATCGCTCTCTCAAGAATTTTTCTTAGGCAGAAAATGCCATTACCTGTACTCTTTTCTTCCCTAAATCCAAACTGTTCTTGTGCTACATTTACCTCTACCTTTCTCTTTAGTCTGTTTCTTAGTACTCTCAAAATTATCTTTCCTATCTGGCTCATTATGCGTATTGTTCTGTGCTTTCCACATTCAGCAGTTCCTGGCTTTTTAGGGATGGCTATGAATATAGTCTCTCATGGCCTCCGTTATATATCCACTTTCATATATGCTATTAGCTAGTTCTGTGATTTTGTCCAGAGCCAAATTTCCCGCTGCTTTCACCATTTCTATTACCACTCCATCTTCACCTGCAGCTCTATTACTTCTCTTCTTAGCAATATTTGCTACCATGTCACTCTTTAATATCCCTGGTCCTTCTAGATCCTCTTCTTCATGTGCCTCCGGGATGGCTTCACTTTCATCATAATAAAGCTCTTGTGTGTTCTTCCCACCTTTTTAATATTTTGACTAATTCCATCAGCAGATTTCCATGTTTGTCCATAATTACCTATCCTTATTTTGGTTTCTTTCTCTCTGTCATCTATTTTACTTTTTCATACATTAGTCCCTGATTTACGCTTGTAAGTTGTTCTATCTCTTGACATTTCTCATTGAGCCATTTTTTTTTTCTCAATTTACATCTTTTTATTTCTCTATCCAACTCTACCGATCTTTCTTGGTTATTTTTACATAATCTTCTTTCCTTCATAAAATTAAAAATATCTTCAGTTATCCATTTATGTCTTGCTCTTCTCTTAATGTTGGGCACAATTTCTTTTGTTGGTCCCACCTGGGAATCCTGTAAAATTTTCCACTTTTCCTTTATTCCACCCGCTTCTATTAGGCTCAATAATTTAAATCTGTCCCTCACCTTTATTTCAAACTATAACCTTTTCTCATCCTTCTCTAGGGTACTCCATTCTCTTCTTGGTTCTTGAAATTTTTCCTGTACTCTTTTTAGCTTCACTTTCATGTTTGCTATTACTGGAACATGATCCCGTCCTTGTCCACAGCCAGCCCCGGGGTAAGTTCTACATTGATTTATGGAATTTCTAAACTTCTGATTAATTGTGTTATAGTTAATCGGGCTTCTTGTTACACCTCCCGGGCTCTCTCAGGTCCACAGGTGTCTAGGATCATTCTGAAAAAAATGTTTCTGTAATTATTTGTTCCTCACCACCGCACCACTCCGCCCATCTATCTCCTTTCTCATTTATATCACCCACACCAAAAGGTCCCACTATTTTATCATGCCTACCACTCTCCACTTTAGCATTTAAGTCACCCATTATTATTGTGATGTCATGTGGTCTGCTTTGCCTCTTCACTTGTGTGACAATTTCCTAAAAATCTTCAACTTCCTCATCAGGGTGATCAGTAGTGGGTGCATATACTTGTATGCTATTTATATTCAGGAGTTTTCCCATTACTTTCACCAGCATTGCCCTGTCTGAGGCAGCCCAATATCCCACAAAACATTTAGCTACCTCCCTTCTTATCATTACTCTCACTCCTCTCTGATGTTCTTCACCAGCACTATAAATGAATTCATAATCTTGATCTTCATTAACGCCCACTCAAGTTCGCTTCACTTCCCTCACTCCGAGGATGTCTATTTTCATTCTCTTCACTTCCCGTTTCAAATCTTCGGATTTTCCCGCCTAGTATAGAGTCCTGACACTCCAAGTTCCAATTATAAGCTTATCAATAGTGCGAACAGTACCTTGATATCGGACGGGCGGTATCTGGCGCACATACTCGTCCCGACCGGACGTGACAATATCTGCATTCACATTTACGTCGTTTCCTATATCTCTTCTTAGGTTGCGCGCTGTGGTTATTTCTTGGGTGAAGTAGGTGGGGAGGGCCCCAATTCTCTTCCACGGTTTTGGTCCACGGTCTCTTATTCAATATATTCGAGGCAGCCCTAAGTTTATTGTGCTTGGGGTTTACCCCATCCGCCACCAAGGAGACGCGCCCGGTAGGGGTTTTCTCCCCCTCAGGAAGAGATCCTTTAAGAGTTTGAAAGAAACAAAATGGTGAAGTTCAGAAAAAATAAATGTCATTATCGAATGCTTTGGAATTTTTTAAAACAAAAGGAATTAAAGATGGTAAAATTCAGAAAATTTACTATAATTTAGATATGGACGCTTTTTTTTCTTTTATTTATTCATATATTCGAAAGTTTTATCAAAGTTATTTCTAAAATAGATTTTCAATTACAATCTTTATCAGGAGGAAATAGCTACTGGTCCCTAAATCGAATAAGGCAAAATGAAATTATTAGAGCAAGTTTAGATGGAGAAAAAATAAGAGTCGTGAGGATTGTTTTTGCCGTATTTAAAAAGACTTCGGAAAAAGGGGGTGGGGGGTTGGCCTTTAGGCCTAGAAAATAAGCATCGATGTGAAAAAATAGACCAAGAGTAAATTATTAGGAGACCAGGCAATGGCTTCGCCAGTCCTCCTTACGGGGGGCGCTTTCGCTTCACTACTAAGATTAAAATTTAAAATCTAAAAAAAGCAGCCACGGTTATATTTTTTTAAATTTTCTGAACTTCACCATTTGTAATTCTTTGGGTTTTAAAAAGTTAACAAAATTTCGATATTTATATTTATTTCTGAACTTCACTATTTTGATTTTTTATATTATAAAAGAATTATTAGAAATAACTTTGATAAAAAAACATAAGTCAAACCAAACTAAGATGAAATTATTATTCAAATACTCAAAAAGGTCCCCTTCTTAAATTATAGAGTTAGTGATGATGATGATGATATGTAATGGAATTTTTAAAATTTTTAGACCACATGGCCGTTGCCAAAGCCGGATATAGGTCGTAAGCCCCAGACTGAAGATCTGCCTGCGAAGAGCAAGCTCCTTCTGTAAGGATCATCAGGGACACAATAAACATCTCAATATATATATATATATATATATATATATATATATATATATATATATATATATATATATATATATATATATATATATATATATATATATATATATATATATATATATTATATATATGATGAAAATTAATGCAATATCGCAAGAAAAGATGAGGAATTAAACCACATTCTCCGAAGACAATTTAATTCAGAACAGTTTCGGAGAATGTGGTTTAATTCCTCATATATATATATATATATATATATATATATATATATATATATATATATATATATATATGGAGAATTTCACAAAGTAAAACGGAATATCTCGCAGGAAAGCAGGAAAAATAAAACGATATTTCGAAGAACTTTCGACGTGAATAAAGTGTTTGAAAGCGCAGCCTCAGCCTAAAATTTCGAACCCCCTCGGAAATTTTAAGAAATTATTAAATTCAGGGTCGTTAAAGCTCTTATTTGCATATCAATATGATTATAACAGTGATATAGGGAGAAATAAAGAACGATAAATCATATATGCCCCATACAATCAACAAGAATTAACAAAGGTGACCCAAAACATGTAAAAGCATCAAGATATAACAGTCCCTTGACAGTCATAAGAGGATTTGTTCTTAGTGGCATCTCTCCACAAAGATGCGACACATGAGGGTTGTGATGTTAGCCCACTCTTTGGTGATGACTACCTTCAATTGCTCATTGAAGGCTGCTTGAGGACGTCTTGCTGCCTCTTTCAGGGCTTGGCAGAGGTTTTTCAGTGGATTCTTATCTTGAAACTGAGATGGTCAGTCCATCACGGTGATAGTGTTGTTCCGGAACCACTGTAAGGTGAACGCAGACTTGAGACATGGGCAGTGCCATGCGGAAATCACATTCCAGGCATTTCTAGATTTTTTTCAAGGGGCTATCTGGCGACTGCCCACTTGGCATAAGTCGCCGCAAACAAACAGCCTAGCTCTAGGCTATTTTAAAATAAAAATTTGAAAAGAAAACAACGATAAAAAGAGAAGATGACAATTAGGAAGCAAGCTCCGGCGTCGGGGGGAGGTGCCCCTTCCCCCAGTGCAGGAGCGTGAGACCTACAAAGAAAACAATGCTAACAAAAAAACAACAAAACCTAGTTAAATAAAAGGGAGAAGGATGGCTTCCCACAAAAAGTCTATCAGTCCACCAGCCAATGTGCACGCACTTGTCCCGAGTACAAGGGACAGGCGGTAGCGATCCCGCCCATCCCAGTACCGGGACAGGTAACGTGCGCGAAGATCACCCAGACTGGGACATTCGACAAGAATGTGCCCAACAGTCTGGGGGACAACGCAGTCGTCACAATAGGGCACAGGCGAGCGCTCCATCAAATAGCGATGCGTCACACGAGTGTGCCCGATTCGGAGACCACAGAAAGAGACTTGAAGCCGTCGCGGCATTGGGGAATAGGTCCATGGAAACAGTTGCGGCGCAATGGCACGCAACTTTAAGTTCCCATCGACCGTCTCCCATCTTCTTTGCCAAGCATTCCGAAGAGCTGCCTGTATTCCTGCCATGTAGTCGGTGTGAGAAAGAGCGAAACGCTGGTCCGGTCGCAGAGTCCTCGCGGACTCTTTGGCACCCTCATCGGCGCGCTCATTCCCCGCAATTCCTACATGTCCAGGAACCCAGCAGAAGATAATCTTGACATCCACCCGGCTCACCAAAACCTTGGGGTCACGGATATCGCAAACCAGGGGATGCGGAGATTCCAATGCATGAGAGCACTCAGTGCGCTTTGTGAGTCACTATAGATCACAATCCGGTCTCCAAACCGGGCACATCGCGTAATCTCCCGTATCAAGTGGAGTATTCCCACCAGCTCGTCCGTGAAGTTAGTGTGGCAGAGCCACGGATGGCGGCAGAAGTGCACCACCTTAGTCTTGGCCAAAGGAAACCAAAACTTGAGCGCTTTGGCATAGCGAGAGACGCGGTTCAATGCCTGTTGGAGTAGAGAGAACATCTTCCGGAAGCACCGAGGTGATGCCGTTGATGCTCAGGGCAAAGGGTGTGACACTGACGACACTTCCCTGCGGGACACCATATTCCTTCTCCATTGGGACGGAGAGGGCTTCCCCCACCCGTACGCGGAATCGACGATCTCACAAAAATTCAGATATAAACATTGGGAGGCGTCCCCTCACCCTCATCGTGTGTAGAGTCTCAATGGTACCGTATTGCCATGCGGTATCATAGGCCTTCTTCAGATCGAAAAACACCGTGGCGTAGTGCTGTCTACGAAGGAAAGCCTTGCAGACGGCATTTTCCAGTCGGAGCAGAGCATCCGACGTGGAGTGGAACTTGCGGAAGCCGCACTGTGCAGAACACATACGGCCTCCGCTGTCAAGGAAAAAGGTTAATCTAACATTTACCAATTTCTTCATCAACTCGCACACGCAAGAGGTTAGAGAGATTGGGCGGAAACCGGCCGAAGTAGAGTGATCTCTCCCCGGTTTGCGAAAGGCGAGCACAGTAGCGATTCGCCAGGAATCTGGGAGGAGACCCTCCACCCAGATCCTGTTGAACAAATCTAACAGAAAGGCCATGCATCGCTCACCCAGGAGTCGAAGCATGGCGTACGAGACATCGTCCGGACCATGGGCGGTGTCAGCGCACGAAGCAAGAGCGGAACGCAACTCACTCACAGTAAACCTGTCGTTGAAGGGTTCTCCGCCTCTGGAGGGAAAGTCCAGCCGGCGGCCTTCCGCGACATGACGACGTGCATTAAATGCTGGCGGAGCAGCATCCCGGCCACTAAAGAATGCGGAGAAAGCGGTCGCGAAGGATTCCGCCACGGACGTGGGGTCCGATATTAAGGTCTCATTCTCCTAGAGAACGGTAGGGACGTCCTGCGTGAAGACACGTATGCCCGCCAAAAAGTAGGTGGGCGTGCTTCAAAATATCCTGGAACCTAGCCTTAGCCTGACGAAATTCACCGACACTGAAATCGTTCGGGCGGCGCTAATAGCAAATGTAGGCGTAACGCTTCTGTTTGAGGGTCGTCTCACACTCGGCCGACCACCACGGGAGTGGTTGGCATGCAAAAACGCCAGACGTTCTGTGAATAGTAGTCAGCCCCGCAGCAATGAGGTTACCCGAAAAGAACTCAACGACCTCATCTACCGACCTAAACTCCTGGACTGAGATATAGATTTCCTCAAATGCAGGCCACCGCGCCTGCGCCAAGCACCACCCAGGTGGGCTCTCAGGCGGTAGTTGCCCTGAATATGATATTTGAATGGGAAAGTGGTCACTACCATGGAGGTCATCGGCCCCCCCTCAATCAAAATCAGACTGTGCATCCGAAGAGCACAGAGATAGATCAAGGCAAGGAAATGAAGCGGTTCTCGGGCAGTGATGCGTAAACTTATCCACATTTAGGACACCTATCGCAAGCTCTTCGATCAGATCAGCAAGGACTTGGCCCCTGGAATTTATTGAGTAATCTCCAAGGAGAGGATGCCTGCCGTTCAGATCTCCAAGCCAGAGAAAAGGCCTCGGCAACCGTGCCACGACGCGGCGGAAGTCCCTCGCTTCGAAGTCAGCTGACGGTGAAATATACGCAGAAATGATAGTATACTTCCTATCCAGGTGAAGCTGCACAGCCACCTCCTGAAAGGAGGTATCTAAAGTGGAAGAAAGAACGGAGACATCATGCTGGGTGTAAACCGCGCATCCCCCAGCCCGGCCATCTCGAGGTGGTTGGGTCGCAAGACCCTTCTACCCCGGGAGGGTGGGCAGGGGACACGCGCCTAGCATGGTCTCCAGCAGAAAAATAGCTAACGGGGAACGGGACGAGACGAGCCTCTGCAGCTCCTTCCAGTTGGCCTGGAGTCCACGGCAATTCCATTGAAGGAATATGCCCTCCAGGCCTAGCTTGAAGGAGACGCGGGGGCCCTCTTCGAACAGAAGACCCTCACGGGAAGGGCCGTACGCTTCCAGGAGGCAGAACCCCGGGCGCTGTTGGTCGGACAAAGCGCTGAAGGCGCTGTCGCCTTCGAGGACTTATTGGGGAAGGTTAGGCTTGCCATGCGAGTCTTTTCCTCCCTTCGCCTCGAAACCTTAGGCGGTAGTTCCTCTATTCGAGGAACTACCGTCTCCGAGCCACTCAGCCCACCACTAGGCGTGGGTGACGGAGCCGAAGCTCCCTTGTTGCTGTCCTCCTTTCAGGAGCGACCTGGCCCGGCGACCAACTTCAGGGGTGTTGCCTCCTGTGAGTCTAAAAACTCGGTGGAGGCACGTGGCCGTTCGCCTTACGGGAAACGGTTACGCTGGGGGGAGGGAGGAGCCCTGGTTTTAGCTGAGGCATGGTGTGAACCCTTTGTGCTGCCACCTTTACCAAGGGAGCGCCCGGGTTAAGTAGAACCCGCAGAAGGGCTCCGAATGGGCACGGAAACAACCTTGCTCGTTGGCCTGGATGGGCCTGGAGCAGAGGGTGTCTTTCTAAGCATTGAAGCATAAGACGTCCCAGGCAGAGCCGGGCCTGAACGGCCAGGATTTCTTCTCAAGGAGATATGCACCAGATGGCTTCCTAGAAGCTGGGTGCGGCTTTCCGCAATTAACACACTTTTTCACACACGATTTGGACTTATCGTGTGCGGCCTTGGAGCAATTTACACATACTTTGGGTGACCCCACCTTTGCATGTCTACATGAACGATTCGTATGGCCGAAGCGGTGACAGTAATAGTACCGCAGTGGCAGTGGCACGAATGCCTTCACGCGGTAGCGGTACCAACCGGCACGCACCAACTCAGGGAGATTGTCACAGTCGAACGTGACGAAGGGTGTAGGGGTGGGTTTCAAGGCCCCTCCCTGTTTTTTCATCACACGTTCGACTTTGACCGCCCCATGGTCGGCCAGCTCTAAGGTGATATCCTCTATGGAGTAGTCAACGAGTTCCCTCGCATAAAATACTCTTTTCACAAAGTTCATGGTAGAGTGCGACGTCACACTCACCGGGATGCCATGAAGTGTCCGAAGAGCACTTATCTTGGCCACCGTGGAGGGATCCGCTGCATTCGCCAGAAGGCTCCCGTCCGAGAAACGGGTCACCTTCGGCTCTCTACCAATTACACTAGCTAATGCTCTCCTCTGATGGATCATGTTTCCCTTGGCCAGCATGGTGCCATCAGTGGAGCAAATAACGAGGAAGCGTTTGAAGCCAGCGGGCTCGAAAACGCAAGGTAACCTCTGAAAAAGGGGCCCCGATGTTATCGAGGCTCCGTCCTGTGCGCTTTTGGTCTCAGTCATAGTCAGGGGATCCGCAGCCGGGGGGCGGGAGGCAGAGGGGCTGGATGTGCTGATCTTGGCTTGGTCGCTTACCAAAGTGGCAGCAGACCTATCCGTCCCCGCAGCCCCCGCGGATGGAGAGGAGCCCCGGGTCTTCTTAGTCTTTTTCCTATTTTTTTTCTTTTTAGGAGAGGAGGGCGGGGAATCAACCCGCTTCTCCCCTACGCCGTCAGAAGCCCCTAGGCCAGATGGACCGGCCTCAGCCAGGTCCTTCTCCGAGATGGAAAAGGGTCCTGGTAGTCACAGGGGCACCGGTTGGAGAAGATCCCTCCCCTCCTTGTACTGCCTTGGAAACCCTAGCCATTTGAGGAGGACCTTGCATAGGGGCGGATTCGGGTTTGGTGCTTGGTGCCGAGCCCAGATTCCCTCCTATGGAAGGCCCTACCGTCATGTCTATCTCAGGAGGGGCCTCCAGATGGCCATCCCCTCATAGGACATCGCAGATCCCGTTGGCAGCGTCACTTTTCATTTGTGGGGAGGCACAGGCCTTGACCCCGGCAAGGTTCAATATTCTTGCTAGCAGGTTTTTTGAGGGAAGCGACCGAGGGGCCTGGCTTCCCTCCCCCGCCCCTAAGGGGGTTTGCCCTACCGAGCCGCTTCACTGAGGGCGGTCGGATATGAGCTGCCTGCTGGCTTTCTTGGCAGTCCCCTTGGAAAGATAAGGGGGGGGGGACTGCCGCCGGAAAAAAGGGAGGTGCCCGAAAGCACCTCCAAAGAAAGGGGTGAGGGGGAGTCCCCTACACCCGTAGGTGAAGGAGAGGAGTAAGCCTCCTCTCCAATTAGAGAAATATGGAAGGTCCCCTGCGCAAGCACAGGGAGGGGGGACCTCCATTTTCCTTGTGGAACTGCCTATTTTTTCCACGGGAAGCAATCGCTCATCACCCCTCGCAGTAGCCCGCTCTGCAAGGGGTGTGTACAGGACCTGGCAGAGCCAGGTGCCGCCATTTTGTACCCCCCCTCCCGCCTGGTGGCCTGGACAATATTGAGAAAATATTGTTTAGTTATTATGAATTAGCTCTTAATTTATGTGTTAATATTTGTTGCTGCTTTTTGAGGCTAGAGGTCAAGAGTTATATGAACGAAGATTTAATGTTACAAGGATTATATTCAGTGATGAATCTGCTTTGTCATTGTCAGCATGACCCATATTCGTGAGACTGGATATATTTAGCTTCGATTAATGTGACAAATGTGTAAAGCGAGGGTAGGTTATCTTTTTATCATTTTATGTGTCACATAACAATAATTCGTAATTTACTTAACCAATAATAATAAAACCTAGTTTTGACGCGTATACCAGGTAAATAGTTTCAATTTTATTGTTTTAAAGCATGGATGGATCTAATGTATATCCATATAAAAATATTAATGCAACTAATCAAAAGTTGCATTTTATTTAGTATGTTTGTACCATAATTTGAAGGTAAAATATACACAAATTTAAAGTTCAGAACCCATTTACTCAATAAATACAGTTCAATTGATGCGCGCAGTCAATATTTCCACTGATGTCCATTTTTCTTCATAATTGCTTCAATTCGTTTTGTTATGCTAATATTGCTCCATTTTTGGCATGCTGGAGAACAATTTTTTTATGATATCTTTATATATTGCTCAATTTTTGTTAAATTAACACCATCAACTGCTTCCAATCGGATGGCATCTGTTTATCAACTGCAGGTTTGATTATTTGGAAATCTTGTTAATTCTCTGTCCAAGGTCCCAAAAGTTCCATATTACTTTCAGCCAAGAACTTTGTCCTTGCTTTTGCTTTGTGACAAGCTACGTTATCATGCTGAAAATAGAGTCTTCATCCCTAAATTCTTACTGAACTGTTGGGAAAAGGCCAAAGACGCGAATCGCGCAAATAACTAAAAGATTCTTCCTTTTCGCAAAATACAAGACACCAACAGATATTATATTTCGAATTCTTATTAAAATTGAAAAGAAAAAAATATCAGGAATAGTATGCCATCATTAAATGTATCCTTAGGAATTATAAAAAAATTACACTTCTCTCAAAAACGTAACTATGATGGTAGTGATTGATGCTAAATGTAGTAATGCTTATAATTAAATAAACTCCAGGTCTTTCAGTATTATTATATTATATTTATTAAGTTACAGGAATAGTTGATTACTCTGAGTGTAAATGATTGACAAGCATTTTCGAACCCATTTTTTAGTTTATTTATGAGGTAATTGAAGCGACACACACTCTACATACCTATTTCTCCGATAGACTATGTTTGGAATCTCATCCTGAGGCTGAAAATATGTACAGGGTGAGTCTAATGTGGTATGCAATAGTTTAATTTTATTTGTAATCTAAAAAAAAATACTAAGATACTGAATACCATATTTCTTCCCTCTGTATATCATGTTTGGTGAGCCTAAACCACTCATACCTCCCACCCAACCCCCGTTCTCTTCTAGAACAGATACTCGCAACTATATCTATCTCTGATTTTAGAGCTTGGTTTCATCTGTTAACTGAATAGTAGTTGGAAGTAATAGGTTGGAAACAAAGTTCTCGCACAACTTTTATTGACAATGATTTACAACGAAACAATGCAGTAAAAAAAAAACATATCAATGAACAATGTAATCACCATTATTTTCAAGCCGCTTCCTCCAATGACGGGCTAGATCATGGATGCCTTTTTTTGTAAAATTCAACTGGTTTGTTATCAAAGACTAGGCCCATTTACCTAGTCGTACACCTTGTATAAATCTATAAATAAATGAAATTTTAAATAAATCTATAAGTAAATAAACTTTAAAAGAGAGGTTATGCTGATTTTTTTTCTAAGATTAAGGATAAGAAAGCTACAGCAAATTTCATCACTCTTAAATGCTGGGGCAAGGAGGACGCAATACCTACAGAAACAGATTTCTATAAAGAGCAGAAACGCCCCCTTGCGAGAGAAATGAAGAATTCTGTTATTTTTCAGATGCCTTAATGATTCTTTCCTACTAAATCGATGGTCTGAATTCATACTAGGTAACCAGATTTCCCCGTCACCTCCATATTTTCTTATTTCGGTGTTATGTTTCTGTTATGTTTTATGTTAATCATGTTTAAATAGTGTTAACATAGTGGCTCTTCCTCCGTTCTATCTTAGTGCAGACAGAGAATTTTCACCTATCGAACTACCACTCCTCGTGCCCAGCCATGTACCCAAAGCTACTATGAAGGAAAAAATGTATATTGTTAAGTAATACTTTGTTTCAGTGTCTTCACTTGTGAGTTAAAGAATTCTTCTTATGCAGGTCCCAATATTGAACGCTCATCATATTAGAGTTAGGTTGCTCTCTTCTCTCCATGACTGTTATGTCCTGGTGAACACGCTCGCATTGTCCATTGCTTAAGGACCTAGGGTTAGAGTAAGAGAGGTGAGGATTAGAATGCAGAAAGTGCATTTTAACAGACATCCTACATCCCCTTTCATAATATTCCAGCATATTTGGTATCACCCTTTAGTGTAGTTTTCAGCTGTTTCATCAAGAAAATTAAAAGATTTTGTTTATAGATTTAAAGGGAAGCTAGGTCATCTCCTTCAAAAAGTTTGAAAGGTTAGATCTTTGAAAAAAAGGGAAGATGAAGGAACGAAAAATGCGTTAAAGATATAAAGTTGCAGATATTTCTGCGGGCTACGGGCCTGGGGGGCACGTAATCCTTCATATTTAGCTATAGCATACTGGCCTATGTTAAACATGCCACCCACTTGCGGTCAATTTCAGCAGTCGTAATTCAAACTACAGTTGTGTTCATATCAAGACTTCATTTTCTAACTTTGTATTTATAAATAATAAGTTTCGAAACATCAGCCTGAGTTGGGTGGTGCTTATTATATTTATCAACCACATTTTCACCTCAAGATGGCCATCAATGTTTCTTGTATTTTCTCTTATCATCTCTGTTATCCCATAGACGCAATAAAACTATGTGTAGCTCAGTGGTGGATCTAGGATAAATATTAGGGACGGGGGGGGGGGGGCTAACCTGAATTCCTCCCGATGAGGAGTTTGAGAAAATGGCATTGAAGATAATAATGGTTATCTTACACAACATTAGTAATTAATAAATAACAATATATCACTAACTCTATATCATCCAATTTTTTTCACACATCAGAAAATTATGAATTGTGCTTTTCGGACGTCAGCTAAGTTATAATAATGAAATAATAATTAATTTTGAGATATACCTATATTTTAGACGTATCATAAAAGATACATTCGATCGCAACGATTTAAAAAATATATATAAAATTTATATTATTACATAACTCTTTCTGAATAGCAGTCAGAATACAAGTATGGTTTAAAAAAGAAATATAAACAAAGACGGGCCTAAAATTTCCTGGGGGAGGAGGTCGCTTCAGCCCGCTAACGCCATCCCCTGGATCTGCGTCTGGTGTAGCTCAAATGTAAACCAAGAAGAAATGATAGAAATTTAAGGTTGCCATAAATATTCCATGGACACTTTTTGTATTTGGCTATTTAGCAATAATTCCATGAATAGGTCTCGATGGGGCCAGTGACATGTGTTACATAAATTAAAGGTTTCTCAACGTCACCCTGGACTAAATCAACTTTAAAGCTCACTTTACGGAGTCAATGAAAAGTTGCCACTCTTTGAGGTCATTGTCAGAGACTATCTATGCATCACACCACTGATATTTCAGAAGCAAACACTTTTCTCCTATACCTGAATTGATGAATATCTTACATACATATTGATGCTAAAAATATGATACTTTGATATCTGGCTGAAGTGTACCCTCTTGATTTCTGCGGTTTGTTCATTCCAAATCTTGCACCAAAATCATTTTATTCTGCTGGACTTAGCAGATGTGACCCACTATCTTCATCTGAGATATATGGGTCTTCTTTTTCTGCTAACATATGACTGTCTCAGTGGCGGATCCAGAATAAAAATTGTGGGAGGGCCTAACCTGAATTCTTCCCTCTGAGTGTCTGAAGAAACGGCATTGATGATTAATAATGGTTATCTTCCACAACATTGATAATAAATAACAGTATCTCACACAAGAGTGATCACTAATTCTATCAGAGCCGATTTATTTTTTTTTTTGCTCGCATCATAAAACTATGAATTGTAGTTTTGTGACGTTAGCTATGTTATAATACTGAATTTAAAAATTATTTTTAAGATTTCCTGCACTTTTTTATATATATCATATAAGGTACATTCGATCGCAAGGGTTTAAAAACTGTTTTTATATATATTCTATATTATTTCATAACTCTTTCTGAATAGCACAATATAAGTATGGCTTAAAAAAGAAATATAAACATAATCGCTCCTGAAATTGGGGAGGGGGAAAGGATTCAGCCCACTAGCCCTCCCCCCTCTTCCTGTATCCGCGCCTGACTATCTATCTGAATCTTGGTAAGAAATGTTCTCTATTTCGTTGTTGTGAAACTGGAAGTGACTTTGGTCCCAAGTGTGGTGGTACTGGTTTTAAAGCTGAGTGGCAGTTTGGCTAGTTGATTTATTTATTTATTTTCTTCGTGATACAAAAAAATAATAATCATAGTAATTTGTGTGCCCTCACCAAATCAGGGGTGGAAGAGGAGTAGCATAGGGTTTATTTTATTATTCAGCCAAGCAGTAAACCTTGTCGGGCATTGAGGGCACCAAATGATGAAGCTCACTTCTTTTCTTTGGCTTCGTTCCTTATATCTAAAATAATATTTTTTAGGCAAATTTTCTGGGTGATGAACACTAAAGCGTTTATCTGATGCTATTCTGAAAGATATATGATCCTAAAAAAGAAAAACCTTTAATTAGTCGTAATGTATACAAAAATTAACTGGAAATTCAATTGCAATTCACTTGCACAAATATTTGGACGCAATATATCAATTTTAAGAAGTGATATGAAGTCACCATTCCAAAATTACCTTGAAACACCTGTGTATTTTCCTACAACCTAATCTACGTTGCCTAGGCTAAAGGAAGGGTCGACGAGAGAACGTATGGTTGCTCTCTAGGGTGTAAGAAACACTCCCACCTGTAATTGCTTTAATTAGCAAAAACTATTTCCAACTAGTTAGGAATTATTTCAAAAGGAGATAAGTTAATACATACAAAAACTTAAGATTGCATCAAATAAAACTGCTCGATGCGAGGTACAAAGTAAATGTAAACGCTGGAATAAAAATGGATCGTAGTTAATTGAAATAGACAAATAGATAGAAATTAAAGCATCTCATCGAAATGACGACATAAATAGAATCACGAGGAAAGTTATCGCAGGTGACGATGAGGTCGCTGCTACTTCCCGAAATGCAATGCCCCTAAAACCCAGTAAACCAAAAGTAAATTATTAGAGCAAATTTAGAGTAAAAAAAACGGCCCTGTGGATTTAGGGGAGGGGGGTCCTATTTTAAAAATAATTCAGATAAAAGTTGTTTTTTTCTTGCTTCTAGGCCTAGAAAATAAGCATGGGTCTGAAAAATAAACATAAACGAAGAGTAAATTATTAAGAGATATGTAGTGGAGACCTTTGAGAAATATTATACCAAAGCTCGTTGCCAGAGCCGGATAGGCAATAGTTTACAGAGCTAAGGTCTGCATGCGAAGCGCAAGCTCTTCCTGTATGGAGGAGTACCGCAGGTTCGGTTGTTTCTTTAAAACACGAAAACCAATGTATAAAACCACACTGAGTAGCATTTCAAAAGAAAGACTAATGAAAAAGGTGTTGAAACTAGGAAGGGGAGTGGTGGAAGAAGTATGAAAGATACATAACTCAAGTAGCCAAAAGAGAAGACTAAATTCACTCAGGATCAGTAAAAAGGCGCAATCCTTCTGAAATTTGCTCCATTCCTTAATAAAGTGCACGTCCAATTACAGGATGATAATAATTCCATTGCTCCACCATTCCTTAAATATGGATTACTATAATCTTTTTAACATAAGGGCTTGGTCAGGTCTGGCGGAAGTTTACAATTCCGGAGTCTAAAATTGTTCCACCGAGTTTTCTAATCTAGTATTCTGTGGAAACATCATGGAAGTTTTTTCTGCCTGTTACGAGTGATTCTAGAGATGCTCGTATTGGTTTCTTCACTATTTAAATGAACAAAGTTTTGTTGACTGAACAAATACACATAGTCCTTTAATTATGAAGTCTATAATCATGAAAATACGGTTAATCCATTTGATATATAACACTATGCGTAGCATACTGAAATACAGTTCATATATTTAATGCTATGAATAGACTCTGCCCTTTCTTAGGCTAAGGAAATTTGGTTTATTCATTTAATATATAACGCTATGCATAGGCTAAGCGTCTCTATGGCTACGGAAATTCGGTTGATTTATTTTACGCTATGCGTAGGCTAAGCGTCTCTATGGCTACGGAAATTCGGTTGATTTATTTTACGCTATGCGTAGGCTATGACGTTTCGAAAGCTACGGAAATTCTATAGATCTAATATAATGCGCTATACAAGGGCTATGGCGTAATTATGGGTCAGCAATTCGGTTGAATTACTTATCGCTAGTCAATGCATATGTAGATTTTCTGCCTTTGAAAATGAATCGTTTTCATTTCTTTAATAAATGTTATTTATCGTGTGAAACTTTATACAATCCTGTATTTGTGGGAAATGGGGTAGTTCGTGGAAAGCTTCTTCTAACTAAGTTGTGATCACAATGTATTTTCTCGTCTCGTTGTACTCTGGCAATGCGACTGAACCTAGCCGATCCCTCACCGGATATCCTCGGGAGATAAACACCAAACCATTCATCATTATGAAGAAGATATAAAATAATTCAGAGGCCATTCTTCGTGTTTCCTTTAGTCTGTCATTGGAAGTGTCTGAAGGTACATAAGCCTATTTATAACCAAGTAGGTATTTAATATATCATTCTAAATTTGAACTTCTCAGATACCCTCATCCACACTTGCAAACACTTTGTATAAGCCATTCTATTAAATTCAATCTCAAAGGAGTGGTTAAGTAGCTTTAAGAGAGGATATTGAAATTTGATTCTTATTTAATCATCTATAGGTTCGTGACCATCTAAATGACTCACATTCAATACATTGCACATAGATTGCTTGAGTACATCAGACTTCTTATTTTAAAAATTAATCGTAGAGGTGGGGAAGAAGTCCTTTCTCTAGTATAATTTATTAAATTAAATTTGTACTCACAATTGGAAACCATTGTTTGATATTTTGTCACTTTCAAGCAACTTGTCGTTAAATCCGTATATTTATAATTCTATTCTTAAAAAATCTGAATAAAAAAAATCTATTTTGAATAAATTTTAAGGTTCTTATTTTTAGTATATAGGATAGGACCCGTAGCAATAAGTTTAAGGTGGACAAGTTTAGGTCTAGGAAATAGATTGGTAGAAATTAGTTTACAAATCAAGTGGTAGATGAATGGAATAAGCTCACTAGTCATGTGATGAAAACATCCTCCCTGCGGAGTTTTAAGAATAGATTATATAGATTTATGGATGAGGATGCTAGTTGGGACTGAATTTAGGGATGGGAACAGGAGCTGCCTCGTATAGGCTATATATTACAATTTTGAAGACTTCTTCTTTTATATTCTTACAAACATTGTTTGGAAACATTAGGGTGTAAAATCAGCCTAAATCTATAACAATTATTAATAACCTAAAAATGGAAACGTTGAAGTGAGCCTACAATGATAAAAACGGTTTAGCAACTTATAGTCAATGGATTCGTTGCGTGGCAATACATTGGCATGGAAGAGTTAGATCCATAGAAACATACCAGTACGAAATACCCATATGATGACATGTCATTCTTTCTCTAATAGTATTAGGTTATTGAGAAAGTATTGTTGTTTTCCTATTAAGGAAAAAATAATTAAATTTATTAACTATGAACTTTAATCGATATATTAATTTCATTTATTATTAACATCGCTCTCCCAATGCCTAACTTATGGCTGATTACCTGATTGAAAAAGAATCGGCTTGTTTTGTGAAACATAAACATTGCTATGACTTCAAGCTTTACCATAATACCTTTCTCCAGTGAGATGATGTTGCAGTGATCAAGATAAGGGATCAGTCGAACATCCTTCCCCCAAATGTCTTACGGGAGAGTATGTTCAATAGCTAATGCACGGAAGGGAAAATAAATAATAACCTAAACTTATCAGCCGCTAAACATACTCTGCAGTGTACGGTTACAGAAGTACTTAACCTAAAGGAGGAAATGTGTTTGTAGATCGCAAACTGAAGGATCTCTTAGGGTCGAAGATGTTCAATAGCCAAAGGTTAAGTAAGATTTTAAAATGCCAGTTGGGGAGAGAGGATGTTCAAGGGATCCGAAATAAAGGTAAATTAGATGGTGAAAGATTTGGATGAAATGTGGGAACTTTCCTATGATGTCATTTATCGTTTTCTAAGTCAAGACCCACGTCAGGCGCCAATGGCACGCCCCACGTTGCGCATCAATGGCACGCCCCACGTTGCGCATCAATGGCACGACCCACGTTATGTGCAAATGCCACGACCCACGTTAGGTGCCAATGACGCGACCCATGTTGGGCGCCAATGGCACGACTGACGTTGAGCGCCAATGACACGACCCACGTTGGGCGCCAAAGGCACGACCCACATTTGGCTCTAATATTACGACCCGTGTTAGGGGCAAATATCACGACCCACGTTGAGCGCCAATATCACGACCCACGTTGGACGCCAATGTCACGACTCACGTTGGGCGCAAATACCAAGACCCAAGTTGGGTGCCAATATCACGGCCCACTTTGGGCGCCAATGTTACGACCCACGTTGGGCGCAAATATCACGACATATGTTGGGTGCCAATATCATGACCCACTTTGGGCGCCAATAGCACGACCCACATTGAGCGTCAATATCACGACCCACGTTGGGTGCCAATGTTACCACCCATGTTGGACGCCAATATCATGACTCACGTTGAGCGCCCATGTCACGACGCACGTTGGGCGCCAATGTCACGACCCATGTTAGCCGCCAATTTCACGACACCAAGTTTGGCGTCAATGTCACGACCCACGTTAAGCGCCAATATCGCGACCCACGTTGGGCGCCAATATCACTACCCACGTTAGTCGCCATTGTCACGACCCACGTTAGGCGCCAATGTCACGATACACGTTGAGCTCCAATGTCACGACACACGATTGGCGCATATGTCACGACCCACGTTGGGTGCCAATGTGACGAAGATTTTTTTTTTCAAATATATAAAGCGCTCATCTGGCGACTGTCTACAATGGGCCGTGAAGAAGAATATACCTTGCTTCCTGCCATCACTGATAAAAGAGTCAATAAACAAAATATTAAAATTATCTATTTATTTGAGTTCAAACATTTTGTCGTATTCTAGAAAGCTCCTATTTATGTCACTTTTATAAAACGACATGAATTCTTGACAACCTATTTGATGTTTTTGTTTAAACTGTACTAGATCCAGAGACCGAGATGGTCCCAAAGGCTAGTCACCACCTACAGAAAAGTAATAACAACAATAGAGTAATAATATCAAACACATTTACTGGTTTTAGTGTATTCACTTTCATTGACACTGTCACACATCGAGAATGCACACGGATGCTCACAAAAGCCCATACACTTGCCATCGGCCTCTCTTCCAAACTGTAAGAGCTCCTGTCAGCCATCTGAAATAGAAAATTAAAACAATATTAACAAGGGCTGAAAAGACTTTCGGACCACCCTGTAGACTGACCTCGCATGTTGGGATGATGAGGTTTGCTGTATCAATCATTTTTTTCTCTCTAGGTTTTATACTACTACTCTTCTCATCATTTTCTCTTCATCTATCTATTTCCCCCTTTTTTTCCGCGATAGACCTGCCTTGGAGTGAAGGATGATGTTAAGCAACTTAAAAAAATAAGAGCGGATTGTTGGTCAAGGACCATGCTTAGGCGAGTTGCCACCCGAAGAGCTACTAAGGTATTTTTTATTTGAAGCGACAACCAACGAGGGCATCTCCCGCAGAAAGTTTGTAAGGAGAAATCTGTAAAGAAACTGGTGAAGATGAGGCCGGGAGGGGACGAAATTGCCCAGATGTCAGCTGACATGACCGCCCCTCAGGGGGGGAGGGGGGAAGAGGGCATCTAAGTGAGTTTAAGAAAAAGTTAAAACTAACGAGGCCACCAACAGAAGGTTTTGAAAAGAGGCTAGTATAAATAGTGGTGAAGTTGGGGATGCGTAAATATGTGAAAGGCCGGATTAATTACGTGACTGCCCAGGAACGGAGGAGGTGCGCAACTTTACTGAATTTGACTCCTCTCCTCAAAGAAAGGCAGTCCTTTAGGGGGAGGGGGGGAAGGAGCTAACAAAAATGAGGGGGAGTAAGTATTCTTCATTTTTGGTTGAAAATTCCTCGAAATTCCATCGTTAGATTTCCCTTTCTATAATATTTTGCTAGAAACACTTGGATAAAGACTACTAAACAATCGTTATCCAAATATTCTTACTATTTCAGCATGAATGACCAACAAAATAATCAACACATCCGTGTGATTCCCCCCGGTAAGTTACCAAATTATATCATTTTATCTATTAATAACCCTCATTTGGGTAGCGAGAAACGCTACTCCGTATATCATGAAACGCCACTCGCTATCCAATTCATAATCTGCATAATTTCATCTGTTAATACTAAGGTTTATGCGTCAGTGAAGTGGGTTTATATCTTTTGAAGTTTCTATTTTTATTTAAATAACTTCTTTGACGTATTTTAATTTTTGAGAATATTCTGTTTGTTATCGTATCTTTCAGATTCACGTTTACTCGCCCCGTCTCCCACGAACGAAGATAGGTTCAGTTCCGGTGATGAAGCTGAGTTAAAGGCTTTGCCTTATTCTTCACCAGAAAGTAAGTGCTAATAGGTCATGGAGAGATTTGATATGTAATTCGTTAACATACACTTGTATTTTTTTTACAATTGCTTTCTATCAATCATAACTTTGTGTCATGTTTTTTTTTCGCATCATTGTGGTGTTAAACTTCAGTAAGATATTAAGTGGAAAATTTGGTAGTTAAGGTTTCTTAATGACGCATGTTTGTTTTAAGCGAGTATTATTGTGAAACTCAATCGCTTGAGGAAAGAGAGAATGCGATGATAGATAGTCATAAAATTCGACTAGTTAGTTAAAATGGCAAAGTTGCAGCTAACTAAGCTCTCCATCGAATCGTCGGAAGAAGTTCCTTTTCTGAGGATTTGATGGAGAACTTAGCTAGCTGGAACATTGCCATTTTAACCACATAATTATAATTGCTAGATTGTAAATATATATATATATATATATATATATATATATATATATATATATATATATATATATATATATATATATATATATATATATATATATATATATATATATATATATGTATATATATATATATATATATATGTATATATATATATATATATATATATATATATATATATATATATATATATATATATATATATATATATATATATATAGTGTTTTTCAGTTAAATCGATTTCAAAAGTGTGTGTAAGGGTTAATAAAAGCATCAATGTAAGTTACTTGACTTTGGATAGTTTTTCTTCTGAGAATGTCAGCTGAAATCAATAAAATGTACACAATACTTGCTTCCCTACGCGCCAGGAGAAGCGTGAAGGAGATAGGGATTCTTTTTTTTAACTACCCGAATTACCGCGTTTACAAAGACGAAGTTACCGCCGAACAGTACTATCATAATCGTCGCTCTGATACCATCAGAAGCGAGAAATTCGTTGCCAGTGTCAGGCAGAAGGTCTTCAAAGACTTAAGGCAGTCCATGGGCAAATTTCCTAAGAAGATAAGTGTGAGCAATGCAATCATCCACACAGGACTGCACCAGGATCTGGGCTACCAATAGTACCTACTGAAGAGGCGCCAACATTTCAAGCGGGTTATCAAGGAAAGCCGTAAATTGAAGGCACACGCACTGGTCAACGAAGTCAAGCACGATGGCACCGGACTTCTTCGTTTCTTCGCCGACCGGAAAAATTCCTCGTCACATCTCCCCCCAGGGCATTAAAGTCAATGCTTACGTTTACATTAAGGTGTTAGAAGCTGTAGACAAGCCTTGAATGAACCAAATAGTGATGGGAAGGATTTACGTTTTCCCGCAGAACTCTGCTTCCTCACGCAAGGCAAGGAGGACTGGTGTGGTTGTTCAACAACGTCCCACACACTACTTGTTCCCAGATATTTGGCCACCCAAGTGCCCCAAACTTAACCACTAGATTATTTTGTGTGTTGCGTTGTTGAGAAGGATATCAACGAGGCTACTGACAACACTTTAGGATTTCTGGGCGCCGCAATTGTGGAGGTAATGTCATCCTCTGAGAAGGACTACCTAATAACCACGTCATGCAACGAGTTCAGCTCTTCCCTGGAGGACACGAAGGTAGATAGTGGTCATTTCGAATGGTTTCACAACTATATATATCACTTTATTTGTGTGTAAGTTCCCGTGATAATATATTGCTTCATTTTGTACACTGCTTGTCTTTTCCCAGGTACAATTTGTATTAATTTATCTGAAACACCCTGTATATGGAGAGAACGAGGACGATAGAGGGACTGTTAGAGATTTTATGTGCGTGTTAACAGAATTGGGCACGAGCAAAGCTATGTCCATTCTAAGCTCGATCAAATGCAAAGAAAGTTAAGATAGAAAAAAATCATTAATTTCCATGTTTACACTTATCTATATGTAGTAGAATTTGTACAGTAATGAAGGTAACAACAACCATTGAATATCACTACAATCGATATAAAAACATCTTAAAGAAAAAGAAGAAATAATGTCAAAAATAATACTAGGAAATACTCGTATATGAGAAAATTGACACAAGGTGGCTGCTTGTATTGCTAGGTGATTTTCCATCCTGTCGCTGGTCGCTACACACTCGTTGCAGTAATACAGTTGTTTGGCTGCATACTCTCCATTGTTGCATTCGTGTTTTAGAGTTTCATCACAATTTATATTATACGCGTCGGTAATTCTACAGATGAACAACTAAAACGCAATCGAAGCCTTATAGCAGCTGCAAATAATAGCTTTATGCATTGGAAAATACTACTTTCAAGTGGTAAAAACTCAGAAAATATTGCTTTGTGCGCCAAATAATAGACAATTCAGATAGGCCTATAGAATAGATTGAATTTTTTTTTTAAACGTCGTTAATGAATAGTATGAGAGTAGTGTCGACAACAACAAAGGTTTAATATAAAGTGTTTATGTTATGGGCATATGGAATATCTGTAGACAAAATAAGAGCGCATCTTATTCTGTAATTCAAATTTCACTTCGATTCAGTGAATCTGTTGTAATATTATAGGGAAGTACCACCAATGAAGATCAGCTTGTCTCGCTCCTCTTGACAAACATAATTAATATTGTGGCATTTTTATTTTAATTGTAATATCCCATCGTGGTAGCAACTAACAAGGGCATAACCCCCGCAATACCTAACTATTAATGTCTTAATCGCCATCTGATAAAGTAGAAAAAGCAACTATTCATGATATAAATAAAATAACCGAATAAATGGGAAATATAAGCGATAACAAACAAATCCTAAACGAACAAGTTAAAAAGTAGTAGAAAGTTCTTGTAAGCCTAGTCTACGCAAAGCCTTATAATATGAAATAAATCCACCAAATATTCTGTTGCCTTGGATACTTTATAATTACAAGATTATCCGTCCTTATTCACAGAACAAAACTTTGTATACAATCCTATTTAAACAACCTAATAATCTGCATTTTTGCATTGCTGGTAAATAATTTGGGATATATCTTTTCAAATAATGCCAGCCTCCTTTGATCCAATTCATTCTTGTTGTGTTCAACTGTACACTTAAGGGGACATCATATTCATTTTTTCAACCTTTTACTACGTTAGATCATCATATATGAAATTAAAGCTCATTAAAATTCCTTTTATTGGTTGAAAAATCATAATAATCAATGGCGCTGTTTTTGAGATATAGGGGGTTCTTTCAGAACTCCCCCCTTGAAACCTGATATCATATAAATGGCTATAGAATTACTAAAAATTACGTATTCGAACTCAATTTACGAGAATAACATGCACATATGATTTAGTTATCATTTGATATCAGTTTTCTTTAGTTCCATGAATATTTGTGTTAATGGTGGACTAAAACATATATTTTTCGGGCAAGGTCAACTATAGGTTTTGTTCTCAGTTGGAAAACAGGGTGTTAGGTGAATAATAGTGGTGTTCTGAATCTCTGGAATTCAGTTCAATCTACATATATTCGAATGATACTAAAAATATAAACCAGTTCTCAGGATCTGATTTTTTTTTTTTTTTAGCAAATATTTAAAATCGTATCGTATAGTTTTGCGTTTGATTCACAAATCAACTTTAAAAATCTACGGAGATTTTCCATGAATGTATAAAATTTTGCATTATCATAATTTTCACTATGTTCTAGTCATGTTTCCAAAACAAAATATATACTATAAAAAGTGCATAAAATTTGCAATATAATGATATAAAGATCAATGGTGTAGTTTTGGGGGGTTTTTTTCAAAAATTAATTTTAAATATCTAAGAAAAGTTTTCCACGAATTTATACAATTTTGTATTATCTTAATTTTCCCTATGTTCTACTCATGTTGCTAAAAAAAATAATTATACCATAAAAAGTTAAAAAATTTGAAATAAAATGACAATTTTGAACGACAGAATTTGAAAAGTGACTAATGAACAAATGTGCTATCCCCTTAAACAACCAAGCAGAACTTTGTCGAAAGTTAGAGCTATTTTGAAACTACATAGTTATTTCCTCTTCACACCCATTTCCTTTGAAATAAATGAATATTGTCTTTCCGGCTCTCTCTTTCCACGTACCGAACAACCAGTAAATAGGAAAATCATAATGATTTCTAATCAAATTCCAATTTATATCACAAGAGGGTATAAATGTCCTTTTATTTCTATGTATTATGGAAGGCTTTCGGAGCCTGGCCTAAGTTGCCCGGTAGCACGTATAAGGAAGGCCCTCTGGTCGTTTCCTGCCTTTTCACCTTATGATTTTATATTTCTCGAGGCCTAACATTTCGTGCCAGACGTTTCCATTGTTTAAGATCGTCCTGGTTCTTGCATTGCTTTCATTTGCTCCACGTTTATTCTCATTATTATCATATGCTTTATTTGGCTTCCAAACTGTTCATCTTCTATGCCATAAGATTATGCTTCAATTTAACTTTTGCTTTTTTCGTGACGCGTAGAAGTAAGATATATCGTTCAAAGCTTTAAAATACATAAATCAATTTCTTCCAGTTTGGTATAATAAGATTTAATACCTCGGGGGGAGGGGGGGATATGAATTGAAAAATAATTTATATACAACTAATTTTTACGCAGTGGTTGAGAATGGTCGTTCTTACTGAAGCGGTGTTTATGTAAACAAGTTCACAATTAATATTATTATTTACAAGGTCAGGATGGAATTCTTCTCGGTTGCTCAAATCAGGCGGCTTGCAGCTCCCGTGGATAAAGAGCTTCTTGGAAGTTGCTGTCAAGGCTGTCACATGGCGTGGAGCGATGAAAGTTGTATGAATAGCAATCTTCTGCTTTTCCTGTTCATGCCAGATTAAGTAGGTTTCAAACAAGTAAAGTTACCAGTTGTTGCTATCAAGGGGCTGCCAGCGGTTGGTGACACCGCTAGGATACCCAAACAGATTGGAGTTAGATTTCAACCTAAATGAAAGTTCGAATATTATACTCTATACATATATGTATATTCTGCGAGCGAGTTTTGAATAGCGTGAGGGTATAAACAGCTTCCCAGTGTATGCCATTTCCCACAGACACCAAAGGCGCCAACCCAGTCATGGAAAGAAGGATTTTTTTGTGGTAGGCTGCCGTTTGGGAAAGTATGTGCGCATCATAAGAGTAACCTGACGCGCTTTGGGGTCGGGAAGGGTACCTGCTGTCGTGGTATTAACTGCGAAGCGGGAAAAAGGAACACCGTAAATAACTCTTTCGGGCACTCGGTTCGTGACAGCACGCCTTTTCCAGTCTAAGGCAAGCAAAGAGTGTTGCAGGAAGTCGGACCCTAAGATGGGGTGACCGACGTTGACAACTAAGAGCAGCAAAGAGAGAAACATTTCGGGAATGATAGAGATCGAAAGATGTTTCTTAGAATACACCGGGATAAGCTGACCTTAGATAGTTTGTAGCGAAGAGACCATCGGAGGTCTAAGCCTGTACTGAGGAGAAGCCGGAAGTATGGAGCGGTAGAGTCGCTATCAATGAGGAACTCGAGTCCCGTGTCTGGATCCTGGATGAAAAGGTAGGGGTTCGAGCCCCGCATCGACGTACCAGTGAGTGCATAGACAGTCTGATGGAGTCTCCTGGAGGAATATGTCCCTGAGGTGGAGCTGGTGGGACCACCATATTCCGCCGAAGATCGGGTGTGGAGAGGGGGACAACTCTGACGAGGTGACGTTACGTTCTGTACTTCATCTTGAAATACAGTTGTCATTTGCTGTGGATTTTTTGACTGCTGAATGGTGAAGTTGGACTTTGAAAATTTCCGTGAAATGTTCGGATGAGGCACGATGGTGAGACTGGTAGCTGCTGGAGAGTTTGAGACTTCAGCAGGATGCTTTTGAATATCTTCCACCAGCAAAGAGGAGATGATGGATGTAGGGTCCCTTTTGGAGGAAGCAAGAGAAGATAGTTCTTGGCTTCCTTCCACATGGAAGAAACAGGTTACAAGCAGTGAGGAACCTCGCCTTTGAACATTTGGTGATACCAGCACCAGCTAGCTTACTTACTCCCTCAATCTCTCTCCTTGGAGAAGAACCAGACCGACCCGACAACCGAGGGCATGAACGGAAGCCAGGACTCTTACCTCGGAACGAACTTTATCCCGGAGCTCTTTTGCCAGACTCTGGATCACTTCGATGTGTTTGTGAATCTTGTATTCTAGAGATCGGCGGTGCTGGGGGGGGTAGGAGAGCTGCGCGAACCTCTGTAGGTCGGACTATTTTAGCTAGAAGCGGCGATTATCTCCTGGCCACATATCTCATCCCAAACTAAGATATGAGAGTTTTCTCTGTCAAGCTGTCGAAGTGTTTAACTTCCCTCAGCGCCGCTGTGATGTATGCCACATGAATGGAGAGACGACTATGGAAGGTTTGTCTCAGTTGTGCAGCCGGAAAGTCGGCACCTGCGGCATCTCGAGGCTGCTATAGAAGAGTTGTGAGCTTCTGTCTGAACATAGTGATGTACCTGGTGAAGTTCTGTCATCGTTGCTGATCAGAAGACTCGTGGTGCCGAAGAATAATGGCCTTTAGAGCCTCATAACTCCTTTATTTTGCTGGAAATTCAAATAATGAATTCATTGCTTCCATGAGGTCTGCTGGTAAATATGAAAAGGCCAGCCGTAATTTGATCCATGTGGACGAGACAGAGACGGATCTAGTGTTTCGGCTTACCTGCCAAATATTGAGGTACTTGAATCGCCGAAATAAAAGCCGTGTCCGTGGGAGAGGACAGCTGGTTGTTTTCTTGTTGAAGAGACATGACGAGTGTGTAGAGACTTCTGTTTATCGATGAGGTTGCTTGATGTAGACTTGAGAGAGATTAGCTTGTTCACGAGATAACAAATGGAACAGTGGTTATGGAAATACGCTCACAATTAATATTATTTAGTAACGAAGTCGGGTTGGAATTTTTCTCGGTTGCCTCAAGTCAGGGAGGGGGCTTGCAGTTCGCGCTGAGGGAGAGCTTCTTGGTCGTTGTTGTGAAGACTGGCACTTCGCGTGGAGCAATGAGAGTTTTGTGAATGACAATCTTCTGCCTTTTCCGTGCGTGCCAGATTAAGTAGGCCTCAAACAGGTGAGGTTGCCAGCTGTCGTTGGCTGTGCCACTATTTCAAATAATTAAAATGAAGAAATACCTATGAACTTATTTATATTTTTATTTAAAACAGGAAAAAAACTAAATAAAACGACTATACTTAGAAAATAGTGTATATTTTTCGTGTGAAGTTGGTGATAATATGTATTCAGGCATTTAACATTAAACTACTACTTCTCTCCTAATTTTGAAAAGCCTCGGAGACATGTACAAGGAGGTACTGAAATATTTACAAATTGATTATTTTAAGGAACATCCTATCATAACCCAACTTTATTGTAAAAATACATCCTATATTTTTCGCATGAAGTTTTCATGAATAATGAATAAAAAATAACTTATATCTATGCAAAATTAATACAAAAATGATCACAAAAGTTTTAGAAGTGAATATTTTTCCGAGATTTACGATTATACAGTAAATCATTTTCACGAATCAGCTACCAAATGCAATCTCCTAAAATGCTCCTGTAAAATTTTCCTTCGCAATGGCAGTCACATTTCAGCATATTTTTTTCAAATAAAAACACAACTACTTGTAATATATAACAATATAATTATGCCTAAAAATATATTAAAATTATTTGATTTTGAGTCTCCTAGAATTCGTTTTTCTCTTTTCGCCTTTTAAAACTTTCTACACTTAACTCTCATAAATTTCATCTCTATATTATATTTTATATTGCCTCTTCTTCTTTAATGAACCATTGAAGTACCCTGCCATGTTTGTCTTGAATATATCGAGATATGCATCGAGGATGTTGACCTAGACAACTTTAAAGTATAGATGGGACGATTCCCCCCAAAATTGCGATTCCGATTTCGAGTCCGATTCCAGTTATAAGTTACGATTCCGATTCCGATGCCGATTTCAATTCCTTCACAAAATAGAATAGTGATTATATGATATATATTGTTAATAACAAATGTAATAGATAATTCCAACTTTACTATTAGTAATTGTCAATAAAGATCATTAAATAATAAATATAATAAAGTTATTTAATTTCGTACCATCGATTCATAATTCCTTCCGTGTAATAATAATACTCGATACTTCAATAATAATAAATATAGTTGTTACATAAACTAAATAGAAACAGATAAATGTAAGATGAACATTATACCTATGTTTACATAGTGGGTTGAGGAATAAGTTCTTGCGGTTTTATCAAATTTATTCATTACCATTAACAATTTTAGAAAAACTTAATTTTTAATTAATAACAATATGCAATTTAATCAATAATGTATTCTTCGTTGTTATTTACTTCTTCTTCCCAACGTTCAACTTGTTTTCGATGCCTCTGCAATAAAAATCTTTGGATATTGACTCGAAGAATTTGTCTAACCAGGTTCTTAATTCCACATCAGTAGTGAACGAAACGCCACGCAAATTGTTGGAGAGTGATCGGAACAAATTGGAATCCGATGGAGCCAAGTCTGGCGAATATGGAGGATGCGGCAGGATTTCCCAATTAAGCGTTTGGATGGCGTCTTTTGTCATATTAGCAATGTGAGGACGAGCATTGTCGTGTTTCAGAAGGACTCCATAACGTCCATGAGGTCGCTTTTCACCAATAGCTTCGGCGAGTCGATACATTTGTTGAACGTAGAGTTCTGCATTGACAATCTCGTTGTTCGCAAGGAGCTCATAAAGAATAATGCCGTCACAATCCCACCACACACACATCATCGTCTTTCGTGGATGAAGTCCTTGCTTTAATCGCGGAAGTGGTTTTTTATCGGGGCTAAGCCATTGTTTTCGATGGTTCATGTTGACTTTTCGTCGCCAGTGATGATGCGGTGAAGAAATCTGTCCTTATATCCACGAATAGCCTTGTGACGAGCAAGCAAACTTGCGGCAATCGTGAAGCGTTGAAGTTTGTTGCTTTCGCTCAAAGCGTGCAGAACCCATGCATCGAGTTTTTGAACTTTCCCCATCGAATAAAGGTGATTCACTACAGTTTTCTGATCACACGCCAATTGTACAGCCAAATTCTCTAGTCGATTGACGAGGATTTTTATGAGGAAGGTCGTTCAATCGATCTTCATCCAACCCAATGGGGAATCCAGAACGTTCTTCGTCATTAAGATTGAAATGACCATTTTTGAAACGTGAAAACCACCATTGAGCTGTCCTTTCTGATAAAGCATTTTCTCCGTACACAGTACAAATATCGCGACGAGCTTTGGCTGCGTTTGCATTGTTCCCGTCTCGATTGAAAATGAATAACAACAAGTGTCGAAAATGCGCCTTTCTTTCAACTTGACATTCCATTTTGAGGGTACAGAACAAAAATTAAATTAACACAACTTTTAAATAAACCGCAATGACTTATTACTCAACTTCAAGACGTAGCCTAAGCAAAAGCCTAATGGTCTACGCTGTTAAGAGACGTAGCCTAACCTTTGCAAATTTTGCTTTCATTATTTATTATTGTTTCTTAATATGTGCACAAATCACGTCAACAAAACTTAAATCAACACAACATAAAAAAACGCAAGAACTTATTCCTCAACCTAAGAGTATCTGCTAACAACTAATCTTCTGCCTTATGCTGGAAGTTTGGTATCATCAGTCGTCACAAACAAGTGAATTTAGTTCTTTGATAGCGAATAATGCATAGTTTATGTGGAAATTGCAATTCAAATTAGACTAATTGATAATGTCAACTAATAACGACTAATGTATTAAATACTATTAATATTCAGTTATTAAGATATTGTTACTCAACATTTAACATAGACTGGAAGTAGGAAGCGCGTGCAGGTGTGCAGCATAACTCACATCTACAGTGGCTGGTAGTCAATTGAACAACAGAAAGAATTTTCTCACATAGGATCTTCTGGAAGACGCAAATCATGCCTGTGGCTCCAGGGTTTTGAAGTCAGGGTTCTCCTTCTCTTAGGTGGATTGCTTATCATCACCTACCCATCCCCACCGTGCTGCTCAGTCACGGAGGTAACATCCCCAGTAAATAGCGTCAGCTTTAAAAATAATCCGGACCGAGATTCGAACTGCCGACCCAATGATTGGCAGGCAAGCGCGCTAACTACTTACTAGCCATAGTACCAAAACTTACTCTGAAAACGCAACAAATTTGGTAAAATCGTACCAAATCTAATTAAAACATAAAACAAAAGTAAAATGGTATCAAAAAGTGTTTCTTTGAGGCAAAAAGGTACCAAATTTGTACGAATCATGGTACCTGAAGTGTTTCTTTACGGCAAAAAGGTATCAAATTTGACAAACATGCCAACTTCGTCAGCGCTGTTGAACAAAGTTCTAACTTCTGAGAATTGCATCAGCTATTCTAAATGACGTCTGAACCCTGAGCAAGCCTTTATTTCACGCATATAAACAATTAAACATACAATACATTTCTTATAATGTCAGATCTTCAATATTAATTGATAATAAATAGTGATGCATTCTTGTCGACTAATCTAAATCTATTAGTAAATATCTAATTAACGTTATAATTTCACTGAATAATAGGACAGATGAGTAGATACATAACTTGATTGACACTAACGGCAAATAAACAATGTTTGAAATTTTGATTCAGCTATTTGGCAAGTAGGAAAGAAAGTTAAAAATTTAAAAAGACACTGTTGAAAGTCTCTGTACTGAAATTTTAGCGATTCCGATGCCGATTCCTCTCAAATTAACGATTCTTACGATTCCCGATTCCGATTCCGATTAATCGTCCCATCTCTACTTTGAAGAACTTCTGCAGCCTATGTCGCCCTAGATTTTTCAATTCTTAATCTAGTCCACAGAGTTTGTGGTCTTGTGTTTACTCGGGAAGTAACTACGAGTACCGCAAAAAAAAGTGCTTTCTCAACCACTAGGACTTTTAAGGATCTTTGTATTCCAGGAACTTATTCATCTGTCATCCAAGAAAACACAGGGTGTCTTTACGAGTAATTCAAATATTTTAGGGAAGACGTGTAAAAGATACCTAAAGGACGCAGCCTTCTTATTTAGTGTTATGACGAATTGTTCCATACATTCATAAAAGCCAACTTCAAGTGAAGTTGTAGTATCAGAATCTTACCCATCCCTTCCTGTCTCGACACGCGGGTGTCAGGTGTAACTTAGACAACCATATTGCAGCTGAGGTTTCGAGGATATGTTGTTCTCTTGACCCCAATGCGCGCGCAAGAAAACATAGGAAGTGGTGGTAGCTGCCATCTCTAAGGTCATTTCCTAGATAAAGTGGTAGTCTCTATCAGAGCCTCATTTTTAACTCCTTAAACACCTCGAACGGGTATTTCACCAAGTCTGAGTTATTTTCCTATCTAGTACTATTAATCTGAGCAAGTACCAATTACCATGTCAAAAGAGGGGTTTGGAAAGCTCTATAAACAACCCCTTTTAACACTCAGAGATTGTAAGAGACTAGATTTGAGGGCTCCCTAAATTTGAAGCACGATTAATGGGATGGTCCCTAGTTTCAATCCTAGCGACCCCACCCCTACTTAGTAATTGGCTGACTAATATCCAGTTGTCTATCTATATTGGTGAAAGCTAACCTGTCCATAGTATGGGTCTTAAATGCTTTGTTGCCGTCCAATCCAAATAAAACTTTTGAATCCTGATTTTGGGGGTCTGTCGTTGCTTCTCCCAACAACAGAACTTCAGATTTTGACCGTCTTGTCGAGGGCTGGTATGGATAAGTAAGCGCCATCTCTCTTCAAACTCCCTCCTTTCTATGCTCAAACTAGATTTGCACGTATTTTTAAAGATTATGAGATTAGAAACAAATCGATTTCTGCATCTTCCTCCTTATACCTCTGCTTGATGCTACTGAGTCTGATGCGGCAAACATCATTTCCAAACCGAAGAAAGTGACTGGTGAAAGAACTGGATTTGGAGATGGAATATGCGGAAGAGGTGAGATGCGGGATACAGCTTGTCATTTATTTTACTTTATCTGTGGTCGGAAGCTATCAGGGATTAAAAGTGAGCGCACCTCAAAACGCGACCTCGTTCGTCCTTTGTATTGTGGCACATTTCTTACTAGTCAAGCGGCTTTCTTCTACCACCTTCGGGCGGTAGGAGGGCCTTCCCTATTGAACTGTGAGAACCATCCCCAGGGCAATTTCCTCCATGGAGTATAACCAGCCTACAATTCTCTTTCACAGAGACTGGCTCATTCCAATAAAAGCGGGTATACCCGTGCCCATAGTTAACAACATGCCCTTTTTATGCTTTTCTCGGCAGTGACGTGCTTGCCATCGGCTTGGTTGCAATGGATTATGGCGTCACCTCCGAGAGGCTTAGCTTCTCCACGTAAACAATAAATCAAGTGGGAGAAACCTGTTAGGAAGTTCCTGCAGTAGAAAGAGCCCTCCGGAGAAGGAAAAAAACAGGATATGGTACCCAAGGACGCATTCTCTCGAGTTGTGCTCAAAAGAGGTAGTAAGACATCTTCAAGCCCGATGTCTCTTAAGGCTCTACTGGCGAAAGAGATGGAGCGGCAAAGAAAAGAGTTGAAGACAATCCAAAAAGCCTCCTTTTCTCCTTAGGAATGGTTCCCGAGTATAAATGGGACACCACTCTTTTTCCAACCGCAGGACTTGACAGAGGCAGGGCTATCTGACCTTGGGACCAATTCTGGGAAAGCGACCAAAAGGACTAATGAACCTGCAATGTCGCCAAAAGTAAAATCAAAATCCCCGTTGAAACGAGGGTTGAAACAAGGGTGTTAATCCAATCAACGATAAATTCGATGGAGACAGCCTAAAACGGATAGTGATAGTATCAAGGGTGACTAAACACCTTCGTCATTGGTCAGGGCTTGGCAACCTCCTGGGAACACTTGTGGTGAAAAGATACGCCCATTCCAGGCTAAATCCGGTTTGTCAATTATCTGAGTTACAAGAATAGAAGTCTCACCCTGCACTTCCTCTTTTCTAATAATTCCTCCAAGATAAGTGTATTCAGTGCATCCGGTGGCTAACAGTCATCGGAGCTCTGCTTTAGAGCTGAAACCAACCACCGCAACCCTCTTTTACGGATATTCAACTAATTGAGAAGGTATGCGAAAACTTATCCCCCCCCCCAGTCCCTTTTAGTTGTCTAACTTCAGGAATAGCAGGGTTTTGCAATCGAAGAAGAATCATTTATGACTAGTATTCAAGTAACAGAAGAAGACGTAATCAAACATATCGAAAATTTAAAGCTAAGCAAATCGCCAGCTCCGGATTTGATCCATTTTCGCCACTTGAAAGAGTTGAAAGAAACGATAACCAAGCCACTCACCACAATATTGAACAAATCACTCGAAGAAGGTGTCTTTCCAGAAGACTTTAAAAGTGCAAACATTACTCTGATCTTTAAAAGGGTGACCAACAAACCTCAACCAACTACAGGTCAATAAGCCTGACATCTCTAATCGGAAAATTTCTCGAATCTATTATAAAAGAGAAATTAGTCGAACATTTAGACAAATTGGGTATCATCCGCGAATCACAACACGGTTTTACGAAAAACAAATCATGTTTGACAAATCTGCTAGAATTTCTTTAAACCATCATCGAAGAGTATGACACGAATAGAGCAGCAGATGTAATCTACTTAGATTTTCAAAAAGCTTTCGATACGGTCCCCCACAAGCGTCTATTTAAGAATATTGCCGCTCATGGAATCGGTGGAAACGTATTGAAGTGGATCGAAGAAAACAACGGAAGGAAACAATGTAGAGGCATAAATGGTCACCAATCAAGATGGCGAGACTTAACAAGCGGAGTGCCCCAGCAGTCCTTGCTGGGTCCATTGCTTTTACTAATACATGTAAACGATTCAGATGAAGGCATAGCGAGCCTATTCTCAAAATTTGCTGACGATACAAAGCTGGGTGGTAAATCAACAACACTTGCCGATCAACATAAAATCCAGAGAGACTTAAACAACAGTGTGGAATGGTCAGAAAATTGGCAGATGAAACTCAATATTGATAAATGCAAGGTCCTACACATTAGAGCAAGAAACGAAGAATTTAACTATAAAATAAAAGACCTGCCACTGAAAAGGGTATCAGAAGAAAAAGATCTTGCTGTTATAGTCTGCAACGATTTGAAGGTTGGAAGACAGTGAGGAAAGGCATGCAAGAAAGCAAACAGAGTGCTCGGTTTCATATGTATATAGAATTTTGCCTACAAATCGTAAAATATAGTAATTCCCCTGCACAAATATTTGGTTAGACCTCATTTGGATTACGCAGTTCAGTTTTGGAATCCATACTTGCGGAAAGATATAGAAATGTTGGAGAGAGTGCAACATCGTGCTACAAAATTAATACCTAGACTACGTCCAAAGTCCTACGAAGACAGATCTAAAGCACTCAACCTGCAATCACTTGAGACGAGAAGGTTAAGAGGAGAAGTCATACAAGTTTTTAAGATCCTTAACAATTTTGATAAAGTAAAAATTTAAACCCTTTTCGAGTTGGACGCTTCCTCAAGAACCAGAAGCCATAGATACAAACTTAAGAAACGAAGATTTGAAACAAATATAGCAAAGAATTTTTTCTCAAACAAGGTGGTTTCCTCGTTGAACGAGTTGCCGGAGGTCGTTGTTAAATCAACAAGCATAAACATCTTTAAGAGGCGTGGTTTGAAGGAGAGCTGGCCCAGAAGTGGACCACATGGTCTTTGCCGGCTCTGACATCTTATAATCTTATAAGATAGGGCTGGTGGGTCGGCAAATTTTTCTCGGCAATAGTGTAGCTATTCTGTTTCTTTCTCTTAATACGTTCATTTAGGTGGTTATTACCCACCTCTACCTTGATAGGAAGCATATTATTTTTCAGTTTACATTTGACCATCAAACGACTTCAAAGCGGCTGAGTTCTATTGAATCGTGAGTCGGTTGTCGAAGGGTTTTAGTCGATAGATGAAGTAGTGAATTCCTCTTTGCCAGCCTTGACTTTTCCCTTCCGTGGGTGTCGTCCACTGGCTAGAAGACCTTCAGAGATAAGCTATATACATTTAAGTGCTACAGAAGTTCCCATAAGTCTTTAATTTGTGTGAATTTTATCGAGTGAATACTAAATTCCATTTTGTTTCAAAGTACACCTCAAATTCTAAAGAATAGAAGAGGATCCTCTTTCTTAGAACACACTTTTCGTGTCACAATGAAGCCATGCTGGTGCACATGAATCGTTCCAAGTCTAAAAGGGGAATCGACATTTTTGTAGTACATTCACAGTTTTAAATTAGCGGAGACCTTTAGGGTGCTGCGTACGTCTTCACAGCCTAAAGAGCTGCGATATAACGCTCGGTAACGGAAAATATGCCCCGTGGCCGATTTTGATGCCGTTTTCTCATATTTAATGACTCTGAATCACACTGTCATGTCTATTTCTTCGCGCGAAAATAGATCACAGCTATTTCCGCGAGCGGGCACGCAAGCGAGTGCCCTGTGAATACTGTTACACCAGGGGGTACCTGGAAGAGCAGCATGCCCCTCTCCCTGACCCCAGTACCCCAAGAAAAACTTTTGCTCTCTTTCGGATCATCGTTTACTCCTCTTTTAAATCGGCCACTATTTTATTATTCCTATGTCTTCTTCTAACTTCCGTAAGAGGTTTGGATGGTGTAATTGGGATAATGACCCCGCTACAACGAAAACCTGAAGGAACAGCGTGTCATCCCGGCTTCAGTGTCTACATTTGCGCACCATCCTGGATCCAATCTCTGTATGAGGACTACGTTTTTACAGACCTCTCCTTACCCACATTTTTTGCGTGATGCGGACTCGTTGCTATTGCGTTTTAAGTTTCTAGAAGATAAATCCGAGTCGGATTAGGTGGGGGCTCGTCTTCCGCTTTGTTTAGGAAATGAACGCAGGATTGAGCTTACCGGGTGATCAGCACAGACTGTGCTCCCAACCAAAGGTTTTCTCTTCCTTACAAAGACTCTTCGACGAAGATCATGGCAGCAGCTCTTCGCTCTGTGTCGCAAAGAATTGAAGGCAAACTCTGGCCAAATGAAAATGCGTGCCATTGCGCATCTATTATTGGCATAGACTTACTTCAAAATGTCTCGACGATTTCATGTTTTGTTGCTTTTCCATTGCACACACTGAACACACACACACACACACACACACATATATATATATATATATATATATATATATATATATGGATATGAGAAACTCACAAAGTAGCACGTGAGTAGAGCAATAATTGCAGAAAATCCTATGGGATTTTCTGCATATATACAGGGTGTTTCAGAATTCTCTGAACAAACTTTCACCTAAGGTTCCTTCAGGTTAAATAAGCATAATTTATTTTATGGAGAGGTATCTAGAAATGTTTAGTTTAAAAGTTACTAAGACTTATAAGTGAGAACGTGTCGTCGAGTAAATGAAAAATTAAATTCAGACTAAGTTTACTTTGTAGGAATACAGAGTTTGAAATTAGGTTAGTAGTCACAATAGGTGTTCGAAATTCCGCCCATCTGCTGCGATGCATGCGTGAATGCGCAGGCAGAATGATTGCTGAACTCGTGCGAAGACACCAGGAGTTTCAGCAATCCTTGCACAGGCATCAATAATCCTGCCAATAAGTTCTTCTTCGGACGGAACTGTTGTTTCGTACACTAAATTCCTTAGGTGTCCCTAAAGGTAGATGTCTATTGGTGTCCTGTCAGGAGACCTGGCTGGCCAAGAGATTGGCCCGCCACGACCAATCCAGCGGTTTAGATACCGATCATCCAATAACTTTCTAACAGCCATCGTGAGGTGTGGAGTGCACCATCTTGTTGGAACCACATTCCTCTGAAATCGCCAGGGAAACATCTTATAGCAACCCGGGTAGTACTTCATCAAGAAACGCCCAATAATTGCGTCCAGTGAGTCTTTCTGGCAGGATGTAGGAGCCGATGAGATAGTTGTCAATAATGCCCGCCAACACACATTTACCGAGAATCTATCTTGGTGACTGCTTTCCCGTGTACCATGTGGATTGATGTGGGACCACAAATGCAGATTATGCGTGTTGAATATTCCCTCTCGCGTCAGTGTTGCTTCATCCGTGAAAAGAACTTTTGATGCAAAATCGGGTTCTTTGCCTTGTTGTAAAAACCACGTGGCAAATTGAACACGCCGCGGTTAATTGTCAGCATTTAAGCTCTGAACACGCTGAATGTGAAATGGATGTTGAAGGTTATCCTGCAGCACGCACCTCACCGTACTGTGACTTGCAGGAAAAACATTTGCTGCAGCGCGTGTGCTTGTTGCTTGATCATTAGGAAAATGTTGAAGCATGTTGTCCTCCATCTCAGGATCTCTTAGACTTCTATGATGGCCTGCATCAGGTCTTGCAATGTATGGCTGCAAATGTTTGATGCACAGGCACATGTCTTGTGGGATATCTTTCACTGTAAACTCTCGCAGCCTTCCTAGAATTGCCGTTTGTCATACCGTAAATTAAGTGCATATCTGCAAGTTCACTATTCGGTAGTTGGTCCATTGTCATTCACTGCTCAGTGTAAACTACTGCCCCGAGTGCATCTGTATCTTCGCTGTCAAGTGCAGTAGCCTGCCAACCGGGAATTTAAATGCAAAGGTGAACAGTTTAATTAAATCGTACTTTAACATTTCAAGTCTTCGTAACTTTTAAACTAAACAACATTTTTGGATACCCCTCCATAGAGTAAATTATGCTTATTTAACCTGAAAGAACCTTAGGTTAAAGTTTGTTCAAAGAATTCTGAAACACCCTGTATATATATATATATATATATATATATATATATATATATATATATATATATATATATATATATATATATATATATATTCCCCACGAGAGTTATTTTGTTAATTGCTATGGGGTACCATAAGCCAAGGGGCGTTCATATTCTAACGACGGGGTCAAATAGCCCGGAGGATGGGGATAGATCACACTAGGGTAGAACACTGGTATTTCGGGAGTTATGTAATCGCGAGGAATTGCGATTAACGAAGAAAATGCGCTACGGCTGTTTTCTCGATTAATAAGGCCTTGAAGCAGGAAGATTGAGGAATGTCAGGATATTGAAGTCACCAAAGCAAAAAGAGAATTATTATTGAACTAGATTTTGTTGCACTTTACAAAAATTCTTTAATTAAGTTTTAAGTTCTAAGTTATGAGATAAATTAACTTCGAGGTCAAGTGCGGCAAAGTTTAAAGGAGGCCGGACGAATAGAGCCTATATACACGACTATATACAAAGTTTAACTACGCGAATCCGAGAGATCGGACTGAACGATCTATAACGCGATATATTGCTATATAAAACAGTAATCTAATTCTCCCTCTGTTCTGGCTTCACATAGTTATCTATATTCAATTTAAGCCACGCTCTACAAGTTCCTAGTTCAACTAAGCCACACCTTCCTCTTATGTACCGGCCTGTTGATTTGTCGGTATTAACATAACTCGACTTTTGATTGACTACTGTCGAACATATTTATAAGAAAGGCACTCCGACTATTGGGTAAAATTCTCTGTGGGCGGTGTCATGTTGCTATGGAGACAGCTTTCTGACCTGGCTTCTATTTGTTTAATTGTGATAGCTATCCGGTTTATTCTGGATTCTGTTTTGATTATTATGTTTGCCAAAGAATGCGTCGACCAACTCTAACAGAGATAACTGTGCTCCGTTTACTATCGTGTGACATTCTCGTAAACGGCGCTAACTTTAGTTTCTCTCTCTCTCTCTCTCTCTCTCTCTCTCTCTCTCTCTCTCTCTCTCTCTCTCTCTCTCTCTCTCTCTCTCTCTCTCTCTCTCTCTCTCTCTCTCTCTCTCTCTCTCTCTCTCTCTCTCTCACAGGTCGCGAGAGACTAGGATTGAAGGGATCCTAGGCGCCGGGGCGCGATTAATGGAGATGAGCTAAGTGCCCCGTTAAGCCTTCTCCTAACGTGCAATTGCCTGACCAGCTCCCTGTGACCGTTCCTTAGTTTCAGTGGTTGCACCGACCCGAGGTGACGGGTCCTTGTTACCAGGTTGGCTGCCAGGCCAACTAAAAGCCCCGGGTAGAGTCTCTCAAAGCGAGCACGATATCCCTTGACCGCTCGCCAGAGATCCTGGCCGCTCCGACTTCAGTCATTAAGAGTTAGTAAGGTGCATGAAACTGTTGTCTCCCTGTGCATTCGCCTGGTTGGGAGCCACGGTGCCCAGGGCTCGACAGTCTAGTCGCTACTAGCTGGACGGCAACGCCAAAGCGGATTGCACTTCAAAAGTCCCAAAGCTGAAGGAAGGGTAGGCGGGAGCGACTCGCGCGAGGATAAATCACCACCCCCCAAAATTTTTTCAACAAGTGGTCTACAAGTGATAATAATAATGCCTGGCGCTCAAACACTAAAAAGCGAATGCCCAAAATGCGAAAGCACACGCTGGTGTATTGACTTCCCGGAAGGCAACTTCAGGGACATCGCTCCAACGAGCAGATGCCTCTTCTGCGTTCTGGAGGAGAAGCTCGAGCAGGCGGAAGAAAGGAGGAGGAAGGAGATTGCCCAGATGGAGGAGAGATACACCGGGCAGATCGCCGACCTTAAGAGCCAGGTCGCCCTCCTAAAGAATGCACTCGACCTCAAGCACTCGAGTGATGACTCGAGCGCTACGGCTGAGGAGAAGACCGCTGAGGGTAGTGGAGGGGACAATGATGGCAGCTACGCAGCCGCCGTCAAGAAACCCCCCAAAACTCCCATCACAGAAGATGAGAAAAAGGAGAGAAAGCAAAAGAAGCAAGAAAGGAAGAAGAATAGAAGGAAGCAGAAAAGGGAAGAAGAGAAGATTGAAGAGAAGAGAGCGAAGCTGTAAACACGAAAGAGAAGGAAAAGAGCACGAAGGCAGATGGCTGGAAGAAGGTGGAGATGAAGAAGGAGAAAGCGTGCAAGAAACCGGAGGTCACTGTCTATGGTGACTCTCAGGCTCGAGGACTAGAACCGTTCCTGCGAGCACGGCTCCAAAAGAAAGTGGAGGTCAAGTGCCTGCCCGGCAAGGGTAATAAGGCACTAAGAAAGGAGGTGGAGAAGAGTCCCACTCCTGACTCTTCAGTAGTTGCCATTCTGGCTAGTGGCAACGACCTCTACTTTCGCAACGGGGAAGCAGGGGCGACAGAACCAATACTCCAGAACGTCATGGGGGCAGTCGACGACTGCGGACTAAAGACGAGGAGGAGGGTCGTTGTCGGGATCCTTCCACGGAGGAGCCCTAACCCCATTACATACCGTCGCAATGAGCTGGTAAACCAGAGGTTGAGAGACCTCTGTACAGCTGAAGGGGTCTTCTTCGCGGACCCTTTCCGGACGTTCTTTGGTAGGAACGACCTCTACCAAAGGGACGGAGCCCACCTGTCGATGAAGGGAAAAGCCATGCTGGCTAACCTCATCCAGGAGACGGTTAACCGCTGCGTCCGGTCTGTTCGGGAAAGGAGGACCGTTCCTTCCGCCAAGCCAAAGGCGGCGGGAAACGGTCGAACTTAGGGAGACCACCAGCCGGGAACTCCCTTAAGGTTCTTCTGTTCAACGCGAGGTCCATCCGGAACAAGTTTCTGGAATTAGTGGCCCTCGTAGCAACGGAAGAACCAGATCTGGTGGCCATCACGGAGTCGTGGATTCGAACCTCTGTTCGTGACTTTGAGGGCGAATTCGCAATCCCGGGCTACCAGATCTTCCACAAAGACCGGCTGGCGAGGGAGGGGGGAGGAGTGGTGGTGTACGTGAGAAGTGTATTCACGGCAACGAGCAGCACCACCACCGCCCACCAAGAAGTCCTATGCGTGGACTTGGAGCTGGGTACCACCAAGTACAGGACTGTTACAGTTTATAGACCCCCATCCTCGACGGAGGATCAAGACAGGGACCTCTATAATCAACTGAATCAGTTAAATGAAGGCAGGGTGAGTATCGTCATGGGGGACTTCAACACTCACGTTGACTGGGCAACCAGAGAAACCCGCATCGACAACATACGGCTCCTTAACTTCGTAAATGAAGGATTCTTCACTCAATGGGTGAGAGAACCAACACGAGGTGCAAACATCCTCGACCTAGTTCTCACATCCGAGGATGACATCATTGAGGAAGTTAGTGTAGATGAGGAGCTAGGTGGCAGCGACCACCGCCTCATCAGGTTCTGCATTCGAGTCCCAGCTCGCGAAGCATTAGCTCGTGCTGCAGCCAACCTGAACTTCAGAAAGGCAAATTTCGCGGGACTTCGTGCTGGCGTGGGAGCGATAGAGGTGGAAGATAGTGACAACGTCGAGCAACCATGGAAGAATTTCAAAAACTCATTCATGGCCCTGCAGTCACGATTCATTCCATCAGAACGCGGCCGAGTTGGAGCTACTCAACCCAAGTGGTTCACCCCCGAAATCGGGAGAACCCTACGGAAGAGAAAAACCGCCTATCGCCAAGCGAAGAACACTGGAGAATTCGAGAACTACAGAAGTCTATGCCGAAGTGTCAAGTCCATGATAAGGGTTGCGAAACGCGCAGAAGAAGTCCGTGTGGCGAGACTCTGCAAAGAGAGCCCCAAGGAATTCTTCGGATACGTAAACAGCCGTAAGCCGACACGGAGACGGATCGGTCCCTTGGTGAAAGAGGATGGTGAGCTAGAGCTCAGTGACGAAGCGAATGCGACCATCCTCAACAAGTACTTCTCGTCAGTTTTCACTGAGGAGAAGGACACCACTCCTGAGCCTCGCGACAAGTACGAAGGCTCAGAGCAATTGGAGAGATTTCACTTCGAAGAGACGACAGTGCGTTCAAAGATCGACGCTTTGAACCGCTACAAGTCGCCAGGGCCCGATGGTTTCTTACCACGGGTGCTGAAGGAAGTGCGAGATGAGGTCTCCCCACATCTCTGCTCGATCTTCAGGAAATCGCTCGAGACTGGATGCGTGCCAAAGGACTGGCGAGACGCGGAAGTCACCCCCATATTCGAAAGGGGTAACGCGAGCGAGCCATCTAACTACCGGCCGATCAGCCTGACATCGGTAGTAGGAAAATTGTTGGAAAGTATCCTGGTTGACGAAATAACGCAGCACGTCGAGTCCAACCACCTATTGAGGAATTCCCAACACGGGTTCCGGCGGCACAGGTCATGCCTAACGAACCTTTTGGAATTCTTCCACTTCGTGTTCAGCGAGCACGACCGGGAGAAGGCGGTGGATGTCATCTACCTCGACTTGAAGAAGGCCTTCGACAAGGTGCCCCACCGCCGATTGCTGAAAAAGGTTCGAGCGCTAGGCATCGCCGGAGCTGTAGGTGACTGGATCGAAAACTGGCTGCATAGTCGAAGGCAGCGAGTAGTGGTGAACGGGCAAACGTCCGGTTGGCTACCGGTAACAAGCGGCGTTCCCCAAGGCTCCGTGCTGGGCCCCCTACTCTTCATCATCTATGTAAACGACATAGATGATGGCATAACTGCGAGGATTTCCAAATTTGCCGACGATACCAAACTAGGTATGAACGTGGCAGACGCGGAAAACGTCGAGAGACCCCAAGCCGACTTGAGGAAACTCGGGGAGTGGTCAGACAAATGGCAAATGCCGTTCAATGTCGAAAAGTGCAAGGTGATGCACATCGACCACAGAAATCCCCAAGCCGTCTACAGCCTCAAAAACTCGGCGCTCGAGAGCACAGACATGGAAAAAGACTTAGGAGTCGTGATCACCAGCGACCTCAAGTTTTCCAAGCAGTGCATCGAGGGGGAGAAGAAAGCCCAGAGAATCTTGGGGTATATCAAGCGACAGTTTGGGTATCGGAACAGGGAAATCGTTCTCACTCTCTTTAATTCCCTGGTCCGACCTCACCTGGAGTACGCAGTCCAGTTTTGGAGTCCATCCCTTCGGAAGGACATCGCCCGACTGGAGCGAGTACAAGCCAGGGCGACCAAACTGATCCCCTCGATCAGGCACAAAAGTTACGAAGCCCGCCTAGAAGAACTAAACCTGTTCTCACTGGAAACCCGAAGACGGCGCGGTCAATTAATCGAGGTCTTCAAAATCCTCCGAGGTATTGACCACGTAGGCAACGGGGACATGTTCCAACTAAGCGAGGGCGTAACGAGAAACCACGGCTACAAAATTGAGCTGCCGCGTTATCACCGGGACAGATGCGGGAACTTCTTCAGTTACAGTATCTGCAACGAGTGGAACGCGCTTCCGCCAGAAGTCGTGAACAGCGACTCTGTGGAGCAGTTCAAAAGGCGCCTGGATAAAGTCCTGGTTCGCTGACAGGCTCACGAGTCCCTGACTCGTAACAAGTACCCTCTCGTATGGACCGTAAGGTCTTCTAGGGTACTTATTTTCCTTGTGTGACTCCTTGTGTGACTCTCTCTCTCTCTCTCTCTCTCTCTCTCTCTCTCTCTCTCTCTCTCTCTCTCTCTCTCTCTCTCTCTCTCATGGAAAGCATCATGGTGGACAAAGTGACGTCGTATTTAGAGTCAAACCTGCTACTGAGGAGTTCCCAGCACGGCTTCCGAAGGCAACGGTCATGCCTGACGAACCTTGTAGAATTCTTCCACTTCGTTTTCAGTGAGCACGATCGGGACAAGGCGGTGGATGTGGTCTACCTAGACTTTCAGAAAGCCTTTGATAAGGTACCACACCACCGCCTTCTCCGGAAAGTGCGAGCGCTTGGCATAGACGGAAAGGTAGCCGGCTGGATCGAGAACTGGCTAAGTGGCAGACGGCAACGGGTGGTGGTAAATGGACAGTCTTCTGAGTGGGTGCCCGTTACTAGCGGGGTGCCTCAAGGTTCTGTCCTGGGACCACTACTATTCATCATCTACGTCAACGACATGGACGGTGACATGGTTGCAAAGATTTCCAAATTTGCCGACGATACCAAGCTTGGTATGAACGTTGCAAAGGATGGAAATACTGCCCGCCTGCAGGAAGATCTTGGGAAGATTGGGGAGTGGTCGGACACGTGGCAAATGCCTTTTAACGTGGGCAAATGCAAAGTGATGCATATCGGCCACAGAAACCCCCAATCTCAGTATATCCTTAAGGGCACTGCTATTGAATCCACCGACACTGAGAAGGACTTGGGTAGTGTAACAATCACTAGTTACCTCAAGTTCTCGAAACAGTGCATTGAGGCGGAGAAAAAGGCCCAAAAGATGCTAGGCTATATTAAGCGCCAGTTTGGTTATCGGAACCAGGAGATTGTACTGTGCCTGTACAACTCACTTGTCCGACCGCACCTGGAGTATGCCGTACAATTTTGGAGTCCTTCATTGCGAAAGGACATCGCGAGATTGGAACGCGTACAAGCCAGGGCAACCAAGCTGATTCCCTCTATCCGACATAAAAGTTATGAGGATAGACTAAGGGAATTAGATCTGTTCTCGCTGGAAACCCGTAGACAGCGTGGTCAGCTCATCGAAGTTTTCAAAATACTTCGAGGGTTCGACAATGTTGACTACCGGGATATTTTCACACTGAGTGAGAACAGAACGCGCAATCACGGCTTCAAACTTGAACTGAAGCGTTACAACCGCAATCTGTGTGGAAATTTTTTCACTTACAGTATCTGCGGTATGTGGAACGCACTTCCAGTGGAAGTTGTCAACAGTGAATCTGTTGACCAGTTCAAGTCAAGACTAGACAAAGTCTTGAAAAGTGGCCGTTTATGGACGCAAAACAATTGAGCAGCCATGTGCCCGCTCGATTGCTAGCCTAAAGGTACCCTCTTTGAATGGACCGTAAGGTCTCCTAGGGTACTAACTTTCCTTGTTACTCCTTGTTACTCTCTCTCTCTCTCTCTCTCTCTCTCTCTCTCTCTCTCTCTCTCTCTCTCTCTCTCTCTCTCTCTCTCTCTCTCTCTATGTACTTTATGTGTTTAGCGACTCTCGTGTATGTCTTATTTTGGACGTGCACGCCGGTTGCTACAATCTTCCGCTCTTAAGTTGACAGAGTCGCCTGCTGCTATTGCACCTTGACCTTTACAAAATTTGGTTTTCTCATTTAATATGTTATTTTCTTAGGTTAACAATTGTTATGGATTCTTAAATCCTACCTTAATTGCTATACGTAGCATTTAACCTGGATTATTACTCGTTACAGATAATTAACATTTACAATAAGTTTGAAAATATTTGTACAATACTTTATTTATTTCATTTGTTACTTTGGATGGGAGCTGTCTACTTTAATTACACATTTATAGTTCTTCCCATCCTGGTACCTCGTGACGACTCTGCGTCTGAATATCACGAACTTCGCGATGTGAACCTTATATAGTTTTACCTTATTCCCACTTTTTATTTATATTGGCACACTGTCTTATAATTTTAGGCTAAGTATTATTCATTTAACAATATATGTTATCTTTAGCGAACTTAATCCTTCCTCCCGCTCGCAAATAGGTAAGTTCCTCTTGCGAATCCTCTGCTTTAGGCCAAGGGCCAGGATCAGGGGTTTCAGTCCCCCTTCCAATTGCGGGTTCCATTTCCCCAGCAGGGTCTGGTCTCGGCCTCTTCTGGGCGGCCCGGGACACTGGGATACTTCCCGAGAGTCCTCAATTGCCTGGGGTAATCGTTCTGGTTTCAACCGGTCAATTGAGATGATGTCCATTCTTCCGTTAGGGAATTGTAGTGTGAACACCTCACTGCTGCGTTCGATAACCATGAAGGGGCCTACATAAGGCGCCTCAAGATGTCTTCGAACACAGTCTATTCTTACCCACACGTGTAATGCTTTGGTCGCAAAGTTGGGCATCATTCTTCTATAGTATCCCAACATTGTCAAGTAACGACGCAGTCTTTTAGAGTCTCTTCGCTTTGTCAATTCTTCAATTTTCCTTATTTTGGGGACAGGAGGACATATGCCGTTTTGCAAGATTTGATGGCCCAGGAGCGTAATTTCCTCTTTCGCCAACTCGCATTTTTCTAGGGAAATCCTGAGGCCTCTCTGTGATAATTTTTCATGGAGAAGATCTGCCAATTTTTGGATCCGTGGTGATGGATATCCGTCTGACTTTGTAATGGTATTTAGAGGTCTATAGTCCCCGACCATCCTGTACTCACCGGTGGTCTTCTTGGATATCACATGTATCGGTGAGGCCCACGGTGACTTTGATGGCTGGATTACTCTTTCTTTTAAAAGGTCCTCGATTGTTTCCTTCGCTACTTTCAGCTTTTCCGCCGTCAATTGACTAGGCCGCTCAAATGTAGGTGGGGCACTGCCGGTATCAATATTATGCTCCACTGTTTGGTCAATTGCTGGTATCGTTTGAGCGGGAGCTGGTCCATACAGTGCGCCATATTTTTCCAATATTTTTCGACATGACTCGGGTACATTTTGGAGGTCTATTCTTATCAACGCTATGGATGGTTCTTCGGAAGATTAAACCACTGAAGCGAGCTAGATGTTTCGATCCAGCAGCTTATTCCGGGCGCAATCCACGATTAGATCGAAGTGCTTCAAGAAATCCATTCCTAGGATGGGTGCAGTGATGTCTGCTACAACCAAAGACCAACGAAATGACTTTCTTAAACTTGGAATGGCGAAATCCGCACGCATTTCCCCGTAGATTTTAATCTTCCCGCTGTTTGCGTTTGAAAGATTTTCAACTTTCTTTGATATTGCTGTTATTAGCAATGCTGGCTGGAATGATTGAAACACTCGCCCCAGTGTCGATCAGGTATTCGTACCTCTTGTTGTCGATTTTTGCAGCTAATTTGAAAACGGCCGGTATGTCCGCTGCCGCAGTGGCTAAGACACGCCTTCTTAGTTTTCCGGCGACGATGGTCTAGATGAGGGCTGAATTTGTAGATCCTCCTTTTTTTTCGCCAACATGCACTACGGCTTACACTATTTTGCAGTGTCGCCGTAATAGAGATGTGTACGACACACTATTGGCCTCTGGTCCTGGGATGAGTTTTAATTGGCCACCATGTTTTTGATTATCACTCCGCGCCGCACTTGCAAATTGTTTCTCGCGCATGACCGCCGGACCGCACGCATTTTCCGCACTATTCACATTAACGCATTGTTGTTTGTTAAAAATTATGAATTGGTCCGCAAGTTTACTGATTTGGGTTAACGAGGGGTCTTTTTGAGTGCCAATTATCGGTGCAATAGTGGGAGGCAATGATTGAATAAATTTATGCCTAACAAGTTCCTCACCTACTCCAAGCTGCAAGGCTATGCGCCTCAGTTCCTCCAAATTTCGCGAAGGACAGCCAGTGAAAGTCGATGAGGCTGTTATTCTTTCGAATAATTCTGTTTTAGTCTTCTCGAATAGACTTACGACTTCAGCCTTCAATCTCTCGTAGTTTTTATCTTCGAAAGTGTCTTCAGGCAGGCGGTTCACTGTTTCAGAGGGTAATGAGGCCAATATTTGGTAATATTTTGTTACCTCCTTGGTGATTTTTGAATTGTAGAATTGAGCCTATATAATCCTAAACCAACCCGCCACTGCAGCGTCGTTGAATACTGGAGCTTTTATCGTCACGGCACTTACTGACTCTGCCTCACCTTGCCTCCTCTGGTTGACTTCCATTCTCTTTCCTCTTCCTTTTGTTTTCTCAAATTCTTTAATGTTCTTCTGCTTCTTGTTTTGTTTGGTGGAACAATGACACTGGTTGTTAAAAATGGACGGTTCTTAATGTAAGGTCGGCAGTTATGGGGGGATCTCTTGAAGGTCGTCCCTAGTTATGAGGGGCCCTCCTTCTTTCCCACGAGAGTGATTTGTTGATTTCTATCGGGTGCCCTAAGCCGAGGGGCGATCTTATTCTAGCGACGGGGTCAAATAGCTCGGAGGATGGGGATAAACCACATTAGGGTAGAACACCGGCATTTCGGGAGTTATGTAATCGCGAGGAATTGCGTTTAACGAAGAGAATGCGCCGCGGCTGTTTTCCTGATTAATAAGGCCTTGAAGCAGGAAGATTGAGGAACGTCAGGATATGGAAGTCACTAAAGCAAAATTAGAATTATTGAACTAGATCTTATTGCACTTTACAAAAGTTCTCTAATTAAGTTTTAAGTTCTTAGTTATGAAATAAATTAAGTTCGAGGTCAAGTGCGGACAAAGTTTAAAGGAGGCCGGACGAATAGAGCTTTTAAGAGTTACACCTTAATGTCTGCCTTATGTATACGACTATATATAAAGATGAATTACGCGAATCCGAGAGATCGGACTGAACGATCTATAACGCGATAAATTGCTATATAAAACAGTTATCTAATTCTCCCTCTGTTCTGGCTCCACATAGTTATATATATTCAATTTAAGCCACGCTCTGCAAGTTCCTCGTCCAACTAAGCCACACCTCCCTCTAATGTACCGGCCTGTTGATTTGTCGGTACTAACATAACTCGACTTTTAATTGACTACTGCCGAACATATTGATAAGAAAGGCACTCCGACCATTGGGTAAAATTCTCTGTGGGCGGTGTCATGTTGCCATGGAGACAGCTTTCTGACCTGGCTTCTATTTGTTTAATTGTGATAGCTATCCGTTTTATTCTAGATTCTGCTTTGATTATTATGTTTGCCAAAGATTGCCTCGACTAGCTCTAACAGAGATAACTGTGCTCCGTTTACTACCGTGTGACATTCTCGTAAACGGCGCTAACTTTACTATTCTCTCTCTGTGTACTTTATGTGTGTAGCGACTCTCGCCTGTGTCTTATTTTGGACGTACACGTCGGTTGCTATACTCTAACCGAAACACATCTTCGAGGTCTATTTTATGGCCAAGATTGTGCACACAATTGTTGTGGAATGTCTCAATCTCAAGGAGCTGAAAGCGTGGTACTTTTGGAGGTACTGGGAGGGCCTGGGTCGCTACCTTCTCTCCTCACGTTCCTGCGCTTTCCGATTTTTTGCTTTATTCACTTATGTGCACAGTGCATTTGCATATATGCACATCTTTCTTTAGGCATACCTATAATATGCGTTAAATGATAAAATTCACAAAGACACAGATGCTATACAACTGTAAAATCGCCTTAGAAACAGCAAGAATAGCATCATTTTAAATTATTCATATAAATCTGATCCCCCTCCTCCCCGTGTCCTGCTGATAATTTAAAACGTTCAACAAAATATGGACGTTACCTTATTTCGTGATGAGTATCGAATAAGTAAAGGGGATAAAATATTATTTTATTTCAGTAACGAGTGGTTCCACTTTTGTATATGATAAGCTGAGTAATGGAACATGAACGAATTTAACCAAACCAGGCGTGACAGATAGCTAAGCATAACTAAATTAAACAAGATAATACTTGACTTATTTCGTAATGTAGTGAACAGTTGTTTTTTCCTTGCAATTATTTAAATGATTCGTTGTTTAGTACAAGAATAAATTACCCCCAAATCCCCAAACATGCCCCAAATTGTAGTTTATGAGAGCGAAAATATGTAACTTTTTAAATATCAATATCCGCTAAAAACAAGTTTAAAATCGATAATATAGATTTTCAATATTTTTGAGATATAAGAACATTTATTGTGGTTCTTGTTTTTACACAGTGCAATAGTCAATTATTTGTCATTAATTCAATAAAGAACTTTGACAAGATTTAAGATCTATTCACTTCCTACTTTAGACGTGATTGGTAAACAAAACTAGTTTTTTACTGCTATTATGGCTTTTTAATTTCCCTAAGTTAGTCCAACTTGGCGTTTAATATTCTACGATTAATAAAATTCTGTTTTAACCTTTTGAATTTTTTCACCTTAATTTTACCTATTTTTTTTACTATTATTTAATGATGATAATAAAAGTTCTTTTTACTTTAGTTTCTCCTGGAACCAGCCCGCTTCCACTGTCTTCTATGGAGAATAGTGAAGAGAAAACGAACAAGTTAAGCGTTATTGAAAGGGATCCTCATTCAGTGTCACCAGGTAACTATCAGCTAGTTTTAATATTTTAAAAAAATATCTCGCATAGAGTGTAGAATGTTTGTGGTGCGAGTACAAAAGTCCATAAGGCTACTAATGGGCGTTTCCACGGTGAGGTGTCGGTCAAAAGCAATACAAAAAACGTCGTTGCGTGTCAACTACGACTAGACGAATACAATTTAGGAAAAGGTGCGAGTCGGTGTGATGCCGAGGACGGTGGCAGAAGTGAACGACCATAGTTTTGGCCAAAGAAAACTGAAACCCGTGCATTTGACATAATTAGAGACGCAAGTCGGCGTCTGTTGGAGACGGCATTTAAAGGCAGACATCTGAACCACATCAAAAGAGATCGGAAACTCTTCAGTGTAGAGTGTAGCGAGAATATCTTCAGGCCGCAACGAATTAATATCTGTATGCTCACGGCAGAGTTACACTGAAGACACTCGCTTGCCTTAAGAGTCCAGACAGGAAGTCGCCTCTTTGCCCCTATAGAATGAATTATCTTCATGAAACCCTATCACCACAGGGGTATCATAGGCCTTCTACAAGTAGAAAAACACCGTAGCGAAATACGAAGGAAAATCTCACATATGGTAATCTCTAGCAGGAGAAAAGCAACCGACGTGGATTGAAACTCACAGAAACCACACTATTAAAAAGACAGGTTAACCCCTCAATTCTAGAAATAAGCTAACAGCATTTGTCATTTTTTTAATCAACTTTCACTTGCAAGCGTTAAGAGAAATTTCTCGGAAACCAATCGTAGTGGAATGGTCTCTCCCCTGCTTTCGAAAAGCAACCTCGGTATCCGCTCGTCAAGATTCTTGGAAGATACCCTTCAGCCAGATGCTACTAGTAAACAATGCTAGAATAAAGAGCAAGACCACCTCCCCTGTGTATGGAAGCATGGCTGCGAAATACCGAAAGAACCATGGATATATCCGTGCAAAAACAAGAGCTGAACGCAACTTGATTTGCGAAAACAAGCCATTGAAAAATTATTCGCCTCTATAAATGAAATCCAGTCGTAGGCATTTTTCGACCGTACTCCGCCGGCTAAACATGATGGTGGAGCACCCTTGTGGTTGGAGAATGTAGAGAAAGGTGTCAAGAATGACTCATTCACGGACCAAGGATGGGATGAGGATATGGGCTGGACCTATCTCTAATCTTTTGAACACGCTTCTACACCTGTAAAAGGGCTCCTCCCATTCGGCTGACTACAGCCCATCCCAGTAATAATGAGGGTACGGGAGGATAAATTAACGGCCTTAAACGAGTAAGTGAAGTTAGTTATTATCTTTGAAGGAGGACTACAGTGCTCAGTTAAAGGTATTCCCTATGTAGCTTCTCAGGCGGCGGCAGTCCGGCGAGAAATCTTAATAGGAAGGTGATCACTTCCCTCTCGCTGATCAACCAACCTCCATATAAAGTCCACTTGTGCATCAGGAGAACACAGGAATACACCAGGACAGGAAAATGAAACGGTTCTGGGGCATACATAAATGCAGGTGTTCTTCCATATTAAGGCGCCAAAGTCCAACTAACACAAGTTCGGCAAGGAGTATCTCTACAGTTCTGATTCTCGAGAAGGATAAGTGACGACATCTACTTTAGTACACGATAGAACTCCGCCTTATCGAAACCTGCCGACTTTGGAAAGTACATAGAAATGAGAAAATGCCTTTGATCCACGTGGAACTGGCCTACTACTGCCTGAGGAAAGGTATGAAAGGTCAAGGTAAAACGGTACATCACATCGGGTGTCTATTGTGCACATGCCAGCCCTACCCATAACTCGGAGAGGCACTCAGCATGGTATTGTTGATAGACATGATGAAATCATAAGCTCCAAAAATCCGGGAGTATTTCGAGTCATTTTTACCTTCAACTTGATTCCAGATAACATGATAATTAAATAATGCTACAGTTTTTAAAGGAACATCTAAATCAATACAGAATTAACTTTTTGAATATATTTTAGAAATATGAAAGTTCAAAGAAGTAAAGAATGCAAATTTTGGCAGTTATGTGTGATGAGACAACGGATAATTATGATCAAACACATGATAATTGTTCTAAGGTATGAGCTACAAGGGAAACCTGATGATAGATTCTGGGGATTTTGAGCCTTATGAATCGGACAGCAGAAGCATTATCAAGGGTTTAAAGCGAAATGCTCAAGATTTTAATAAATGATTGTCTGAACAAACTTATTGCTCAAACTTATGATATTGCAGCAGCTCTTAATGGAGTAATTAAAAGTGTGCAAACGGGAATAAAAAAGCGTATTGAAATGCCCATTTTATCAACTTATGCACACTAGCTATACTTTATTTTTCAAAAAACAACATCACAGAATACTAATTTTTGAGTATTTTTTAACAGTTTGTCAAGAATACTAACATTTTCAAAATTCTCGACAAAGAGTGACTGCATTGACCAATAGTGCTAGCCATCGAATTCTAAGGCCATCTTCAACAAGTTGGAATTTCAAGAGCAGAACAATACAGTAAATGCTGTAAATGAGATAAAAGCCGCACTAATTGAATTTTGTAGTATACTAGAAGCATCTAACTCAATGGATACTGGATTAGCAACAGCTGGTATTGGAAGAATTCTGAGAGATCGTGACTTCGAGTTTTGGTTGATTTTTTTCTCCAACGAAATGCTTCATGTTGACACGTTTTCTCAGCTTCAATATAGATATATTGATGCAACTGAAGCTAATGCCTCTTTGAAATATTTCATTTCAATAGTTTAGAAGTTGAGATGAATGTGATTCTATATCGTGGCCTGCTGAGCAAAAAAAAAATTTAATCATTTGCTTCATAGGAGGTTTGTAACGTAATTTTGTTGCAGTGTAGAGAGAGGTTTAACTTTACTAATCATTTGCAGACTATTAAGTTACTTTGGGTGAATAATTTTCCTATGTCAAAGATTTTCCATGGAGTGCAGTTAGACAAGCAGCGGAACCATATCATATGGTAGATAAAGGCAAATTAAGAACTGGATGTATTGTACTGGACACAAGAAAAGATGTTTAACTCAGAAAAACTCATTTATATCTTGGAGGAGAGGCTGAATGACAATAATTTACACTCAACATTTTCAAACTGATTCTGCTATAAATTTTAATGACAACGGAAGAAGCTGAAATGTGCTTTTTAAAGAACATAAAAATATTTTTGCGCAGAATTATGACGAATGAGAGACTGTCTGCTTTAGTTATAATATGAATTTGAAATATAATGATATCCGAAATGAAGGACTTCAATGAACAAGTACTAAATCATTTTGCTACATTGAAAACCAGACCCATGGTTTTAATTTGCATGCATCCACCAGCTACAACAACGACCCCAAACATTCTTTCTACCACCACTTCTGACATGACTTTCAATTTACACCTGAGGTAGGTCAAACTTATGCACACTATTGTGTGAAATTGGAAGTCCGTCCATTCTACTTTTCCACGAGTGGCCACTGTCCCTTTCTGTGATAGTCGTAAGCCCCTTATGTACATATTCTTATACTATTGGAACCGGAACGTGCCGTTGGCAATGCACCCTTCAATACATCACAGAGGTCAGGCTTAGCGCACAAGCTTTTCCTTACTGATGCCTCGAGTCCTTCTGCGGGCAGGGTGCATTTGGGGTCACGATTTCCTCTTCTTTATGAGGGGGCCAACCAATCGTTGCGCCCCGTCCAGCTACCTGGGCTTTGTCTCCTCCGAGTCAAGCGAAATTGGTTGAGGAGCACGGCGGAAAAAAACGCTTTTCTACCAAGAAGTTAAACTCTGATGCTAATGGGACATGCTTCCATTAGACAACCTTACTCTGCTAGGTCTTACAGATAACATAAAGTTTGAAGCCCGTGGGTTTGAAGAGTCCCGGAAACCTCTCATTAAGGGCACCCTCAAGGTTTTGATTGCTTCGGTTTTCTTTTGGGTGTAGAAACTTGGATCCCTTCAACACACAAACACACGGGTGTCCGCTGAAGGCTCGATCATCTCCAAAGCTCGCAGGAAAGAGGAGGGTTCCTATCCCTAGTTTGTCGTATTCTTTTTAATATATTTTTCCTTTAAGGACCTCAGTCATCTTAGGAGGGCCCCTACCCATGAGTGGTTCAAGCATGGGAGTTGGTCCCGTCACACAATGATCCCCCTATGAGGAGGACACTGCCTCATGGGTTGAGGCCGCTTAGCCACAATATATATTTTTTAAATTAAATTTAAATGGAAAGTGTACCATTCACCTCCTTGTGGGTAGTTCTAGTATTAGGTACCCACTCCCCTTAGGGTTGGCACCATCTGGACATGTCTCTTCCTCTCTAAAAATCGGAAGTCCCACCTGGGACCTCCAGGAACAACAGGTACTGAGTACCAGGGATCGGCAAGTGACACCGAATAGGGGTACATTGGGAATAGGGTCACCGGCTCGTAGGAAATGAACAACCGCTTTTAACTATCTGACGTAGGCCTCAAAGCGATATGCCCCGGTGTCGGTCCTTCTCAACTGATCCTTACCTGTTCCAAACTCACTTGATAGCCCTCGGAGTGATCTGACAGCGTGTACGCCCCTCACAAGTGACCTCTACCTGTTCCAAGCTCACGTAATAGGTCTCGGAGTGATCTGACACCGCATTATGTCCCTTTCTATCCGACATCTGCCTGTTCCAAGATCGGGTGGTAGGCCTCGGAGGGATCTGCCTCCATGTAGGTCCCTCTCAGGCTACTCTGATCTGTTCCAAGCTCAAGTCTAGAGCGGAGGTAAATTCGTATATACTCCTCTTGTTTTCTGGGAGTGGACCCTGAGACAGCAAAGTTGGCGGGTCCTCCGCGCTAGAGAGGAAGATCCGCTTGAGAGCAGCTCCATGAGGGGAAGATTTAGAAAAAAAAAAATCAGGAAGAAAAGCGTGAAGGGAAAACTCTTGACCATGAACCGCGGTATCCTGATCGTAAAGGAACCATTGTCATCACAAGTTCGTCCGTTCAAATTTTTATAAAATTATAATTATCACGTAATCAAAAAAGTTCGTGAAGTTTTCGTTTCTCTTTTGTCGGTTTAAAAAATGCATGAATTTTTGGTTCCCTGATATTTCGTCATTATTGGCCATTTTGACCTGGTTTATAGGTTGGGGGGCAAAACCTCGACGATAACTCCGGGGTCTGGTCCTGAAAGGGCGCATATGGGATCGGTCAAACCGACTGGTATCACTAGGGGATATCTTTCACCTCCAGTGACCAAACGTCTGTATAGTAGCGTGCTACTGGGAGTTAGACGTAAAAAAAATATTTCAAAATTTAAAAGAAAGATAGGGTCAGTAGAAGAGGAGGGTTAGGTAGAATTCAATCGTGTTAACCCCTCAAATGGGAGTCGAGAGAGACGGGGTTAAACCTCCTTCCTTTTTGTCCCAACCACGAAAACTAGCCCTCAAAATTACCCACTAGCCAGTAGTTACGAGATTAGCCTTGGTTACCGGGGCAGGGAGAGCGTGACACTCCTCCAGGTTTTAGGTTGATTAGAGGGGTTTACCACTAGTTAACCATACATACCCTTGCGGGATTAAATGGTAGGAAGGTACCAGTAACCGATCAGTGTGTGGACTATGTATTTGAGGATGCTGGTACCAATGTAGGGGTTTTCACCGAAAAGGGATCCCAAGAGAAGTTTTCCCTACACGAGCAAAGTGAGCAAAAAGAAATTGCTTTGAGGGTGAATAACCTATATCGTACTCCAGCCAATGTGGACCAGGGAATAATAAATTTACATTTATTACAATATATACATTTACTCGACCCTAATTCCAAAGTATTTACCGATAATACACCAAGTGGGCAATGAGTTCCCGATGAACAATACTTACACAATGTAGTAAATGGGCATTGAATGCACAGGTGAACATTAGTTATAAACTTTTACTCTCAAAGGGCAATTAAGTCCCTTAAACTTTATGCAGAATTTCACAGGTGAAAGAGTTAGATGAATAACAACGGCTACTAACGAGAGCTAGATTTACAGTGACAAAGCGCATAAAATGCCCAATAGATAATGATAAAAGGCTGGAGAGGCTCCCCAAAGTATCACCTCTCGACATATTGAAATATAAAGAATTAGGTTGGCCAACCTTACCGTAAAATAAGAATGGTTAGAATACAAGTAATTAATAATAGGAAAATATTTGTCTCTACAAATACAAAAATATGATAATTACTGTATATCTTAAGGTTTATTTTCCGACCACTAACGCTTGTTTTAGGGATATGTAAGAGGTATATATGGTGTGAGGGAAGATGTGAATAAGGTTGCAATAAAAAATGTTAGACATAGTACGGTCATATAAGAAATAGATAAAAGTAAAGTTGTGAAGAGAACATAGTTGCATAGGAATGAGTGTGTTGTTGCGCAGGTGTTTAATAGAAGTCAACTAACGGAGAGACAAGTGGCTATGTACATATATGCTTTCAATACTGTATCACAGCGGCATTAAAGGATGAGACAAGTAGGAGAAACATATGGGGAGTGAAGAGCAAAGGAAAGGTTGAAGTAGAGAATACTAGAGAATGGACAAAGGACCTGGAGAAGGGGAATAAATGATAAAGGAAATCTGAATACCTATAGAGAGACTTCCATGGAAAAAATGTATGATGAAAGTTATAGAAGCCAGCTTTTGTTCAAAGCACAAACAGGTTTCCTGGGTCTAAAGGGATGAATGTATAGATGGAATGAAGAAGATGACTCATGTGAGTTGTGCCGATGGGGGCTGACAGAGACTGCAGAACATCTGATGGTGGATTGTAAAGTAAACTATGCGCAGAGATGGCAACACTTAGGACAAGAACAGTAGGATGAGGTGAGAAGTAGAGAGAACAATGGGCTTAGTGTGGTTCTGGGTTTTAAATATGGAAAAAAACATAATAGATGACAAGAGAATAGGAAAGGTCGGAGCGACAAAGATATTTTTGTTGAATGTTTAGAAGAGTAAAAGATAATCAATATTTCTTTCCACAGATATAAACGTCATATCATATTACAAAGTGTGGCATAACAATCTGAACTTATTATGTATGTTAAGTGTGCATGGAGGGGTTTTGTGAAGAGGTGTGCTTAAGGTCTTCTGCCCGGGGATGACCCCTCCCCTAATCACTATGAAGGGCCAATGGCGCGAAAATAATAGAGTAGGATAGGAGTAGGTATTAGGTCATCCCATAGGTAGTGCGGCATTTTTTCGCTCGGGAAACATTAGTCGCGAAGATAAACCCAGTTAGGGACGACCAGTGGAATTTGATCACGATATTTTAAAAATAAAATTGGAAGAAAATCCGATTGAAATTGTTGAACAATCGGCTAAAAAACTACATTTAACTCAATTGACTGTGCATCGCCATTTAAAGGAAATATGCAAACTTTCATGATGGGGGCAACGGATACCTCAAGACCTGTCAGAGGTACACTTGCAACAAAGCATCAACATTTGTTTATCTCTCCTTTCTCGACTAAAAAGTGAAACATATTTTACTATAACTGTTACAGGAGACTAAAAGTGGGTTATGCACAATAATATTAAAGCTTCTAGGCATTGGATTAGTCTTGGGGGGAAAATCAAGGCCCCAACCGAAAATCGGTCTCATCCATCCAATGCGTTTGGTGGTATATGAACTTCTTGACCTAAATCAGACAATCACATAAAAAGGTTTATTCTGCTCAGTTGGACCATTTGTGTGCAGCACCCGGAAAAAGAGGTCAGCATTGACCCATAGAATAAAAGCGATCTTTCATCAAGACAACGCAAGACCTCATATAGCAAGAGATATCATACAAAAGCTTAACACTATCGATTGGCAACTAATGACTCGCCGTCCATATTTACCCAACTTAGCTCCATCAGATTATTTTATGAGTTTAGCGATTCACCTGAAGAGAATGAAGATGTCAACAAAAGAAGAGTTTGAAGCAAACTTGAATAACTTTTTTTTTAACCAAACAAACTATTAAAAATTCAGTAGAAAAATGGTAACTAATGGTATAAATTGGTGGAAATTATATTCCTTATTAAATTAATAAATAAAAACTTATTTAAATATAAATAACCTCAAAGATTTGTTTGATATCTATCAAGAAAAAAGTGATACACATGAAAAGATGCCGAAATACTTATGAGATAGCTTAATAATACTTTTAGTGGCGTTGATGCACCCTCCCCCCATCCCCCCACACACGCTTTGTGGGAAAGTTTACTTATAGTGTATGATAGTTCATTCATTCGGAAAATGAGATATTTATTTTTTTCAATACACGTTACTAGTCTCTTTTGATCCCACAACTAGGTGTAATGTATAGCACTTTTGTTTAGCATCTATCTTCTCTCTCTCTCTCTCTCTCTCTCTCTGTATTCTTATGCGTCGACATAGTTCATTATTTCGTTTATATGCTTATGACACACATATTTATCTTTCCTTTTCCCTATCCTCGTTTGCTGAACCTCTTAGAAACCTACTCTCCGCTTATCACATCATCACTGAATGGCTCTGGGACAACTTTCTGAAACCCAACCATGACATAACGGAAGTACCAACTGTTACGTATATCTAGTGACGTGGCGCACTGCAGAAATATTGCTCTCTATCGCAACTTTGGCACCTTTCATCCCACCTTTCCCGATACAGTTAAAAATCTGGGTGTCACCTTTGATAGTGAATATCTCTCAAAATTCACGTTGCAAATGTTTCTAAATCGTCTTTCTCTCTGTCTCCTCTCTTCGTAATATCTGCCGCATCTGTTTCCATTTTGACCACAAAAGCTTTAAGATTGTCATTCATGCCTTCACCTACCTCGTTACTACAGCAACTTCCTTCCAGATGGATTTCAGGCTAACAATCTTCGACCTTATATACCGCTGTTCCCCCCTACCTCTATTCCTCATTGACCAAATCCCATACATCCGGAACTTTGCGTTCAAGCTCTGCTCCATTGGAGATTGTTCCTAGTCGTCGTCTCTGCCGAAGGGGTGATCGTGTTCTATCTGTATTTGCCCCGAGAATGCGGAATAATCTTCCTGCTGCGATACGCTCCTCCCCCTCCCTCGTTGCCTTCAATCATGACTTAAAGACGCCTCTTCTCTCTAACTTTTCTTTAGTCGACAACAGCATATGTGAGGGCCCACACATTTGAAGAGCACCATACAAAAATAATAATTATTATTAAGAACGACACTGCTAGATAAAAAAATATGACAAAACTAGATCTAGACGCCATTGCCTACTATTTAAGTATGGTCAAATAAGTAATTTCCTTCCGATCAAATTAATACTCGTATTTCCCCCTCCCTTTTTGACCAGTTAATCTCTTATTTTTTTAATCTCATCAAGCGAAGACTATAACCACGAAGCCATTGAGTATCCTAAATGGAAATGAGTTCTTTATTATTACTAAAACATTTGGTGGTATATTATTAAAGTAAACAAAATTAATTGGTCCTTAATGAAACCCTCCTAAGCAAATGTCTCCACTGATTTCGAACCAAAGCAAGACACTATTTTTTGTGGACAGATTTTTCAAACGCCCATCTGGCGACTACCGCCAAGAGTATGACACCGTAATTAAAAGTTCTGCCTTACTACTGGGCTACTTTAAAATTCAAAAAAGAAAACAAACCTATCCAACAAAGAAAAACAGGCAAACAAAATTGTAAAAGAACAACCTCTGACCTCCCCCCTCCCAATTATTGAGACCACGTGTGATTGTCTCTCACCAGGGACGACGTCACTTCCTGTTTGAACATTCACGAATTTTCGACTCCTGACCGCAATTAGGGAAATATTCCCCAATCCTGCGAACTCGTCCCTAAGACCCCCATCCCCACCCCCACCTTGGTAACGAGGCGAGGAAGAGCCGCTGTTTTTCTCGCATCTTTCTGCTAAATGATGAATCGACTCCGCCTCCGGATTAAGATGTCTGGAGCTTGATACTCCTTTCTCCAAACTCCTCATTCCCCCTCAGAATCCCGTGAACGTTCGGCAGACAACAAGACTTTCTCCGCTGTGATTCTACCCCAGTCAATTGGAGCTTCTGTGAACGGCAAGCCTTTGAATTTGCGCGACATTCTCCCTTCGTTTAATCGAACCGAAGAAAATCTCCATCAATTACCTTTGAGGAAAAGAAGTTTCCTCTTCCAGTGGAATTACGAGAATTCCCACATTCCCCGTCGAACATCATCTTTGAAGATTGGTTATCTTCATCGGAAGGTTGGTTCGAATCGTGACCGACCTGCCCCATTCGGACCGTGCCCCACTTGCCTCATCGGATCGTGCCTCACTTGCCTCATCGGATCGTTCCTCACTCGCCTCATCGCAAGAAAGACCTTCCTCGAAGTCACCGACCCGTAACACTCAACCCCCCTCTATTATTAGTATTGTCAAGTTCTCCCTTTTGATCTGAGCCTAGTAACATTAATCAATTAATTCTATTTGAGAATCCCTCTTCATAATAATTATCAAGAGACTATTTCAATTTGAATAATTCCCTTTTGCCTATTATTATTCTTATTTTGATCTTTGTAAATAAAATTATATTTTTGTTGTTTCATCTTTAACTAACCTTGAACGATACTCTCGGTCTATTCAAGTAAATCTCGCCAACCATTTATGCACTCTGTCTGATTATTAAGGATTTGAAACCCAACGCCTCAAATGTGACTGCCTAGTCGGTCGTTAATCCCTGCGAACAGTCTTTAAACGGTTCGCGTTGCATTAGGTGATTAAGTTACTCCCCACATAATATAGAAGCAGTGTATGGTATAGAGTGGGGTACCATGACAAAAATAAAAACAAACGAACAGAAAACGCAAACAACAAGAACAAAGCAAGAAGAAAAAGGAAGCACGTTCCGGTGTCAGGGGAGGCCCGCCTCCTCCCGGCGCAACAGGATGCAACCAACACCAAAGAAATGTCCAGAAGTCTGCTGGCATGAACCCGTCCCGAGTACAAGGGACAAGCGGTAGCGACCCCACTCGTCCCAGTACCAGGACATGCAACGTACGGAAATATCGCCAGACAAGAAAGGACATTCATCATTAATGTACCCAACAGTGTCTGTCTTTGTGCACAGAAGTTAATCGATTGCCTTCGTGACTCCATTGAGTCTTTTGCAATTTCCTTTTTTCATATTTCACTTTATTATCTTTTGCAAGAAGGTTTTTGAGTTGCAGTACAACAATGATTTTTTTCAGGAATAAAACAAATAATCATTTATTTCAGTTGTGGAAAATACACTGTCATCCTCACAAAGAACGAAGCCTACCATCGTGGTGTTCAGTCCCGAATACTCCATATTCAACCGAAACAATTCAGGTAAGCTGAAGTTTAACAATGGTCTTAAATACAAGCTGACAGGTGTATTTATATGCTGTTTTAATAGCTTTTGGTCCTAGGGAGAAAAAAAATGCACTCTCTATTGGTATTTATTAAAAAAAAACGCCCAGCAAACAGGAAAACATGCGCCAGGAACTGTTTAAAAAGAGGCTCGAAGTCTTAATGTTAAGGAATATGAAAATACACGAAATATACATAGTCCGAGTACCTAAAAGAGGGGATTGCAATGAATGTAATCCTACTTTTCAGGATACCATTATACTTAATGCAAATTAGGGTATAACGATACTTTTATGAAATAAAAGTGAACCTTAATGGAGATGGATGTATTAAAGAGTGGAAACAATAAATAGATTGCAAAAAATAACAGACGGAGGAGAAATTTGTTTGTTTGTTTGTTGTGTGGGAACCCATAGGGTCATAGGCCCACTAGAGGAGAAACTAAGAATAGTGGGTGCTGCTTTAGCGAGTGTCCTACGGACCACTTTTTTCTTTAACGCATATCCTATCAGGAGATTGTTAGGTTTGGTTTTGGTTTAGACTCACCCAGAATGCCTAACCTAACCTAACCTAACCAAATCTGTTTTCTATAATATTTATGAGTACGACCAAACACTTCAAAAGTTAATGTCAAAATGAGTAAACGTTTAAGCCTAATTAAATTTCAAATTTTTAAATTTATAATTGGAATTAGTTGAAAGATCATTTTTAAACCAGATTTTTAAAAGTCCAAACTTTTTTTTATCAAAAGACTAATCTAATTTTTCATATTTACCTTAATACAATATGAAAAGGTAGGACACGCTAGAGCGGCACCGAGTAGTATATAGTCGGCCGCTAAGTTGAAGCTTACCTGAATATAAAGAAAGAAGAGAGACAAGTAAAATAATAGAACAAAATAAAACGGCACGAACGCAAGCGAAAATAATGATAACGGTTTTTACAAAGATTATGCAAATTCAACAACTGTAATCGCTTCCCCACAATGGGGGGAAGGGAAGAGGGTTACCGTGAAATCAGGAACCAATATTTCAGGTGCGCGCCCCTTATCCGAACTTGTAGGCTATTTACGACACGTGCCGTTAAGACACTCGAAGTTCCCTAACCTCACATACATGCAAAAATACCATATCCCATTGTGAGTAGGCCTCCTGTTCATGAGGTTTCATATTCCGGTCCTCGCTGATTTTTTTTTTCTATGCCGGTCATTTCTATCCATTTTAACCTCCTATCTATTCTTTCTCAAATGATTAAATATCTTTCAGTGGATTATACATACAATTAAAGCTCACAAAAATCCCTCGTCTGAGGGCGTCTATACATTACTCACAGGAAATGTAATTCCACGCCCTTGGAAAAACGCTTCACTCGATTATCTTTTGAAGGCTTTTAAATTGCAGTACAACAATGATTTTTTTTCGGAATAAAACAAATCATCATTTGAAAGCACTTCAAATCATATTTTACGGCTGGTGTTGACATAAGAAAAGAAGTCTGCAAAAAGCTAATCAATAGCCCATACGATGCAGCTCCCGTTCCCATCACCCAGTTCAGTCACACCTGGCATCATCAACAAATCTAAAAAATCTATTCTTAACACTTCAGGGAGGACGTTTCCATCACAAGACAAGTGAGCCTATTCATCTACCACTTAAATTGTAAACCAATTTATGCCATGAATCTTCTTAGTCATCCTTCTTGGTAGAGATTCAAGCCAAGCAATATCCGTCCTATAATATGGTGATCAAAATTGCATCGCATACTCAAGATGAGGACTAACTAATGTCAGGTACAATTTCAGAATGGCATCAACACTCCTATTACTTACACTACTCCCGATAAACCCCAATACCCTATTAGCTCTATTTCTAGGCCGGAGATTAGAACTTACCATGGCACCCAAGTCTCTTTCGCATTCTTACCTTCCTAAAACTCTCCCATTCAGTTTATAATTATTCAGTGGATTATGCCTACCTATACTAAGTACAGTTCACTTGCTATGTTAAATTAAATTTTTCATTTCTCTGCCCATTGGCGCAGTATGGTCAATTCATCTTGTAATACCTCAGCATCAGAGTCAGACCTTATAATCCTACCTAACTTAGGATCATCGGCAAACTTACTCAGATTGCTACGTATACCTAAGTGAAGATCATTAATATAAATTAAGAATAACATCGGCCCAAACAGCCAATACTGACCCCTAAGAAACCCCCACTGATAACATTACTCCACTCAGATTTAAACCAGTCTATACTAACTCTTTGCTGTTTGTCCCTAAGCTATGACTGAATCCACCTAATAATATTCCCATCGATCCCATGCGCTTTGACTTTATTCAAAAGTCGTAAGTGTGGCTCCCTGTCGAAAGCCTTATTAAAATCCAAGTAAACAATATCGTTATTCCCATCTCTATCGGCAGTATCATACACCTTTCTATAAAAAGAGTAAATTAGTCAAACACAATTTACCCGTAGTAAAGTCGTGTCGAAATTCATTTATCCAATTACGAGTATGTTTATTTAAATGATCCCTAATAGATTTCGCTTTTATAGATTCCAGCCTTTTCCCCACCACTGATGTCGGTAATAAACATAATTGTTTTAGCCCCCTTCTTAAATATACGTATCACATTATGTGGGGGAATGAATATCAAGAGGACAAGCAGTCAACCGTTACGCTCCACATGGGCCAAGACTTTACCCCCCTTCCCTTTCCCCGCTACCAAAGATGTGAAGTCGCTCGCAAAGAAGGATTTCAGTCAGCAGATTTCGTAGTCTGTTAATATAAACATAGGAGGGTGTGAGAGCCTTTAGAATGAAAATCTTGCTGCCTAAGCCATCGTCGGCAGAAAATATGTGAACAGGCTCACTGTCCCCTCCGATCGGTTATGTCTATGTTCGCCAAATAGACGAAATCTCATCATCCCCGGGCGTAAACCTGAAGGGGCGAAGTGTCACTGCGTTGAAAATTTATGCCCTAGGAGAAAGGCTTAACTGTGGGCTAGTTAGGGTTCGCACCTCCTAAAGTCCCTCGTCTCCCCTTCCCCCAGAGGATAATCGACATATATATAGTTCGATCTTGAGAAATTTAAGAGAGAATCTGCGTAGCAATCGAGAAAAGAAGACGAGTCCCTGAGTCAAACAGGCTTTCAAGAAGATAAGTGGAACCGAGCCGTTCCGAGGCCGTTCCTTTGGTCGCTTAGAAGAGTAAACCAGTGGTATCGAGACGAACTCTCATACCATTCTCGTCCAGAGAAAATCCCTTATCTCAGTTTTCTGAATAAAAACAGAGATCTCCTTCCCCATCGAGGAATACCAACGTGAATTCCCATTCGAGAAAAGATTCACCTCTTGGTCAAGTCTCATCATCGAGAAGCCCGAATTGGTAACACAGGGATCGCGATAACTTCCGTTCATCCAAAATCCCCTCACTTACATCTTCAAGTCAAGAAACCTCGCCACGCGCCTACACCTACTTAATGAGAAGCATCAGTGGTTTTCCCAACCCTCCTCGTTGAAGCGAGGCAGTCTACAGTACAACTCGCACCAATTCACCTCAGCGAGAAGATTCACTTTCAAGGTCACACAATTGTCGACTCCCTATGAGTTAAAGGTAAACGAATCCAAAACTTATTCATTTTTTTGTTATTTCCCATTCCATGGGAAAGTGTATTTAAAGATTTAATATTTCATTCTTATATGTAATTAAAAGTATATTTTTGTCTGAGTTGTTTAATTAGATCCTCGAACGCTGCAAATGGCAATAGTTATATCATAACACGAATCCTCCCTGGTTAAAGAATCAAATTAAAGCACTCTTAGAAAAAAGTGGAACGGAGTTACTCATGTACGGAGCAAACGTACATACGTACTCGGCCGTAAACCACGACACATTACCTTTTTTGCATGTTGTTGATACAATGCTAGTCTCTAACGATTTTCTAAATAGGAATGTTAGGGGCTCCCTAACCTTAACACATCTTTACATTCCTTCAAAATCCTAGTGAAAAAATACATCAGGACCCGGTGTTTTACTAAATTTGCTTTTATCTCTAAATTTTGACACTATCTCCTTTGTAATTAAAATATCCTCTAATTTCTCCCCATCATTGCCCCTAAGAATCCAGCTCGCCCCAAGTACAATTAGAGTATCCTCAAGTGTAAATACTGAAAGAAAATATTTATTTAACATCCTAGCTATTTCATCACTATCACTCACTTAGTCTCCGTCAGTAGTTTTAGGTGGACTATTTTATCTCTATTCCTAGTTCTGTATAATTGAAAGAAACTTTTGGATCGTCCTTTGCTTTATTTGTCAATTTAATTATATAATTTTTCTTTGTTACCCTAATTAAGTTTTAATGTCCCGAGTTAGCTCATTATATCTTTGTCTTAATTGATCCCCATCATTTTATACTATAAATGTTCCTTTAATTCCAATATGCTGATTAATTTTAGCTGACATCCATTTAGGGTCGACAGCCTTGGTTCTAATCTCTTTATATGGAATATTCATATTCTGCCCAGTAATTAACTGTTTAATGGTTGTCTCATGTTCCTGATCCACACCATTCATCTCTATCTGGTGCTTATCTTCTCCCTCAACTGCTCTCATTGATATCACATTTCTGACCTGACCTCACTCACTAGTCCAAACAATTGTCTCCGGGTATCTCCTCAGACCTCTAGAATCTGGGATTCTAACCTTATTCATCCATAGATAACCCCGTTCCATTTTAACTTAAATCTAATTTCCCAATAGTAGTTATTTCCCAAATTTATCCCAATCTTTGTATCGCTAATGCCTTCTTCCCGATTTGTTAGAACTAACCCCAATATGTTATCGCCCTTAGTGGGGTGGTTTATAACCTGTCTAAGAAAATTATCCTGCACCATAGAAAAAATTCCTCAGCCTCCTAATCACCTACCTACAAGAGCTTCCCAGTATATATTTAAATAATTAAAATCATTCATTGCAAACACATGTTTACTTCTACACGCACGTTCTATCTCGTGCCACAGAGGACACGAAGCTTCCGTACTAAGATTTGGTGTTCCATATAATAATCCTATGACAAGTTTATCCTTTCCTTCCTTAACATCTTGCCATAATGACTGCGTTAGCGTTTGTTTTAATTATAGTGTTTTCACTACACTGGAGATTATATCTAATATAAATAATCACCCATCCTCCTTTCCTCCTATAATCTCTGTATGAAACATTAAACTATCAATCTGACTGCGTTAGCGTTTGTTTTAATTATAGTGTTTTCACTACACTGGAGATTATATCTAAAATAAATAATCACCCATCCTCCTTTCCTCCTATAATCTCTGTATGAAACATTAAACTATCAATCTGGACCTCAGGTCTAAAGTTCTATCCGGTCAAATCAAGCCATGAGTCAGTTTTTGCAATAACATAAAAATTCCCTGCGCTCACTAGTCCTATTAAAAATCCATCTTATTCATAATGCCCCTACGATTTGTGCAGGATATTTTCAATGTATCGGTCTTTATGTACTTATTATTAATACAATTTTCGTTCCTAGGTCTTATCATTACTATATTCTTCTTTCCTAGGTCTTATCATTATTACACTCTATATTTCTAGTCATCTGATCATTCCCCAGCCTCTTGCTCTCTAAATTCACTTGAATGCCCTCCCCCCTACTTGCCTCATTCTACTTACCCTGACAGCCTATACCTATACTTCCCTCGAGACAGTCACTTAACCCAGGGTCGGTTCCTTGAGCTGCGGGCCCCGTATCACAAGAAACAGCGAGCCCCCACCTATATATATATATATATATATATATATATATATATATATATATATATATATATATATATATATATATATATATATATATATATATATATATATATATATATATATATATATATATATATATATATATATATATATATATATATATATGTATACATATATATATATATATATATATATATATATATATATATATATATATATATATATATATATATATATATATATATATATATATATATATATATATATATATATATATATATATATATATATATATATATATATATATATATATATATATATATATATATATATATATTCATTATAGCATGTATTATTAAAAGCGACCGCTAGTTTCGAATTAATAATTATTTTTTCAATCTTCTCGATTTGTCTTATATTCGCCTTTTCTTCCCGAAGTTCATCGGAGACTGATGTTTGTTATTTTGCCAAAGGTAGAAGTAAATTAATGTAATTTAGCACTTTCTTCAATTTAACTGACGCGTTTCGATACATCGAGTACCATCTTCAGAGTTACAATGGGGAATTATTACAAATTATTCAGTGTATATATGTTACAAAATGTATTAACAAAGGACATTATAGACCGAGGAATAAAACCCATAAACGCCGAGAAAAAAAATTGCACTTATCATCTAATATAAAAATAGACGTACTTCATGAAAAATAACCCCAAACCCCCGCTACAACCGAAGCAAAGGACACATCTGATATACGAGTACACATGTAAACTAGGAGAATGTGAGCTCCTACCTAACTCGTATATCGGCATGACCGAAACCACTCTTTCAAGAAGAATGTCATATCATCTGATCAACGGTGCACCTAAAAAACATACACAGTAAGTAAACAGAACATGCATCAACCAAAAAAATGCCTAAACTTTAGACTATGCTCCCAACAGGCGTCAACTGCTCTTCCTTGAAGCTATATATATCCAAGAGAAGCAACCGAATTTAAACATACAATCTAACTCGAATGAAATCCTGCCCAGCGCCAGAAAAGCAAACAGAGGGACAGGTGTACTCAGACCTGCCCCTAGCCACTAATATCCTCTGGCAAACAGCATAACCTCCCCCCCTCCTCTCTTGGATATATATAGCTTCAAGGAAGAGCAGTTGACGCCTGTTGGGAGCATAATCTAAAGTTTGGGCATTTTTTCGGTTGAGGCATGTTCTGTTTACTTACTGTGTATGTTTTTTAGGTGCACCGTTGATCAGATGATATGACATTCTTCTTGAAAGAGTGGTTTCGGTCATGCCGATATACGAGTTAGGTAGGAGCTCACAGTCTCCTAGTTTATATGTGTACTCGTATATCAGATGTGTCCTTTGCTTCGGTTGTAGCGGGGATTTGGGGTTATTTTTCATGAAGAGGGTTGAAGTACGTCTATTTTTATATTAGATGATAAGTGCGATTTTTTTCTCGGCGTTTATAGGTTTTATTCCTCGGTCTATAATGTCCTTTGTTAATACATTTTGTAACATATATAAACTGAATACTTTGTAATAATTCCCCATTGTAACTCTGAAGATGGTACTCGATGTATCGAAACGCGTCAGTTAAATTAAAGAAAGTGCTAAATTACATTAATTTACTTCTACCTTTGGCAAAATAACAAACCTCAGTTTCCGATGAACTTCGGGAAGAAAAGGCGAATATAAGACAAATCGAGAAGATTGAAAAAATAATTATTAATTCGAAACTAGCGGTCGCTTTTAATAAAACATGCTACTCGTATAATCAAAATATACTGCTCAAATATATATATATATATATATATATATATATATATATATATATATATATATATATATATATATATATATATTGTATCTCATCACCCCCTTTTCTTATTTTCATTTGCAGAGAGGAAAAAAATTATCTGAGGACTCAACTGAAAAAAAATTGGTTTATTTTGTATACTTTTTATTCCTTTTTAAAGAACATCCCTGTGTACTACTATAACATAATGCCAGACTTATTATACTATGCAATATCCTCTAGTGAAGTTTTCTATATTTTTCTTATTAATAGTAATATCATATATAATAATAATATAAAAAATCAGGAAAATGTCTAATTATTTTGTCGCCATGGGGCCCGTAGCACGTGCTACATGTGCTACTAGGTTAAACCGGCCGGCACTGCTTAAACCCCCTTGTAACTCAACTCCAACCCAGCCATTGCATACAAATCATCCCTTCTAAAGAAACTCACTCCATGTATACAAAAACACTAGTCTCATACTATCATACATTACTCATTTATCCCAACTGCGCGCGCCATCTACTTGCTGACTACTCTAAGCCTAGTTAAAATTCTTGACCCTAAATACTTCCTAATACTATCCCGAAACTTTCTTAACAAATTCCTATGTCTAGACACTAGCTCCTCTGACCTAGTTTTCCCTATGTCATTCACCCTAAAATGTAAAACAACAACTGCATCCCTTTCAGCTCCAGCCACTATCCTTTCAATTCCCTCACTCATATTCGCTACACATGCACCTGACAAACATACCCTCATCTTCCTCTTGCGCCTACGTTCCCCAAAAGTACTATCTACATACCTAACCAGTGAATTACCCACCTCAAACACTTCAGCCACTTCATTTGCTTCACCCTTCTCTTAAATCACTAAACCCATTACTACAAGTAATATGCACAGATCTACTCTCTCTACCTAGGTCCACTATCCCCACCCATTAACACCGGCATCCCTACTTCCATCTAGAACAGGCGATGCCTCAGTAGCTACCTCATTCATTCCTCCCTTTAACACCCTCCATTCACTACTCTCTCCACAAGTCCTACTCCTAGCTAATTTAAATGGGCAAACCTTACGATTCCCAGAATTCTTCTTCGGTCTGGTACTGAGATCCCTCCTAAGCTCAGTGACTAACTCCTCTAGCATAACTATTCTTTTAAAATCCTGCGTTCTTCCCTCATCTAACTCCAGCATACACACACAACACAAGCAGTCCCCATTCCTACAATTCTACATCCAACATAAATATCACAAGACTCACGCTTATTGCTCGCCATCGGCCATCCACCTTTCTCTTAACTTAATACACTCAGCCATTTTAACCCACTTAATGTTTTTTGAAAATACAAAAGTCCTTGACTTATATAAAAAAGGAATATACTCATGAAAGTAAAAGAGCAGGACATTAAATCACACTTAAAAAAACATCAACTCACTATATGATCTAACTTAGGTATCACATCCAAACAACAGAAAACACTTTTATCTTCCTAACAGACAACAAATACTAAACACAAATGCATTATTCACTGACATAAATGTATTATTTAAACAAAGAGACAATACTACACAGCCAAATCAAATTATCACTTCAAACTTATGATGAATATTAAATATGTCAGAGAGCTTCTTCTAATAAATCCTTCTAGGGGGAAAGCCAGGTAGCCAAGTGAGAACGTCATGTAGCCCTACTTGGATTTAACGAATCCCCCCTCCTCAAGCAAAAAAAAGTAATGACAATTTCAAGTATGTTACGTCGCGGTTGTGGTTTCTATGTACATTTGCTTTAGACGGCACTATATTGATATTATCTCTTTTAAACTGTCCTTTGCAATATACAAAAAATGTGGACCTCTTTGAACCCCCAGCAACTAAATCTTAAAACAATCTTGGACCTGTAGTGCCACTGTGCAAGGTGGAATAGATTTGACAATGAAGCCTCACACATGAGCATCATGTGAATCCTATTAAGGCTTGTTACAGACAAGCTCACAAATATTCACATGCAAGTTATTTAAAATATGTATAGCAATTTTTATAAATAATAACTCTTTGTGTAAATAATATGTGACATATCTGTAAAATAATAATGTATAGCTTTTGTAACATAGAACCTATAACAATAGTCCATGTAAAATACCGACCCACATACACAGTAAAGCGAAGAAAAGCGGTTTCCACAGTCACGCTAAAAGGTCAGCTGTTCAAACAAGCTTCGTAGCAGGTGCAGAGCCGAAAACACGATAGTAGCAGCCATTATTTGCTTGCGGGAAACCGCAAAACGCAAAGTCGTATCTTTTGGAATTCGAGATAAGATGAACCTCTATCTCCTTGGATACACAAATTAATACAGAGTGGAGGAGGCTACGCCCAAACAAAATCATTGGCTAATGGTAAGCCACACCCACGGTGTGTGGCACCGTATATACCATCTTGGGTAGAGCGAGGGAGGACAGTCTTGTAGTAATTCAGTCAATCAGAGTCACAGGTATTCTCACAATTACAGTCACAGGGCCAGTCGGAGTCGCAGACAGTTAAGATTCCGACCCAAAACAAGGAATTGGCTCACCTGAATACACGACACGTCCGTTTCGAATTCACCTTACACAGAAGCAACCCGAGTTCTATGCCCTAAATTAAGGGTAAGAAATTCCGCCGTTTGGAATTTTCTTTTCTACCTGTAATCCTTAGCAATCCTTTTAACCAGCCTACCTAACCTTAAGCCGACGGTGAGTTTTATCTTTCCTCGAACAATTGAAGTCAGCCTCAGGTCAGCGCCAGGTTGCCGTGTGGCCCAGTAAAGAGATCGTCGCTGTTAAACAATTTTGGGTCGGATTAGTACTTGGATGTTTCAACGCCAAGGCCATGGACAACCTCACAACTGCATTTCCCTCAGAGAGCAACCCCTATAACTGGTGACGCATCCATATTCAAGCCCCCACAACCTAACGCTGCCAACTTCACATACCTAATAATAATTATACAACCACCATGAAAGCACCCATAACTGATGACCCTTTGCTCGAACAAGAAGAGAGAGCGGAAAATGGATTCACACAACGAACAACGAGCGGGGCTTGGATAAGCAGAAGTCGCCAACATCAAGCCTACTGTCAGCTCAACCCCATCCCCATCGGCCTCCCCTTTCAACGAAGTGGCCGTTAGGATGGTATAGAAGCTCATTTCAACGCACCGGACTACTGCAAGCAAACTGGATGAGCTACGGTGAACGGCTACAGGTGGACGTAGGCTGAAACCTAACCAAGCAAAAGTTTTTCCAGTCTCTACATACGTTCACAGCGCCCATCATCATAGCTCAAAAGGACAACACTGGATCAAGATGAAGCCAACGGATGCACACACACCATAATTTGGGGTGTTTAAAAAAAAAATAATAATAATCGTAAAAAGTGTTTCGGATAACAATAATGTGTATAAAAAAAATCCAGTGCAGACCTATTTAACCGTGTAAATTCGGTTCTTATTCAGTTTAAAAATGTTAAAATGATGAAAACTCCGGTGTCCGGTAGTAAGAAAAACAACATTAGTTTTATTAGAACAAATTAAGTTCACAAAGTTCGTAAAATTATTAATTTAAAGTTAACTCCATATTTTTAGGTTCCTCCCAGTGTTAGAGGAGGAACCTCAAACAAGTATATATATATATATATATATATATATATATATATATATATATATATATATATATATATATATATATATATATATATATATATATATACTTGTAATTAATTTGTTCCTTGGGAATCTGATATGTAGTAGGAATATGAAGACCCAGATGATTACACTAATCATTTAATGGCCGGACGTTTCGGACCTTCACTAGGACTATCTTCAGTGACTGCGTCGACTAATGAGAAGGGGAAGGGATATTAACGATAACAGTTAAAAGAATGCATTAAATAATGTCTAAAAAAGCGGATGAAGAGAAGTTAAAAGAATAAAATTGACAATTATTAAGATTAAAGTAAAAACATAAATATATAGAATTAATTAATACTTTAGCGGGATAGTTTGTGAGAATTTATTGAATGTTACTCATAAGTTGAATTATATTGAGCCTAGATAACTAAGGGCACCAGCTAAAATCCTAAATATCTTAGCAATGAAAGAATTTGAAGAAGGATGCGTGAATGAAAAATAAGATATGAATTCAAGGTTACAAAAATAAGTTTATTTACAAATCTAAATGAGATATTTTAATAGGAATATAGTATTTGGTGAGAACTTAATTGACTGAATTAATAAATAGGAGAGTTTAGGTTCGAATGGTGTTAATTTACAAAATCAAGGAGTCTTTGTACGACGATCTGTAGTTTTGGCGAAACCATGAATTACTGAATATACGACCACTAAAATTATATAAAATGGCAGCAAAGTAAAGCAAAGAAATATTACATTCGACTATGACTGTTTGTTATTACAATAATTAGAAATTTTGTCGATTGATAAATAATTATTTAGGTGTAAATATATTTGAAATTATTGGGAATTTATGGTTATTAATTGGAACTGTTGGTTAGCGTGATTAATGGGTCTGGAAATGAAAGACGCCATAATTAATTTGAATTTGATAAAAGGGGGGGGGGCAACAAACTAAGAAAACAGCCTTAAATTTTTTAAACTGACCTTTCTCGATGAGCACAGGAATTAAATTAAAAGGAAAAGTGGGTGTAAGCGCACTTGGGGAAAAATGAAAATGTTGCCAGCCGAATTTGAGTTGTAAGCCAGTATCGGTAAATTCCTCTTTTCTCCATAAGGAGCCAATCCCTTTGGACTTGCGATCCTGTATGATTTACAATTATACATGTACGACCTACCACAGTGGTTATGTTGGACAAACTGGCTTACAACTCAAATGCAAAGCACTTGGGTTTGTCTCATAGGACTGGTATTCCCATCCCTTAACCTGAAGCCTCTTCCATCAGGCAACACTCTGAGTATCACCATCATCCTCTTAATTCTGATTCATTTACCATATTATCTTCAACCTTAACTTCTCTCAATTTGAAAATCTTAGAGTCACTGTACATCAATAAAATAAATCCAAACCTAAATAATTACTCCACCTCAATTAAACTATTCACTATATAACCAACCAACTAACCGAACAAATCTCGTTAGTAGTTTTTATATCTTTAATTGATTTCTCAACTCCCTCGATAAAGGTTAGTCACTCTGTTTAATTCATTCTAATTTGTTTTCGGATTTTTTTTTTATATAATTTAATATAATAGGTTGTTTTATTGTTTACTCCGGTTACCTTTAATATTTGATATTCAAGTCAGTTTATGTCATAACTTCACTTCTTTCTATTATTTTTTAAAATTACACTGGATATTATTAATTAATTCTATATATTTTTATTTGTGTTTTTACTTTAACCTGAATAATTGTCAATTTTATTAATTTAACTTGTCTTCATCCACCTTTTTAGACATTATTTAATGCATTCTTCTAATTGTTATCGTTAATATTCCTCCCCCTTCTCATTAGTCGACACAGAGTCGCTGAAGATGGTCCTAGTGAAGCACCGAAACGTCCGGCCAATAAATGATTAGTGTAATCACCTAGGTCTTCATATTCCTAATATATATATATATATATATATATATATATATATATATATATATATATATATATATATATATATATATATATATATATATATATATATATATATATATATATATATATATATATATATATATATATATATATATATATATATATATATATATATATATATATATATATATATATATATATATATATATATATATATATATATATATATATATATATATATATATATATATATATATATATATATATATATATATATATATATATATATATATATATATATATATATATATATATATATATATATATATATATATATATATATATATATATATATATATATATATATATATATATATATATATATATATATATATATATATATATATATATATATATATATATAATGGGCTCCGTCCAAACAAAATCATTAGCTAACGCTAAGCCACGTAAGCCACGCCCACGGTGTGCGCCACCATATAGACCATCTTGGGTAGACCGAGAGAGAATATTCTTGCTGTAATTCAATCAGAGTCACGGGCACTTTCATAATTACAGCCACAGTCACAGTCGGAGTCGCAAGCAATTAAGATACCAACCCAAAAGAAGGAATAGGCTCACCCAAATACGTGACACACCCGTTTCGAATTCACCTTACACTGAAGCAACCCAAGTTCTACGCCCTAAATAAAGAGTCCGAAATTCCTCTGTTTGGGATTTCCTTTCTTACTGGTAATCCCTATCGATCCTCTTAACCAGCCTACCTAACCTCAATCTGAGGGTGAGTTTTATCTTTCCTCGAACAATTGTAGTCAGCTTCACGCGTACACACACCTTATCCACATATATATATATATATATATATATATATATATATATATATATATATATATATATATATATATATATATATATATATATATATATATATATCATCACTTCACTTCACTAACTCTATAATTTAGGAAGGGGATTTTGGAGAGTATTTGAATAATAATTTCATCTTAGTTTAGTTATGACTTTAGTATATTTTAATTTTTTTTCAAGGTACTTTCTAAGACTTTCTTAAAAGTTTGAAAAAAACAAAAGTTAAAAATGAACTACAATTGGTGAAGTTCAGAAAATTTATTAAAATTTAAGTAAGGCTGCTTTTTTATTTTATCTATAACTATATTTTAGCAACGTGATTTTTTGAAAGGGGGGAAATAGTTTAGAGTTGATTTTAAAAAAATATTATAATTGGCGAAGTTCAGAAATTTTTTAAAAAATTAATCATGAATGCCTTTTTTTAGATTTTTTAGAATTTAATCTTAGTAGCGAAGCCTAAGTTCCCCGCTTAGGGGGGAGTGGCAAAGCCATTGCCTAATATATATTTATATATATATATATATATATATATATATATATATATATATATATATATATATATATATATATATATATATATATATATATATATATGAAGGTGAATAAAGGAGAGGAGTTGGATTTGAACATGTGTCATCAAGCGCTCATAGCTATCAAGACCACGACGCTCATCGACTAAGCCATGTGGCCGTGGATGAAAATGTGGTGCAAATAAATGGAGCGATGGCTCGTTGCCATAGGTATCCCTATGTGAGTGTAAATGGATGAATTATAATGAATTAATGCACAGTGAATCGCGTAGATAATTTTTTGATCTAGCAAGTCGGCTAGAGAAGGGGTTTGCGACCATATCTGCGGCTGTAAGTTAAAATTGTTAAAATTGACGAATTGTGTCACTTACTGAAGAGTGATGTGGGTGAGAGTGGGAGGGTTGTGCGCCGCGGACTTTGAGCGTTCCGTTGAGTCGAGTGGCTATCTCACTAAGATGAATGTGGGTTACTTCGTGTCGTTTAGAGAATTCAAAGATGACTCCAGAAATTTGATACGATGGCTTCGTAAGATGATGAGATACACTCCGGGTGTCACCATTTGTAGCGAAGAAGGGGTTGATGCAGGTAGCGAGAGGAAGAGCTGCTTGATTGTGGCGGTGTCCCTAGTTCCAAGTCTGAACAAATATTTCTTCTCTGCTATATGAATCAAAGTTCAGGATTCGAGTTCGTTTGAGGGTGTCCACCCAATAATTTCATATTTGGATTTACAAAAAGGTGATAAAAATAACTTTTTGAACTTGACGGATGGAAGACTTGTGAATTATATCCTCCGATGACTGCTTTCTGCGCTGGATGGAGCACAACGTGAAGACGAAATGATTTGGTCAAGTGTGAGGGTTGATCGAAGAGAGAGAGAGAGAGAGAGAGAGAGAGAGAGAGAGAGAGAGAGAGAGAGAGAGAGAGAGAGAGAGAGAGAGAGAGAGAGAGAGAGAGAGAGAGAGAGAGAGAGAGCAGAGATTCTCTATCAAAGGAATTTATGAGAAGATAGATGGTGAGAAAAGGAATGATAATAAAGTCAGGAGAAAGTTTGGGAAATGTTTATTAGGATTCATTCTAGCAAATTGGCGTTAATAAACAAATACAAGGAAATGATTAAATGACAGTTTGTGGGAACCGAGGTTGGTGTAATTAGGAGGAAGATAATGTGACCAAGGGCAAAATCTATGGTCGGTCCGGTCGAACATCGTGTACAAGTGTGTGTGTGTAATTTTAGTGAAAATGATCGCCATATATATATATATATATATATATATATATATATATATATATATATATATATATATATATATATATATATATATATGATGAAAATTAATGCAATATCGCAAGAAAAGATGAGGAATTAAACCACATTCTCCGAAGACAATTTAATTCAGAACAGTTTCGGTGTATCTCACACCCTTTTTCAACTGACACTGGGTAGAAAATTTAAGAGAAGTGCATATAAGCATAACACAAGATCTCCTCTTTTTTCCCCCAATCCCCTACTTGTGGCTAATCTGGGGGGGGGGTAGGCCCTTCAATATGTTTAGGCCTAACCCCCCCCCCCTCCAGATTAGCCACAAGTAGGGGTTTGGGGGAAAAAAGAGGAGATCTTGTGTTATGCTTATATGCACTTCTCTTAAATTTTCTACCCAGTGTCAGTTGAAAAAGGGTGTGAGATACACCGAAACTGTTCTGAATTAAATTGTCTTCGGAGAATGTGGTTTAATTCTTCATATATATATATATATATATATATATATATATATATATATATATATATATATATATATATATATAGACTTGGCCAAAATTATGGGGCAAGTATGGTCATGGTCGTAAAAAGTGGACCACTACGAGGAAAGAGAGGTTGCTGAAAAGGACATCTTGGCCGATAGGGGGGAAAAAACCTCTTCTGATGTAGCTGCTGAGTTTCGGGCAGCAACAAACAAAAAAATGTCAAGAAACACAGTGAGAAGAAAGTTATTAGAAGCTGGGTTCAATCAAAGGATGAAACTCTAGAAAGAAACCGTGGTTGTCTCAGCTAAACAAAAATAATCGATCGTCTTGGGCAAAAGAACATGAAGATTGGACTGATGATGATTGGGTTAAAGTTGTTTGGTCTGATGAAAACAACTTTGAGGTAGGTTCACATTAGTTTCCACCAATTTATTACGCTCTTATGCATTTTTATTGGATACTAAAACTTTTATTGTACACCAAAAGGATCTACAAAATTTGTACTTCTTCTCAGATCTTTGGAACCCCTGGATCTGTTGGGGAAGCTTATGATTCGAGATGTGTTGTCCCAACAAGCTGTTTGCCACTCGCCTACGCTTTTTTTTTTTGCCCCTTTGCCTACTCTCCCCTATCTACAGTTACACTTGGGCACAAGCATGAGGGTGCACAAATTTTCTTAAAAAGTTAATAAATAGCCAAAATTCATGAAGAGTGGCAGAAAATTGAGCCAACCACCTATGCCAACTTAGTCTCAAGTATGCATAAACGCATAAAAGCGGTTATAAAAGCAAAAGGACGCATCAAATATTAATTACTAATAGAATATGCGCCAAAATGTTTATTGGTAATATTTCAAGTATGAAATGAATGAGTTTCAATCATATTCATCACTTTTTCATACCTGCCCCATAATTTTGGCCAAGGCCTTATATATATATATATATATATATATATATATATATATATATATATATATATATATATATATATATATATATATATATATATATATATATATATATATATTTATAAATATATATATATATATATATATATATATATATATATATATATATATATATATATATATATATATATATATATTTATAAATATATATATATATATATATATATATATATATATATATATATATATATATATATATATATATATATATGGGGGGGGGATTGTGTATGGGTGTATTAGATATCAACAGCGTAGGTTGATTTTTTTAAAGATTTGTTCTATTTTGTCAGCAGTTGGGGTCTTCCTTTCTTCCTTGCCGAGGAAAGGAAAAACCAAAAGCGCAGATCGCAAATGTTGGGGCTGGAGGGCACGTTTAAAGGCTACAGGACAAATTCCTACAAGAGCATTTGGGATTAAAGGGGGTGAATTTCCTCTCGCTGAAGGAAAGAACTGTAAATTAACGAGAAAAGGAAATTTATGTATTGCATTTTAAGCTGTATTTATCGTAGTTGTTCAAAATTGTTCTTTTCAATGTTTTTTTTGTAATTTTAATATAAAGCGAAAACCAACGAAGACATCTTGCACATAAAATTGGTAAGATATGTAAAGAAAGTGGCGAAGAGGAAGGGTAAATGTGCTGAAGATATAAAGCTGTAAATCTTCCTAATTGTTTGCGGCTGGGAAAGTACCCAATCCTCCACATGTTATCTGCGGCATGGTTGCCCATGCCACACCTGACACCCCTTTGTCGGGTATAAAATGATAGATAAGAGGGGAAGGGGGAAGAATGCAAGTATATTACCCCCCCCCACCAACCTTAACCAAGCTGGAAGGGGTGACTTTCCACTCTTATTCCTGACCTGGCATAGAAGATTGTCGGCGACTAGCCTGCAAACCTAGCCACCCTGACAAGAAAACAGTTAAGAACGTGCCTGTAATAGAGAGATGTTTAGAAGAAAATATAAACCACAGGTACTTTTGAGACTAACCGGTGTGGCTGAGGCCGAGAGAGCGTCACTCCATGTACCAAGTGTAAGTCTACATGCGGCACCCATTTGCGGGGTCAAGATATCTGAAACTTTGAATTGACTTTGCCCTTTTGATTTTTAAAAATATATTTCAGTGTTTCATATGGAAGTTATTTTTTGGAAACCCTATTTTATCTTGGCCCAGTCGAGGAAGAACAGGAGGACGGAAAGAGAAGTAAAAACGTGGTGACATGGAAACTAAAGTGTCGTATAAAAGACGTCCTGAACTCACTAATGGGACATGGAGATATCACTGAAAGTTCCCCAGGAACATTTTTTTACAAATATCAGGGACTCGAAAGTGAAAATTCGAATACGGGTGGCACTGGGTAGCCTGGGTAGCCTTCATGGCGCACTATTGCTCATGTAGATGTGATTAAATAATCTCGTAACGTGGCGAAACATTAGCACTAAATTATCATATTATGGCAACTATAATTTCCTTGAAGATTTTATTTTATTTTATTTACTGAATGAATTGCAAAGCAATTATAATTTATATGGCTAGTTGGCAACTCATCTGTTGAGTAGGCGAGTTCTTTGCTTGTTGGCTTACAGCTGGTATTTATTTTATACATTTTTCTTTATTGAAATTTATCACCCCTCTATTTTCGCCTGTGATAAACTATGTCGCACTTCAATATTGCAAATTCTAATATTTGATTTTCTTTCTATTAGTTAGTTTGTTAAACTTCGTCAAGAACATATATGGGCGAGGTTTTAGTTTTGTTTATTTGTTTTTGTATTCTTATCTAAAATCAGATTAATTCCTCTTTTCTCAATTTTAGCAACATTGTTACTCCCGATTTAGCAGAATTTCTTCACTCTTAAATTCTTTGGCTTTGGCTTTCTGCCATATTTTCGTTAATTTCTTTTCGAATATTACATTTTTAAACGCATCAATACTACTAAATAATTCATTGATATGATTTGTAAATATGTTCAACAATTCTTTATATATGTGTATTATGTTTTACCCATTCTGGCCATTATATTACCAAATATGTTTTACCCTAAAGTACAAGCATGGTTACCACATTTTAGACATGACATCAACCTGCTAGAGTCAGTACAAAGGAGAGCAATAAAAATAATCCCTTCCCTGAAGCACCTTGAATATGAAGATAGACTGAGGGTACTAAATATGTTCTCATTTGAGAGAAGATGTATGAGGGGAGATATGATTGAACTTTATAAAATCAGTTCTGGGATGGATAAGTTGGATTTTAGCAAGTTATTTGAGTTGGAAGATAGTAATAGGACTAGGGGTCACCACTTAAAAATTAAAAAACAGGTGCAGGTTGGATGTTAGAAAATATTTTTCACCAATAGAGTGGTAGATTACTGGAATAGTTTGCCAGGTAAATATGTAGACGAGCAGCCTGGCCAATAAGATGTACTATTTCGTCCGTGTTCCAAAATGTTTCACGTTTTTGGAGTATATTTATAAGGGACGGCTTGTGGGGGGTTTAAACACGATGCATGGACCGCACTACGATGATCCTGAGTTTCATTAAATTGGGGTGGAGTCTGGGGGGCACAGCCCCCCAGTATATAATCCTAATTTTTATAATGTTCTGACGTTTACAGAGGTGAATGCTTTAACTACATCATGTCAGCGCCTTTAATCGTTTTGCAAATTATAATAGGGGTTGGGGGTGGGGTATGATGTCAGAAATGACACGGGTGAACGATAATATTTACACAAAATAATTTTTTACGGCCAGGCCGCTCGTCTACATGTTTACCGTTTGCCATCTGAGACGTAGACAGTCCAAACTTGAATGTATTCAAATGCAGATTAGATGATTATATTGGGAGGGAGGGTTAACTTGGGGGGGGGGAGGGTATTCTAGACTCATTCCTGTTGATATAGTTTTTTATTATAACATAACATAACATAATTTCACGGATGACAAAAGCCACAAGGGCCTATCAAAGGTCATCCGTATCCATCAAATCTCACCCACATAATGCATCCATAGGATTTTGTCAGATCATGCATCTACAATATACAATTTAACAATCCATAGGAATGTCCAACCATGCATCTACAATATATAATTTAAAGCCTCCATAGGAGTCTGTCAAAAACAAAATCAAAGTCCCCCAAAATATACAATAAAAAGAAACTGCATCCACAGGAATGAGTCAAGAAACATATCCACATACCAAAAAGTAAGAATTAACCCTCCATCCCCATATAATCACCCAATCTGCGCTTGAAAACATTCAAGTTTGGGCTGTCTACAGTCTCAGGTGGCAAACTAGTCCAATAATCCACCACTCTGTTAGTGAAAAAATATTTTCTAACATCCAGTCTGCACCTGTTTTTTAATCTTTAAGTGGTGTTCTCTAGTTCTATTACTACCCTCTAACTCAAATAACTTGCTGAAATCCAATTTATCCATCCCAGAAAAGATTTTAAAAAGCTCAATCATATCTCCCTTCACACATCTTCTTTCAAATGAAAATATATTTAATACCCTCAGTCTATCTTCATATTCAAGGTGTTTCAGGGATGGTATTATTTTTGTTGCCCTCCTTTGTACTGACTCTAATAAGTTTATATCATGTCTAAATGTGTTGACCATGCCTGTATACAGTACTCTAAATGTGGCCTGACATAGGAGTTGTATAGTTTAAGGATGACCTCCTTACTCTTGTAGCTAACATTTCTTTTAATGTAACCTAGCACCCTATTTGCTCTATTTTTTGCCTCAATACACTGCTTTGAAAATTTCAGCGACCTATCTACTACTACTCCTAAGTCCTTCTCATCTTCAACTGAATTAAGCCAATACCCATCCATCTCATAGCTAAATTTCCTATTATCTCTCCCCATGTTAATAACTTTGCATTTATTAAGGTTAAAAGTCATCTGCCACTTCTGAACCCAAGCAAGAACCCAGTACTCTAAATGTGGCCTGACATAGGAGTTGTATAGTTTAAGGATGACCTCCTTACTCTTGTAGCTAACATTTCTTTTAATGTAACCTAGCACCCTATTTGCTCTATTTTTTGCCTCAATACACTGCTTTGAAAATTTCAGCGACCTATCTACTACTACTCCTAAGTCCTTCTCATCTTCAACTGAATTAAGCCAATACCCATCCATCTCATAGCTAAATTTCCTATTATCTCTCCCCATGTTAATAACTTTGCATTTATTAAGGTTAAAAGTCATCTGCCACTTCTGAACCCAAGCTAACAACTTATTTGAGTCAACCTCTTTGACTACAGCTGCCAATTTAGTGTCATCAGCAAAAATTTACACTTTGCTATTTACACCTTGCCCAAGATCATTTAGATAGATTATAAATAATAAAGGGCCTAAAACTGATCCCTGAGGTACGCCACTAATAATATTCCTCCACTCTGACCTCACTCCATTCAGTACAACTCACCCCATTCAATAACACCTTCTGTTTCGTATTTTTCAGCCATTCAGTTATCCAATTTAAAACCTTCCCACATATCCCATGCAGCTTTAATTTATGAACTAGTCTTCTATGTGGAACCTTATCAAAAGCTTTGCTGAAATCTAAGTAGATCACATCATCTTCCTCACCCCTATCTAATTCTTTAGTTACATGATCCATATTGTAGATGCATGATCTGACACAATCCTATGGATGCATTTTGTAATGTGTTTTGACAGATGCGGTTGATCTTTGATAGGCCCTTGTGGCTTTTGTCATTCGTGAAATTATGTTATGTTATTACAACAATAAATGTTGCCCCCAAATACCTAAGGTCTATTTTTTAGGCTTCTAGCCTCAATGAACTCTGGTGGCTAGATATGGTACTTCCAGAAATCCAGCATATGTGTCAATTGCATGTTTTGCCTAAATTTTGTTTGTTCGACTTCAATACTACTTGTGTTAATTCCTTGATCAATTTAATAGACTTTTCTATAGATCATGGTCTTATTTAAGAGAAGTGCGGCTCAATATAATAGTGAAAGGTGGAAATAGGGTAAACCTGAAGATCTGCGTCACTTGCTTGCCTCCACTGTTCCCAGTTCCTGGCAGCATATTATTTGGTCCATGTTCGAATATGTTTGACTAATTTCGAGTTACGGCTCGTTAAGGAGATCACCCTGCGATGACCCTGAGATTTCAATCAATTGGGGGGGTCTGGGAGGCGCAGCCCCCCAGTATATAATCGTAATTGTTTCTAGAATAATGTTTTCACGTTTTTTTAACAAATCGTTTCTGCGCGTCTGAATGAAACATAAAAGCAACTTGGTCCCAATAGTTTTTGGCTGAAATCTATTTCCAAAGTAACTTTAAAATTTTTTAATTTTTTTCCGGCAGTAGCCTAAATTAGGCGGCGCTATCATCTTTGTTATTTTGATAAACGTGCTATTGGCTCTGTATGTTTATCAAAATAATAAAGATGATAGTGTCGCCTACTTTAGGCTATTTTCGCTAAAGAAATTAACATTTTTAGTTACTTTCGAAATGAGGGGCTTTGCCTTTTGACGTCTGACATCATAAAACCCAAAATGTAGCCCAGAAACAGCACCCCTAAACTGAAGTATTACCATTATTTAAATGCCTTCATTTAATATCTGCCTGGGTAATTGTGTAGAGTATGGCTGGATCTGAGTCATAGCTTATTTTGAGCTATTTTTCTGAGCTGAAATCTATGTGGACGAAGTTTATGGCGATTTCCGATTGAGAATAGGATAGGAGTGGGGATGGAGTTAGGTCTGTGGGGGTTAGGAATAGGAGTCTGACTGAAGTGCTTGTGATGGGTGATTCGCGAGTTAGATATTTAGATAGGAAGTTGAATGCAAGTAGATTGAATGGTTTGAGGGTGTGTTTGCCGGGTGCTGGAGTGAGAGATCTGTCTGATAGGTATGAGGAACTGGTGTCTGGCTGTGCAAGGGATGCGGTTGTGATTACACATGTAGGAGTGAATGATGTGAAGAAAGTGGGTGCATGTGAGTTACGTGAGAGGTACAAGAGGTTGATTGAAAAGGTGAAAGAAAGTAGAATGAAAGGTGTTGTGACAGGTGTGCTTCCAAGAATGGATGTTGGGGTAGAATGGATGTCTCGTGCAATTGGTCTGAATGATTATGTGAGGAGGATGTGTGAGATGGAAGGTGTCATGTTTGTGGATGTGTGGGATAGGTTTGTTGGAATGAAAGAAATGTATGCGATGGATGGACTGCATTTGAGTAGGAGGGGGGTAGATGTGTTGTGGGAGGAGTATGATCGTGTTATTAGGTCTTTGCGGGCGGGAAACTAGATACTAATAGTGGTCAGGGAATTATGAGAGGACATTATAGTACTGAAAGTAGAATGGACTTGGCACATAACAGAAATAGGTTCCAAGGCGATAGAGGTGAGGTCATTCAAGTTTCAAGAGGTGCTTCAGGGATAGGGGGGTTAAATTGTTTCTATACAAATGCTCGTAGTCTTAGAAACAAGAAGGATGAGCTATTTAGTTATATTAGCAATGAGGATATAGATATATTATGCGTTACTGAATCATGGGTTAATGAAATAGAATTTAGTGACACTATAAGTGAATTTGATTTTCAGGGCTATAATATGTACATTAGTCAAAGGACAGGTAGGATTGGTGGAGGAATAATTATCTATATAAAAAACAAGATTGTTTCAAGTTTAAATACTTCAATAAAGCAGGATGGAGTTGAGTCACTTTGGATAGATATTAGGTTCAGTAAAAATAGAATGGTGCATTTGGGAGCTTTTTACAGGCCACCTGGGCAGACTGATGATATAGATGAACTAATGATAAGGGAAATAAGTAAGGGATGTGAAACAGATGCAGTTATTATTGGGGACTTCAACTTAAACTCTGTGGACTGGGAAAATATGATAGGTAGGGATAGAACAAGTGGCAGGTTCATAGAATGCTTTGAGGATAATTTTTTGAATCAATTTGTTAATGAGCCAACGAGGGGGGACAATATATTAGATTTAGTACTTTCTAACAGTGATCATTTAGTTCAAGAATTGACTGTTGGGGAAGCATTGGGAAATAGTGACCATCAGATAGTTCGTTTTAACTTGGGAATTGAGAAGGGTAAAATAACTGAGAATGCTGAAAAAGTTCCAAATTTTCATAAGGGAGATTATGTAAAACTTCGAAGCTTGCTAAATTTGGTAGACTGGGATATAGAATTCAGAGGTAAAAATGCTTATGGGATGTGGGATACTTTCAAGCATATAATAAATGTAGTCCAAGAACAATGTATCCCAATGAAGGCCATTAGGAACAAAAGTAGGAAACCATTATGGTGGAATCAGGAGATAGCTAGAAAAATTTCAGAGAAGAAAAGGGCATATAAAAAATTACAGGTAGAAAATAATATTCAAAATTTAAGTGATTATAGAATGGCTAGGAATGAGTTAAATAAGATTATAAAGAAGAACAAAAGGGTGTCAGAAATTAAATTAGCTCAGGATAGCAACAAAGATCCTAGAAAGTTCTTTAGTTACTATAAAACTAATAACAAGTGTGGCAGAGTTAAAATAGGACCTATCAAATATGAAGGGTTTGTGAGAGAAACTGATGAGGAAATAGTTGAGGTACTAAATGGTCATTTTGCATCAGTATTTACAAAAGAGAAACTAAATAGTCCTATGTATAGTACTCATAGGTCAGGAAAAGAGGTGTTTACTAACATTTGTGTGGATCGGAGGATGATAAAAGGACTAATAGGTGATTTAGATACTACCAAGGCCTCCGGCCCTGATAATATTCATTCTAGGATACTTAAGGAAGGGGTAGAAAGTATCTCAATAGCTCTGGACAAGTTATATACTAGGTCATTGGAATATGGAGAAATACCCGATGATTGGAAGAGAGCGAATGTAGTCCCCATTTTCAAGAAGGGTAGTAAAGAGGATCCAAATAACTTTAGACCGGTTAGCCTAACTCCTGTAGTCTGTAAAATTCTTGAGAAAATAGTTAAAAAAGGGATTTGCCAACATCTAGAGAGGGAGGGGTTAATCAGCGATGCTCAGCATGGGTTTAGATCAGGTAGATCATGTTTGACTAACTTACTAGACTTTCTGGAGTTTGTAACAGATCAAGTAGATAAGGGAGAGAATGTAGATATAATTTACTTAGATTTTAGTAAAGCATTTGATAAGGTACCACACAGGAGACTAGTTCATAAATTAAAAATGATTGGGATATGTGGGGGTGTTTCAAATTGGATAGCTGAGTGGCTGAAAGACAGGAAGCAAAGGGTAGTGCTAAATGGTGTAAAGTCAGAGTGGAGGGATGTTATCAGTGGGGTTCCTCAGGGATCAGTTCTCGGTCCATTATTATTTGTCATCTATATAAACGATCTTGGGGAGGCAGTTAATAATAAAGTGTCAATTTTTGCGGATGATACCAAATTAGCAGCTGTAGTTAAAGATATTGATGATAATTTTAAAGTGCAGGGGGACTTAAATAAATTGTTATCCTGGGCACATAAGTGGCAAATGACTTTCAACCTTGATAAGTGCAAAGTTATTAACATGGGAAAAGATAATAGAGAATTTAACTATGAAATGGATGGGCATTGGCTGAGCTCAGTAGAGGATGAGAAAGATCTAGGAGTAGTAATAGATAAGTCATTAAGGTTTTCTAAGCAGTGTATTGAAGCAAGAAATAGGGCAAATAGAGTGCTGGGTTTTATTAAGAGAAATGTCAGTTACAAAAGTAAGGAGGTTATTCTTAAACTCTATAACTCTTATGTTAGGCCACATCTAGAGTACTGTATACAGGCATGGTCCCCACATTTTAGACACGATATTAACCTTCTTGAGTCAGTGCAACGGAGGGCAACAAAGATTATTCCTTCCCTGAGGCACCTTGAATATGAAGATAGACTGAGGGTATTAAATATGTTCTCGTTCGAAAGGAGGTGTGTGAGAGGGGATATGATTGAGCTGTTTAAAATTTTTTCCGGGATAGATAAATTGGATGTTAGCAAGTTTTTTGAGTTAGATGATGGAAATCGGACTAGAGGTCACCACTTGAAAATTAAAAAGCAAGGGTGTAGGTTGGATTTAAGAAAGTATTTTTTCACCAATAGAGTGGTAGACTTCTGGAACAAATTGCCGCAGAGGGTAGTAGGTAGTCCAAATCTAAATGTATTTAAGAGTAGGTTGGATGAGTTTATGGGAAGGGAAGGTTGTGATGGTTCCTAAGTTTTGTATATATTAATATTGTTTGTATATATCTATAGCTGCATGATTTAGTTCTTGACAAGCCTTGATTGGTGATACCCTTGTTTCTGGATGCAATCCTCTGGATGTAGTTTTCCTGGGAGTTTGGGTGCCTTGAAAAAGAGGCCGCTTGACTCGGATGACCTATGATGAGCCCTTGTGGCTTTTGTCATCCGTTATATTATATTGTGGGGGACTTTGATTTTGTCTTCCCCTGGTGATGGTGCTTTTTGTGGGTGGGTTTTGACGGAGGCGGATGACCTTTGATAGGCCCTTGTGGCTTTTGTCATCCGTGTAATTATGTTATGTTATGTTATGTTATACTGGGGGGCTGTGCCCTTCAGACCCCCTCCAAAATGATTGAAATCTCAGGATCATCATAGGCCCATCCTCCTGACGAGCCAACCCTCAAAATATGCTAGAATCGCATCTGCCCATACTCACAACATTTACCTCTGCCTGTGCATACAGCACATTTTTTTAAAAGTATTTAAGACACCTTGAGCTTTTTCAAATGCAGTCTCACTCACCATCACGCCATTTTGAACACTAGGCTTCTGACCTCTGACAAATTATAAAAGGCAGTAGAGAAAGTACTGACCTAAGGGAAAATAAAAATGTGACTTGGGCACTAATGATGTTCAGAACATTATTAGTGCCCAAGTCACATTTTAGATGGACAGAAAAATATCATATATTTATTTTATAAAGGTACATGTTACATTTAGGTTGGATTTAAGAAAATATTTTTCCACCAATAGAGTGGTAGACTTCTGGAACAAATTGTCGTGGAGGGTAGTAGGTAGTCCAAATTTAAATGTATTTAAGAGTAGGTTGAATGAGTTTATGGGGAGGGAAGGTTGTGATGGTTCCTAAGTTTTGTATATATTAATATTGTTTGTATATATCTATAGCTGCATGATTTAGTTCTTGACAAGCCTTGATTGGTGATACCCTTGTTTGTGGACGCAATCCTCTGGATGTAGTTTTCTTGGGAGTTTGGGTGCCTTAAAAAAGAGGCCGTTTGACTCGGATGACCTATGATGGGCCCTTGTGGCTTTTGTCATCTGTTATATTATATTGTGGGGGACTTTAATTATGTCTTTCCCTGGCGATGGTGCTTTTTGTGGGTGGGTTTTGACGGATGCGGATGACCTTTGATAGGCCCTTGTGGCTTTTGTCATCCGTGAAATTATGTTATTTTTGCCTGGGACCTAGGATATGGCAGTTGCCATACCTAATTAACATCACTGCATACCAGTCCAGTATTTGTTTAATTTATCATGGACTGCACTGGTACCTTGGTAGGGGAACCCATGTGTGATGTGAAAAGAATGTTCTGGCTTGATATCTGTTAGAATCATGTTGAGAGGAAGGGGTTAGGATGTTGGTAATTCTACAGATAAATTATTTGGTAATTTTGAATGAGACTGGTGCATGGGTTTTAGGCAAGTAAAGCCTGTCTTACTTGTTCATATCTTTTTAAGTGTCCTAATGTGGCAGCAGGATCGCGACTCCCACACCAACTATCCCTGCTGCCTTGACAAGGCCAACCTAGTAGTTCATAATATAACATAATTTCCTGAATGACAAAAGCCACAAGGGCCTATCCAAGGTCATCTGCATCTGTCAAAACCAACCCACAAAATGCATCCATAGGATTGTGTCAGATCGTGCATCTACTATATACAATTTGAACATTCCACAGGAATGCATCAAAAACAAAAAGCATCATCATTAAGGCTCATCAAATTTCAAATCACTTGTAATATACAATAACAAAAAAAAACTATCCAAAGGAATGAGTCCAGAATACCCTTCTCCCCCCAAAAGTTAAGCCTCTCTTCCCATATAATCATCTAATCTGCATTTAAAAACATTCAAGTTTGTACTGTAGACTGCCTCGGGTGGCAAACTATTCCAGTAATCTACACCACTATTGGTAAAAAAAATATTTTCTAACATCCAACCTGAACCTCTTTTGGCCAAAAATTGACACTGCTATTTACAGCCTCCCCAAGATCATTTATATAAACCATGAATAATAAAGGGCCTAAAACTGATCCCTGAGGTACACCTGAGGAGAGTATTCAATCTTTAATTTTATTTAAAACTCAATAAATACTGTAAATCAAACAATCAACCCCAAATTTTAAAACTAACCTAAAACTATAATAATTAAATAAATATACCTATATATACAAATCCAATATATAGTGGCCTTATACTAATACCTTGGCCAACTCAAACTCAAAAATACAGGCTAATGCCAATCTTAAACATATACCTATATATACTAATATATAGGTCGCCTTACAATAATAACTTGGCTGACATGAACTCAAATATTTCTACCAAACTACTGTGTGCACCCTTAAACTATCAAACAATTGAGACCGGTCAAAAAAGGGGGCTCATACAGAAGAATAAGGGAAAGTGGAATAATGAGGTCCAGTACTTGGTGAAATGTCCCAGCTTCAGAGACCTGGGACAACCTCTGGTTCCAACTGCTGTGTTGGAGACTGGGAGGCACTCAAGTGACTGGGACATGGGGGTTTCGAACAACCATGGAAAGTGGGAGGCTCTCAAGGACCCATGCAAGTTGTAGAATGGTTGTTTCTAAGGTGAGTGCCATGCACAAGGGTCTCAAACGAACCCTGCCACCTCTTAAAGGCCAGAGGACGACTGACTGTTATTACTGGCACCACAGAGCTGTAAAAGAGAAGGCATTGTCAGTCACCCACTCCCTGCCACACAATCATTCTTAAAACTAGCACTCTTAACCATACTACTTTCATACAGATTGCACTTGCCTATCATTGGTCCAATTGAGTCTTTGCTCTACTACAAGTATTCAAGGTCTTCATTAGAGTTCATTAGCTACTTTTTGATTTAAACACTGTCCAAAGTCACATTTAAGTTATCAAATCAAATGCCATTTGGAGAACAAAGATGAGTGGGAGGCACAATAAAGGTCTATTGAGTTACCCACCTAGAGCAACAACGACCATATTACTCCCACACACCCTGAAAAAGAAGAAAGGGATTAGAGACAGGAAGGAAAGGCAGACAACAATATACTACTACACTAAGTAATATTTTGATTGTGGAAAGGGTATATCTCACTTTGTATAAAGTCACAAAATGTTAATATTTCACTTGAGGATGACCTTACTTTTGTAACTAACATTCCTCTTTATGAAGCCCAACACTATTTGTTCTATTTTTTGCCTCAATATACTGTTTAGAAAACCTCGGTGACCTATCTACTACTACTCCAAAGTACTTCTCATCTTCTGCATTCAGTCATTGCCCATCCATTTCATAGTAAATTCTCTATTATCTCTTCCCATGTCAATAACTACATATTTTAAGGTAAAAATTCATAACCTAATAACTTATTTAAGTCACTCTGCACTTGCTTCAAATTCATTTAGTACAGTTGTCAATTTTGTCTCATCAGCAAAAATTGACACTGCTATTTACACCTTCCCAAAGATCATTTATATATACTAAGAATAATTATGGGCCTAGAATTGATTCTTGAGGTATGTCACTGATAATCTCCATCCACTGTGACCTCACCCCATTCAATAACACCTTCTGTTTCCTGTCTTTCAGCCATTCAGCTATCCAATTTAAAACCTTCCCACATATCCCATGCAGCTTTAATTTATGAACTAGTCTCTTATGTGGAACCTTATGAAAAGCTTTGCTAAAATCTAAATAAATTACATCAACATTCTCTTCCCTTATCTAATTATTTAGTTATGTAATCCATAAATTCCAGTAAGTTAGTAAACACGATCTACTATATGTAAACCCATGTTGAGCATCATAACGCTCTGCTGACTACCTACAGATTAAGTATTTTTACTTGCTTAGTAACGGACTTTGAGCACCGCCTACATAGAAAAGAGCCTATTATGGAAGTTTTTTTGGTGAATTTCATTTCACTCTTCAAAAAGAAATGATTGGATTCATAACTCAATGAGGGCTTAAGCAACTCACTGCTCCCATCCATTGTCCTTCATGCGAACCTGCTCGGATGGCTGCCATTCATTGATTGAATCTTAACTATGCAGGCCACTTGGATTGACATAATTAAGGACTTATGTGAAAACTGGTTTGAAGAGCGGAAGCATAAGTCAGAAATTATCTCAAAACTGGGGCATAACTGCAAGTCCCGGATGGACTTGCAGGGCCACAATCTATAATTTACAAATAAGGAATTTGATGATAATGGGTAATTTCAATTGCCAAACTTCGGAAACCTCAAGCTTCCCACCCTCATGAATGTGGGGAGCAGGGGCAATAGATTAACACTGCTCGCACGAATGCACAATCTTTTTCACTGCAGCTCTAGTTACATTAGGAGAGACTTATTTACCCAAAATAATTGTTGATCAACTCCCATATGATGCATGTCATGCAATTTCTTCAAATCAACCTCTTCTTCAAAATTTTCCTTAGCATTAGCCAACCATCCTTTGTAAACTCTTGTAAGAGCATCCGCTTTGTTTTAACTTTTAGAAACCAATGTGACTGAAACAGTCAAACTAAATTTCACAATAAGGCTTTTCAAAATACTCAAATGTCTTTTCACTCTCATCTTGGCAGCACCTTTTAGCCTTGTACTCTCTTTTCTTCGGAGAGAACTGTACTTAACCGACTGCCTACTGTTGCTGAATTTATAATTAGATCAATTTCAGACAGCCCCCACTTTATTGCGATATTTACTCCTTTCATGGCAGCCTCTGACTCAGCTACATTAATATGATTGAAATCTTTTTGTTTCCTCAACCATGCCGCATCTTCTACAATATTTCCATCAATCTCTACTGCACCTCCCATTGCAATACTGCTTGCATTGCACCAAATTCTTCCCTTAACAATCCGACAAACATAGCATTTTCCCTTAACAGGATCATCCCATCTCACTCTCAACTACACTACCTGCAACATATCAACTGTCTTGAAGTTGATACCCACAAAATCCTCCCATCCTGATTCTCCAGCTGTCCTCTTAATGAAACTACATGCCACCCTTAACCAACCAGCTACTTGATTGTGGCCTGTTAGCTTTCCACATACTGAAAATAATTTCCTTTTGACTAAGACAGGTTAATCTTCCAGAGTGGGGGGGAGTACATTACCTCTAAAAAATAACATTTCTCCCTGCTCATTCTTTTTCAGCTTCAACCCCAATGCAGCACTCCATCTAAAGGCTCAGGAGCTTTGGTAAATAGCCCATAGTCATGTAGATGCTTTATATTCAGGCTTACCACATTGATAACCTATGATTTCTTTACATCCTTTGTTACAGTACTTTGCCATATGTGACCCTCCACAATTGAAGCAAGATCCTTTAAATAAATGACTATTGTTTTGTTCACTATTCTCATGTTTGAGAGTAGCAGGCTAAAAGCTTTTACTGCTGCAGCTACAGCCTCACCCTTATTTGCTTTTATCACTCTTACCCTTGATAAAATATCACTCATATTCATATCAAGAACACCATCAATCTGTTGTAATTTACTGGATATTTTATCACGAAAACCATTAACAAACTATAAAACAACCAACTTTCCCAAACTATCACCTGAAAAACCAGCAAATGCACCTAACCTTCTCAACTCATTAGTATAAATGTCTATGGATTCACCAGCCACCTCTTTTCTGATAATTTGGCAGAAGCTATGAATGCACTATCAGTAAATGCCGCTAATAGCTTTTGCTCAATGGCATTAGCATCAGACTGCTCTGTATCAGTTAACTCTAAATACAATGCCAAGGCATTGCCCTCTAAGTATAAAGGCAAAATAACTTGCTAAATCCAAAATTTTAGGCAGCTTTGCTACTACATCTCCCTCACGAGTAAATGGTTTCACCATGTCACTTATCACTTTGGTTGCTATAATAATGCCTAGATAGCTTGTAATCTCACCTTATAATGATGGGAGATCGATGAAAATAGCCAACACTGATGAGCAATTATATACCAAGTCGAGAATATGCAAGTCCACAACCTCCCACACAATCAGTTAATGAGGCAAACACAACACACCCCACAACCTACCAAGAGCGTGCTTACTAACCATCCTCACCTCTCAAACACAACTGGATGAATGTCCTCCCACCTCAGCTACTTACAATGAAAACAAAAGAAAACCAAAAAAAGATAGCTACCAAAATTCTAGAAACTACTACATGAAAAGGAAGAGAATTTATCTGCAAAGGAAACCTTGCATTCTATTTTGTCACATTGATAACTCCTGGTAAATTGTGAAAAGTTGGGCTCTTTGCTAAGGGCCACTGTTGTTTTGAGGTGAGCTTGGGTGACTATGCTTTGAGCGTTGGTATTATATGCAGGTGCGAGCCAGCATTCAATGTCCTTGTTGATCCCTAGCCAAATAAACCTCAATGCAAGTGATTTTGGGACACTTTAATCCCAGGATAAGAAAGACTGAAGGGCACCAAAATAAGCCTTCCTGTGAGGCTTCAGGTATATACATCTGTGGTTTCCCTGTAGAAATTACAGTAGATACAGGAATTCTCCATGCCAAATATGACCTTTTCAAATTTGAGTGCACTGAGGTACTCCAGTAGGTCAGCACAGTTAAGCCCCTCCCTCATTCTTCATGGTAGTCAATGTCTGTGATAGGTGGCTTAATTTCAACATGGCTAGGCAGGCAGGAGAAAGCATTTCCTCTGACAATGTTTTTCCCCTTAACATCGTGAATTGCAAGATATATTCCAGTTGGTGGCATTTGTGCAGAAATTCTTGCTTGTATTGCAGTTTCTATGGCTTATACTATAATAAAGTCGTGAACCCTTGAACATTCCCGAAGCTATAGAATAATTGATTTAAATTGTTCACTGTGATTATAATATATAGTCATCTTGAAAATTTTATTTTACCAAATTGTCTGGCAAGAAGGTTTGGAAAAGTTTAAAATCAGGGCAGCCTATTTTTAAATGACTGGGTTTTTTGATTCAATTCTTTACAAATTGTATAGTGACAATCAAAAGTACAATGGTTTAGCTTCTTTTGATACCTCTAGAATATTTAATTTTCAGATCTTAATTAATTAAAGATTTCCTATTGTGTATTTATTAGAAATATTAATTATCTTAATAATTTATCAAACTGTATCCAAGCATGGACAGCAAACTCAATGGACTCAGGTTTCAACCCAAATGTAGGATGTTAATGGCATTAGTATCTCTTGATACTGAAATGACATAGCTCAATATACATTTCATACCCATTGTGCAACATAACACATGACCTCTCTCTCCTTAAGATACAAGAATGTCTTTATTAGTATTCATGCCTGTTGTCCATGATCACCGAGTTGTGGAAGGAGACCATCCATACTATGGAGATGAGGGGATGCCACCCAATATTTGTTTTTGTTTCTGCAAGATGTTGATTCCATGTACAGGTGGGGGGGGGGGGGCTTCTCTCCATTCCAATAGGGCAGGAAGCAGGTATCTCACAGGGAAATGTTCTGTGTTACTCTCTTTGCCATGAGCATAGACAGAATCACCTCAATACTGGCAAAAGATGTTCTCCCTACACTGTACATAGATAGCTTTTCAATCTCTTTTGGTGCACCCCAAATGCCTACCTTTTATCCTCCACTCTAACAGGCTCTGAATTTCCTCTCTTGTTATGCTGAAGCACACAGTGTTTAATTTTCTTTGGCCAAGACTAAGGTAGGGCACTTCTGCTACCATCCATGGCTTCACCCAGACATGGATCTGTTCCTAAATGGGTCTCGCATGAATGTGGTGGAGTCTGTTTTTCCTTGGCCTTGTTTTTTTTACTGCGACCTCACCTGGAATGGACACATTCACAGCATGTATCTCCTCTACCTACACCATAGATATTTTCCACATCCTGTGGCATTCAGCACTATAGTACTGAGAGGTCTTTAAGAGGTGGGGATGTTCCGAAATTTGGTTTGAATAAAGGCACAATATATGTATATGTGTTTCCAGATGGAGATTGTGTAAGTAGCAGTGGTTGAAGATTTCTGGCAGTGCAGATCTCGCTATGGAGCCAATGTCTTTTAGATGGATGTTTGAAAGAAATTCTGGGAAATCAGCCTGCAAGCTTGTGTCATTTGATAGTGAGTGTTGTGTTTTGGGAAGAAAATAGAGGTTGAGAGTTGGTGTCTGTGTGTAATATGCTTAAGTTTTTAAGCATTTTCCTATTGTTGTGGGTAGTTGGTTGATTTTGTAGTAATAATGGTAGGTCATAAGCAAATTGCATTGTTTGATTGTGTTAAGAATTTTGTCTCTGGTAAGGCAGAATGTGTTGGTGTGGTTGGGTTTGTGATGTATTTATCTTTTTTGTCAGAGTTGGGAGCTGTTTGTTTTGTCTTTGATTGTTTGAATGTAGTGTTTTCCAATTTACCTGTTGTTTGGTGTAGCTGAGAGTATTAATTTGCTTATTGAGGTCATGGATTTGTTAAAGGTGGAGATTCTGTTCTGCCTCAGTGTGTTTCTTTCTTTTATGGTTGTCAATTTCTAGTATGAAATTAAAATTAAGGCATTTACCAATGTGCATGATTGTGGTGTATGAAGTTATGAACCCTGCAATAATCAGAGTGAGGTAAAAGTTTCTGTAATATTTTAGTCAACAGATTGGTGAGATTAGCTATCAGTTGATGATTGAAGGAGATGCTAAGACAAACCGTTTATATGATAAAGATTGATTTTTTAAACTTGTAATATGGCAAATCAATTTTTCAGTACCGGGTTGTGCATAAGTAGACCCAACCCAGTTAGGCAAAGAGAAAGATCTATTTTTTTTTGTTTTTCTCTCCTGGTGAGAAAGAATATGGTAAGGGTTGTCTTTCAACCGATTGTATAAGAAAATCAGATAAAAGGAGGTTGACAGTCATGCATACTCTTCAGTCAATTTTGTAGACTCCATAAACTCACATGATTGGGAACCCTGAGGTTCCATAATGTTTTTGCAGCGATCACAAGAGAGACCAGTCAGTGCTCAAGCCTTTACTCCAGCAATAAAAATTCTAATCAAACTATATAGGTAGTTGTATATTAATGGCATTCATGCTATCTTTTATTTAGTGAAAAGAGAAATTTAGTATAAAATAAAACTAATTTTATCTAATAAAATTAATTCCCTAAACACTTCAATCACTAACTCCTCCTCCACGCTTAACAAAAGAAGACAGGGGTCAGTCAGCATCAAGCAAAACTAAGTGGGAGAGCAGCTTATACATCCAAAGCAGTCATCTCAGCATAGAAGATGTATTGATTATATATATGACCATATATGATCAACTTGGGTCAAGCCCCTCAACTATACAAACATAGAATAACTGCCTTGTACCAACATGCAACAGGTGCAACCAAAGACCCAACAACATCACTCACTTACTTATAGACTGCCCACACCTCACACCAGCATGCACTACACTTAATATCTCTTCTCTTAGGGAGCCATGGACCCACCCAGGGAGCGTGGTGGACTTCCTAGGAGCCCACCCATCTCACAAAATAGAGGTAGGGGGTCGGTAAGTATATGATCAAATGTATGAGAGAAAACAGACTGATTGAGGAATAATTGTATTGTAAGGTATGAAAAGAAAGAGTTCGTCAGGGATGTGCCTAAGGAATTTTGCCCAGGGATGAGCCCTGGCTGGATAAACAAAGGGTGTAGAAAAAAAAGGATAAAGAGGGTAATTTCAGTGCCATTGCTGAACTCTGCTTGCACTTTGTAGGCGAAGGGTTCATGATGATAATAGTCTTTGGATTCCTCATGTTCTCCATTTTTAATGTTTTTGTTTAGTGTTTATGATTTCGGTTATTTATTCTCTGATATTTAATTGCAGAAGAAAAGTCTCAGGTGCTGGTAGAACAGCAAAAATCTGACCGCACTTCACCTTCACTGGCTGTAAATATGACATCACCCCGTCCAAAGAGTCCAAAAGGAGTGCCAGTATCTAAAAAGGATGAATCAGAGTCATTCTGGGACAAGATTGGTACCTTGGGCAGAAAGAAGAAAGTTAAAGAAGGTATTCAAATACATTAGACTCCTCTAGATTAGGGCAGAGGAACACTTTATTTTTTATTTTGCTAATTAACCCTTTTGTGTTTGCCCTTTGAATATATTTCTTGTAATAGCGCTTTTAATATGAAAACATTATATCCAATAATGTTTAAGTTCAAATTATTTTACCCCTTTAAGCGCCGCATGGAACAAAAGGGCCTGTGCAAATGTATTTTGTCTCATGTACCTCTCATTTAGTTTTATTTATATTGCCTTTTTCAAATCAGTTACTTATGGGTCTTTTGATATGAGGTAGGACATTTGATTTTCTTTTTCTCTAGTGTTAATGGGGTCCTCCATTTTCTTAGTGTGGCGCTTTAAGGGTTAGTAACCAGATATCATTGGACTTTTCCCCAGATCAATTTGTATTTTCATCAAAGTTTTTTATTTTTAGTTCAAGATTTTCAAACTGAAGGTCAGGTTGCCATTGATCTACCAGGATCTCCATTCTCAATGGATGTGCCTCCTGATGACTACATGCTCGGTATTGTATTAATTTAATCAACATTCTAAGATAAGCTTTCTTTTTCAGGGTCACTTTTAATGATTTAGATGTGGACACCTTATAATAAAACTAATAATAAAAAAATCTTATATGATAATAGCAGAGGCAGCCAATTTATTAAAAGGAAATTTATAAATTGAAATTTATTTTGAATTCTTATCTGTAGATCGATGATTTTTTTTCCACCTACACCTACATAATTATTGAGTGATAGGTGGGAGAAGGGACCAAGAATTGCAGACTTTCTACATTGATGCCTTAATAGATTAATTACTCATGCTATCTTGTCCCATTCATCTTAGATTTCTGTATTTAGTTGTTTCATCCACAATTGTAATTTTCAGCAGTTTGGACAATCTTGTGGATGTAGTTCAGGGAATGTGTTGACTCGGATGACCTCTGATAGGTCCTTGTGGCTTTTTTCATCCATTAAATTAAATTAGGTTATAAATTTTATTAATATTAAGGGTAGATTTAAAGTGAAGAATGATTGGGTAAGAGATGTTTATGGCGTGATTGAGAGTATTCTAAGGTATGGGCATATAAGAAGACTGGGTGCAAATACATGTGTATGTAGTAAATAAGATGTGCATCCATCCCTCGCATCATGTATAAGGTACCTCAACCATTCAGGAAATGTACATAAAGATCAGGATGATACACTGGCAAGTTTGAAGGAACCAGGGGCTAGTCTTTATTTGAGGGAAGGTGTCATATTATTGTGTTTTTACAGGAAGCAGCGATGATAGCACCTTTTGTAATTCCTCATCAAGGATATGTTATATAAGTACTCCTATAGGGGACACTATGTGGATATGAGTGCCCTCTTAAGGAATAAAAGTACTCCATTGGCATGGCATGGTTCTGGAACAACAGAGAAAATGCGTATGTTTTGCTGTGAAGATGGGAAGGAAATGATAGCAGTGTCTGTGTATGATGTTGAGTGCGGAGCTCCTTGGAGTAGGTTCAGCAATAGATAAGATTGATTGTAATAGATCATAACTAAAAAAGCCCCCCCCCCAAAAGGTAATGTGGAATTAAAAATGACATTGAGCTTCTGCCACACATAAATGCAATAAGTTGATTGCCAAACAACTAAATCACAAATGTACATATAACGTGATTAAGCTTTTTTTTATGAATAAACAACTGTATAACATCTTTTTCCATGATAATGAAAAGAAATTAATTATAAATAGGGGACAGAAACTAAAGGTAGCGAGGTGTACTATTGAAACCTTTTATTTCTCAATGGGGACGTAGTTTAACATGGAATCCGAACTCTTGGTTGCTGCAATGTGTGGCAGCTGCTGACCTGAATTGGCACTCTATCCAGCTACTAACCACAACCAATGTAGATTAACTTCACTCTTATGGGAAGCAGTTTCCACTCAAATAGGCTATATAGCTCAGATTTTTAATTTCCCTTTCAAGATATTTCTGTGACTTAATTTCTTTATTATTTCAATGAAATGAATTCTTTTTTTTTTTTGCAGAGGACAATGAAGAACGGTCAATGATTCAGCCACAGTCAATGGAAGATTCTCGATTGAAGCATTTGGTGCAAGTTCTGATTGATTGGATTAATGACGAACTTGCCTACCACAGAATTATTGTCAAACAAATTGATGAGGATCTCTTTGATGGAATGGTTCTTCATAAACTAATAGGTAACTACTGTTCACAAGAGGCATGTTGAAAGTCTTAGAAGTAAACCTCTATAAAGTGTTGTCTTTTTTTCTGGGTTTGAATGTGTTGGGTATCATGAGGTCGTTTAAAAATGGTTGGTTTAGTTTTTTATGGAAATTATATTTTACATGTATTCTTGTATATCTGCGATGTTAGGTTCTTTCTGGAGAGTTTTACACCTGCATGCTTCCAAGCATTTCACTTAGTCTTCTTTAGCCTACTCGGCTGTACTTGAATCCTGGTAAACTCCTCCTCACAAATCACATAGTTTAGGATGGAAATGTCCTCGTGTGTTTATACTTGGTTTAAATTATAATTATCAACAGCAGGGATTTCGGGTTTTTTGGGGTGTGTGGAGCGCTGTTTAATCTTCCTTGGACCTACTTTCCTATCTCAATGCCCCACCCACTCCCCGTCATCCTCTCTTACTTGGTGGAACTACATATGCCATCTGGTGAGCTCTTCATATCCTCACAGCCACCATTCTTAATTTCGTTATATTTTCACATATTCCCAGAGTGAGATCATATCGGCACTGTTCCAGCACTCATTCCTTCACCACTCGTTCTTCGGGATCCATCTGCCTCTACACGAGCTCTCGGCCTCGTCCCAAAATACAACCCGGGCAGCTTCCGACCCTATCCTCCTGCTTCCCTCACTGATCGCGGACCTATCCCCAGCACCTGAGCGTACCTTGCAGATATTTAGGTGTATGTTTTTGCGGCTTTGGTTTTCTTTTTTGTTAGTTTATTTTTTGATTGACTTGTCAAATGTAGGCACTTTTTTGAAATTAGGCTGCATTTTAAGAAAGTCCTCCAGTCCTATTGCTAACCTATTAGCAAGCATCTCTCGTCACTAAGCTCCACCTCATGAGGCAACTTATTACTGGACCTCCTCTATCGCACCCGACTCGAGATTTACCAACTTTTTGACGGTTGACCCATGTATTTGGCCACCACCTTCCTATCCTCGTCCGGGGCCTTTGTTTATATAGCCTCCCGTTCTCATTGGACAACCTCCTTCTTTTTCTCAGCCACACGCACCTTCTCTGAATTCGCTGCGCTTGCGATCTCTTGTTCAAATACTAGAGGTTGGCGTTCGTTATTACCCGAGGCTGAAAAAAAATCCCTGAGCTACATTGATGGCCCCGACCCCACTTCTAGGGAAGAAAGACAGAACCGCAACTTGTTCGTGGTGGAATCCTTCACGACCGCATTCTCTAGTTGGGATGCTGCTCCACAGTATTTAAAGCACGTCGTAGGTTCGCTGTAGGTCGTTGATTCGGACTACTTCACCTCCACAGGCAGAGAACCCTTCAACCACCTGTTTATGCTAAGTGAGCGTTCCGGTCTCGATTCGTGCACAGATACCGCCCCTGGTACGGACGATGTCCCGTACGCCATACTTCGCCACCTGGGTGACTGAGGCATGTCTTTTTTGGTTGCCTTGTTCACGCCTCTTCCCAAAGCTTATACAGCGCTGAGAATATTTCTTTCGTATTTTTCGGAGTCGTGCCAATGTACACGGATGGCTTTAAATCAGAAAAAGAGGTCTGCTTCCATTCCTTCTCGGTTTGAAGCTAGCGAGGCTATTCCGGGTGCAAACATTAGAAACTCGCTGCCCCCTAGTTCGTATTATCTGTGACGCCACGCCTCCTCGAGTTGGAAGAATGTTGAGTTTGTCTTCTGCTGTGTTACTGGAAATTTAGTGATTCGGGAAATGATGGCGCTTAACATTTTACACGGAACGGGCGACCTGACCAGCGTTTTGATCTTCCATACATTGACTGCATGGCAAAGGAGATGGGAAACCGCTGACTGGACTTCAAAGCTGTATGTCATTATGCCCTGACTTTCTCGGGTCTTCCCACCAATGCATCGAGTGCTTCAGGTCGTTTTTTGTCGACTCCAAATCGGTCACTCGCGGGACGCAACGCAATTTGTTGGACGGTCCCCCAGACCGTCCGGCATATTCTGGGGTAACTCCGTGCGCGCTATCTATCCGGGTACCGGGATGAGCGGGCTTCTGCTAGTCCCTTGTACTCTGGATGCGTTCGTGCACTCCCGATTGTGGATTGATTCGAGTTTTGGGAGGCGGTGGGTCCTCCATACTATTTAGTTTTGGGGTGTTAAATTCAGCTACATCGCACTTTTTTTCTTTTTTTTTCTTTCGATTTGTTGGTTAGCTGTTTTTTTTTTTTTTCCTTCTTTTTATTTTTCTCCATAATGTAGCCTTAAAAAAAGGCCTAACGTATTTGTGGGATTATTATAGTGCAGGAATGGAGAACCTGAGGCCTTTAGGCGGCCGCATGTGGCCTTCTGAATGAATTCAAGCTGCAGATTAAATCATTTTATTACTTTGCTATTAAAAGTATTCGCAACAAAGTCAATAAAAAGTTAACTTTAGAATTGACCATTTTTGTTTTCATTTTTCAGCTGATAAATCGTCATAGTAGTTAGTTTATGGAAAAAATGTGCAACTTGCAGAATATATCTGATTAAAATTTTATGAATGCGTCCTTTAACACAGGGTCAGTTCCCCACCCCTGCTATAGTGTGTCCGACAAAAAAAGCAACCAAACTTCAAAAGGATTTGGAGTTTGGTTGCCTTTTTTGTGGGCCACAGAGTGGGTTCCTACTTGTCTCTTTCAAACACAGGCGCGATCAAATTTAAGCGCCCACTACCCCGCAAGTTGATGCCCCGTGTAGACAATTACACCTAGAACCTACGAGTAGATAAGTGGCCACTCTCTTCCGGCCCCAGTACCCCTCTGCAGTCTCAAAATAGATTGAGACTACCTGGGCTTTTTATTCCTTCTGGATATTTCCACTTTTCCCTTTTTTTCCTCACTTTCTTTACAAATTTGGGCGGGGGTTAATATTGTAGGCTAGTCGCCAATCGGCTTTCGTCAATCCATTTATTCTTGGGTGAGGGGCTGCTTCACCCCTCGTTCTTGACTCCGGTTCAGGTGGGTGTTTTTAACATATATATTCCCACCCATTTTCTTTCTCCTGCCCCTCCCTGCTCCGCCATCTTTTCTTTATTATTTGACACGCCCGTAGGAGGATACGACTATATGTCTTCCCCACGTTATCACCCCCCCCCCCATCTACACTATCTCTACAGATCTATCCTTACTAACTTCCTGCGGGAATTGCTCTTGTTAGTATTTCACTTTAAATATGGGGGTGGGGAATCCTCCACGACGCTCAGCTTACACCACCATGAGGGTACTTCCCCCCTCCCAATGCGGAGGAGGGAGTAGATATTGCTAATATTCACTTTTGCCAGTTTTTACCATCCTTGTCTCAATCTGTGAACAGAGAAATTGACCGGAATTTCGCTCGACGTCCCCGAAGTGACGCAAAATGAGGAGGGGCAGAAGCAGAAACTGAGGGTGGTCTTGAACGCTGCCAACCATGTGAGTGATGTTTGTTTTAAATCAAAGTCATTGATCATCAATCGCTTTCCAACAGTGTGGTTGGCATGCATCAACACCACTAAAAACCGACCCAACCGCTTTTTATCCTATCAACCACAAAACCACCCATCCTTTTTTCTTTTTTAACTCACTTTTGGTCCTTCTTAGCCATGGGTTTCATCTACAGGCGCGATACCTCAAATATACCTCCCCCCATCCACCTTTTTCATACACCATCCACGCACTCAAAACTCGTTCACATAATCAACTCACCTTTTACACTGTCGTCCAACCCCTTGCACACCCTGACATTTATTCATTCTTGTATATTCTTCACAAGTCTTTTTTCCATCCATCCTTACATGCTTATACTACCTCAGAACACTTTCAAAGCGTCATTTACACCATAAATATCTCTTATCCTTTCGGTCCTTTATTTTTACACCTTAAGCATATCAAACATTCCTCTCAAGTTGTCCATTTGCACCTCTTTCACTCAAGATTTTTCCTTCTACTTCCATACCATAGTTTTTCTCCCATACACGAACGTTGGCACCAGCATATTCTCATGCAGCTTCCTGGCACGTTCCACACTCAAACCCTTACTCTTCATTAACCTTCTAAAGGCCCCTTGTTCATCCCCCATCAATCCTTCCATCTACCCTTCTTATACACTCAATCAGAATTTGTCCATACACTTTACCTACAACACAACAGACTTATCCCCTATAGTTCTTGCATTCACCTTTCTCCTCTTGACCCTTTTACAGTACCACTAATAACTGCCTTCTTTGAGTTCTCAGGCACGCCTCCACTTTCAAATGCCTTACAACACAGACACTACACCCATTCAATAACAAGATCTCCACATTTAGTATCTCCGTGATTACACTATCTACCCCAGTTACCTTCCCATTTCCCCCCATTTTTCAGACCTCTCACTGCACTAACAACCTTTTGTATGCTTATCTCTTCCATACACTACCTATTCCATACACTGCCTAATTTATACACATGAAGCCAATAATATTTACATTTGCATCACCTTCCCTACTGACATTATGCAACTCATTCAAAGTATTCTCGCCATCTCCTTTAGAGCTTCTCTTTGTTCACCCATCCCTGCCATTCTTCAATCTCTTGTTTCACCTTCCTTTTCATCTTGTATGTACTGCCGGTTTAACCTAGTAGCACATGTAGCATGTGCTGCGGGCCCCGCACTTCAGGGGGCCCCGTGGGGATGTAATAATTAAGTTTTTGCCCTTAGGCACAGAAGGCTGAGACAAAATAATTATTCATTTTCTTGATTTTTTATATTATTATATATGATATTACTATTAATAAGAAAAATATAGAAAACTTCAGTAGAGCATACTGCATAGTATAATAAGTCTGGCTTTATGTTATAGTAGTACACCGTATAGTCCAGGGCTACTCAACTGTCGGACCGCAGTGCAAATCCAAACCCTCTTTTTTTCAGTTGAGTCCTCCCAGCCATACCAGAGTTCTTTTAAATTCCTCAGATAATTTTTTCCTTCTCTGCAAAGGCAAATAGGGGTGGGTGAGGGTGAGATACACTATATATATATATATATACTTACATAATATACGGGTAGGGGCCCCGCTGTTCCTTGTGCTACGGGTCCCGCAGCTCCTTAAACTGGCCCTGCCTGTATGCCTTTAAAATCGCATCTCCTTCACATCCTCATCTTCACTTTTAAACATTTGCAAGTATGCCTCCTTTTTTTACTTTCAACTACACACTTAAGATGCTCATTCCGAGTCTCCCCCCGTCCGCCCGAAGTTCGATCAAATAGCATTCTAATGAGTGTAGATCGGAGGTAAAACCCCTAGCAATTGCTTTACCCCCACAAGGGGTTGCCCCGTGTCGAGTTTAACACCGGGATGAGCGACACGTTCTCCCGACCCCATTACATGCGGCCATGTCAGGTGCAGCTTGTCAACCGTAGCGCATCCCCCCCACCCTCCCGTGCGCTTGGAGTGACCCTGTGTAGACTTGACACTTGGTACTTAGAGGGACAACATGTACTCCGAGCCCCAGTGCCTGCAGGCACTATTTTCACTATGTCTACCTTCACTACTTTCTTTATAGATCTCTCCCTACTAACATTTTTGGCATGTAAGGGAATAGATGATGTAGCAGGCAGGCCCTCCAGCCCCATTGCCTGGTAAGGTAATAAGTAGATGATCACCCACCCTACTTATTAGTGGACCAGACTATCCCTATTTAGCTATATTACCTGTCATAGTCTACACATATCAACTTTTGCTTTTGCTATTTAGAGAGGCTCTAGTTCATTCCAGCCTCATATTAGAAGCTAGACCAATGGCGGGTTATATCACTTGACTGCTTCCAGTGCACATATGAGATGGCTATGTCAGCCCCATCAATTATGGGCTAAAGTCCAAGAACTTAGTCAGGGTTTGTCAAGGTCCATCCTGTGTAGAGGATGATATCCTGTATGTTTCTGTTCCAATGGGGACTTTTGCAACGCCTCCTATGGGATTGCGAGCCCATAGTATCCTTCCAGGCGTCTCTTTTTCTTTTTTTAATCTATAGTATGGCAACAAGTATAGGAAATTATAAAATGCACTCAGGAGAAATGACGCCACTAAGCACGGCTTCGCCCCACCTTGGTGCCAGATAGGATAAAGAGGCACCCCTCAGACTGGGACTCCTCTCCCACCGTCACTAACTGGCAAAATGGTTTGCCTTTTGTCATCCTCTAATGACAGAGTGGGAGTTTTCTCCTGTCTCCAAGAGCCAATTATGGGTCTTTCCTTTTATCCATCCACTTCAATAGAGTTACCCCTGTCGACTCCATATCCAGAATTTAGATGGCCCTCCCTGTCCTTTCTCAGGGACCACCTTAAAGATAGAAGAATCACTTACTTGCCGGCTACAAATTCACACCGCTGTATAATTTGTTTGTGTATGACTGGATAGACCTTTATTGTTATTCTATGCTCTACTAGTCTTTATTAAGCTCGGTATTCTGTTAAAAGCATTTCATTTAATGGTTCTGGGAGTGTTATCACTTTCGTTGCTATTAGAACCAATTAATCAGGTGGAAAAGGAGATGGGGTGGGGGGCGGATTGGTTTGAATATGCTAAAGAGAAGCTTACTCTTGATTTAGAACACCCAAATGTCTTTATTTCTGTTGATGTTTCACCGAGACGATTATGATGAAAGAATTATTCCCGTGACCCTTAAGCCAAAGTATTAAAAGTGCATGTGTCTTTAGACCCTTGGACTTGGTCGCTATGGTCAGCAGAAGTGGTCTGTCGAGTCGATCCATTCCAAGAACTTGATCCCAATCGTCCACCTCCTCGTGGCTCTCGCCAGACACTTCCGAGCTCCAATTCGTCTCCCTGAGAATGTCATCGTCAGCGTAGTCATCGTTCAGGTACGAGGGGCCCACTTCAGTTTACTGTTTTAAGGGAAGACTTGACGTTGGCGCGCCTTTGATTCATTCTAAAGGATCGATTGATGTTAGAGGCGATTCCTTCATATCGTAATTTGTTTTCAGAAAAGAGATGGTCAGTTGAATCACCGAATTGTCGATGAGGAATTGACGGGATCGTACGATGATCTCGGCTTACGTTGTGAGAGGGATGCGTTTGATACCCTCTTCGATCATGCCCCCGACAAGCTCCAGATTGTGAAGAAGGTTTGGTGATGTGTTGATATTTGAATTGTTGACATTGTCACATATAAATCAATAGGACTTTAAAACACTACTTTCTGATTTGATGTAGCTTTTCTGTGTTTAATTTTAATAGTTAAAGTTTTGTTGTTTAAAGCTCTACGGGATTAGATGGAATCTCTGTTCCTTCTGACCGCTTGAGAGACTTCGGGAGAAAGCTTAGATCCTACAGCATGTGCTAAAGGCCCTGCAACGTCAACACAATTTAGTGGTGCCGCGTCCTCTGAGAGGCTGTCCTGAGAGGATCACGTTAGAGTAGAAGGAGGCTGTTGCATGCTGTGGGAATTTTATAGACCCCCCCCCCCTCCTCCTGTGCTAGTGGTTCATGCAACGGCTAGGAAGTGGAAATTCTATTGCAAATTAACCTCTCTTAAAATACATCCAAAGGGGGTGGTCCTACCCACTCCAGGATTACAACCAGGTGGTCGTGTCATACCCACTTGGGAATGACTGACCACTCTTCTTCTCTTGCCCCACAAGGTGGCTAGAGTTTAAAGAAACAGACTTTTCCACCTGGGCCACGAGTTAAAGTTAATGGGAATTATATTAATAGGTAAAGAAAGTAGGTCAGATTTGTTTTAAAAGACAAGAAGTTTGCGCCCACAAATGGAGGAATGATGTAGAATGGCGCAAGAACTAGGTTTGGGCTTCCTGGAGTGAATGAATGAGTAAAACTTTATTTTTTCCTCCTGGGTTGTTATGGCCCACCCACGTCCCGGAAAAAAAGCAGCCACCGCGGTAGACCAAACTCTCAGGGATGCCAAGATTGGGAAGTATTCCAGTAGGTGCTCGGAAGTATGTGTGGTGGTTGTACCTAGGGCGGGTTGCTTTGTTAGGTGCTTATGATATTGCAGGAGTGGGTGCTGACTAGGCCTGTAATTGGTGTGTGTAGGAAGGTGCTGTTCCTCTGGCTATTTCTGGTGGTGTGGCCGTAGTTTGGTGCTGTTTGGCAGGTTTTGGTGGCGGCGTACAACGATTTATGTTGTCTGCCCCGGTGGGCATTGGGATATGAAGGAGAGTATGGACTTCTTGTTCTTGGGTGGTGGGGTGGACAAAGGAGTGACCGTGTGTGATGTGGCATGGCTGGGAGAGATAGTCTGCTCTTGTTCCTTAGATGTCATTAGGAGTATTTTTGTTTCTGCGTGAAGGTGATTTATTGGGGTGGATCCATTGATTATGTGGAGGGCTTTATTTTGCCTGCTTCGGAGTTTGTCAGCGTTGGGGTTTGGGGGTTTTGAATGCCAGACTGGTTGGTATAGTTAAGTGTTAAACGGGAGAATGGCATGTATAGTATAATAAGTGTTATCCATAGTTGGAGCCTCTATTTAAGAAAGGGTCCCACCAAGTGAGTGCTATGTGGGGATCATTGTTAATCAACTGGAGTGTTTGAGGATTGGTGTTTGTGAAGGGGATTTCTTTGTGAATTGATGTTACAAGGTCTTGTACGTTGGATTGGGTTGTTTGTAGTGGTGTAGTTTTGTTGTTTGGGGGTGAGTTACTGGAGTGAGGAGTGTTCCTTGTATGAGGGTGACGTGAATGTTGTGATTGGTTAAAAATGGTTCGAGTTCTCGTGTTTTGTAAAACCCGCGTTTGTTTATCTGTAGGGTGTTCGTGGAGAGTTGGGGGGACAGTTTACGCAAGGCGTTACCTAGTGTATTCGTTTGTGTAGTTTAGTGAGGAGCAGTGCAGGTGTTCCGGTTTGTTTTGATGTTGCTTCGGACAGAGGAGTGACCGTGTGTGATGTGTGTGTGGTATGTTTGGGGCCGGGGTTGGACTCTATGGCCCCAGCTAGTGTGAGTTTGAACCTGGTGGCTCGGTCATCATGATCAGAGATGAGAAGGTAGACTGGAGAGGAATGAGCATCCGTCCGGGGGGAGGTTGGGGAGCGAGTGACAGTCTTTGCAATGCAGGGCGGCTGCTTCGAAGCGATTCTTCTTGAGTCTCCTCGGAAGTGGGTCCGGGTGGGTGGGCGGGCATACCTTTTACAGGTAACCGTTGGCCAACCCTAAGTAAAACCCGTAACAACTCTTGAGTGCTGAGTTTAAAAGCAGCCATTTTCAAACAGGCTTGAATAGAAGTACTCATATTGTCTAAAATTGTTTATTATATACTATATTGATGCAGGGATTCTCTTCTCTTCTTTTTAGTCTCTTGTGACGTTTGTGAACAAACAACTGTCCAAAATTAACCTTGAGGCGTATGATCTTGAGAATGACTTCCATGATGGAGTCTATCTTTGCCTGTTGATGGGGCTGCTCGAAGGATACTTTGTGCCTCTCTATCATTTTCACCTCACCCCCAAGGTAGGTTGAGAAAAACCTTTATTCCGAATGAATGGTTGTTGGGTTTTTTTTGTCAAGGTAGCCTGGTACACTTGGTATATGGAGGAGCTGCACATCCATCCAGCTTAAGTGCAAATTAGGGAAGCCCTGTCGTCACTGGGTTAACATAAACACTCCTATAGGGCCTTGGAAAGTTGCTGGTGTGCTTCTCCCTCGCTCCTTCTCAGCGCTACTTTATCTTTATTTATTATTATTACGACCATCCCCGCAATCTTTTGTATACCCGCACTCTGTACCAGGAGGAACTGTTCTCACCTGGACAGAGTTCGTTCCAATAGGCATGGTGCGTGGGGGGACTGCCAGCCATCCTGGCATCACCTAGCGCCGGGGTATGATAATAATAGGTGATCACCCACCCTACTCGTTAGTGTGCCCTATCTCTTCTCTTTATTACATACCCTCCTACCCACTTCCAAACTCTCTCTTGTATCGACAGAGGTTCTGGCGCAGCCTGCGCATTTTCGTTCTCTTATTGCTCCTTAGTCGGGTGGCATTGTACAGCGTAAGGTCCCTACCTCCCGTGAGGGCTGAAAGGTCGCCGGTTAATGCAAGTATTAAGTACGGGGTGTGCTGGACCTTAGACTCTGCTCACCTTCCTTTATTGTCAAAGCTCAAGGAGAATTTCCCCTTAAGGGCGAGCCGGGTTGTCAAGTCCCACGTTATCTCGAACTCGTGGGCCGAGTAAATGGTTACATTCTGGAATTTTATGATCGTATGGGGACTTTTCTCTTGACCTCCAAAGACCCCCACAGGGGGATGCCCTGTGTAGCCCGTTACACTTGGTACCAGCCTGAGTGCAAAGGAGGGAAGCCCCATCGTCACTGGGTTGATTCGAACACCCTGATGGGGCTCCGGAAAGTTGTTGGTGCGCTTTCGCTTCACCCCCTCCACTCAACACTACTTTTTATTATTATTAGCATTATTATTGTTATCATTCTTATTATTACTTAGTATAATTTTTATATTATTTGTTATTAGTATTTAATATTATTTAGTATGATTTTTATATTAGTAGTATTTATTATGATACTATTATTTATCATTATTTAGTATTATGTATTATAATTATTTATTATTAGTAGCATAAGTTATTCAATCAATCGATCATTTCCTGTGGCACCCACGGGGATGCATAGGGCCTCAATGACCTCACGCCACCACGCTCTATCTTGAGCCAATGCGTCAAGATCTTCCCAACAATCATCTGCTTCCCGCCTCATAGTCCTTATCCAAGTCTCCCTAGACCTACCTCTACCTCTTCTACCAGGGCCCACCAACCCTGGTGTTTCCCGAACTATACCCTGCTTTCTATAAACATGACCCAACCATTTCCAACGGGAAAATACAACAAACTCATCGACCAGTCGCACCGCCATCCTGGCATCACCTAGCACCAGGATATGATAATAATAGGTGATCGCCCACCCTACTCCTGAGTGGACCCGCCTATCTCTACTTTTCTTTATTACATATCCTCGTACCCCTCTTCACACTCGCTCTCCTATCCCCCCGTAAAGGGCACGGCGACTCAGCTGACGGGACTCAGCGCCCCCTCCAGCCCCAGTTTATCCCCTCTTCCTTCCTTCGCTAACCCCTAATCTCTGTCTCCTGTACCAACTCTCCCGCATCTTGCCCTTGCCCTTCCGTCGTCCCTTTACAATCACCTTTTCTCTACCCCTTTTGTTGGCCCCTTCTTCTCCTCCCCATTCACGACCCGGCGCTCAACTGAACACTCCTGCGACCAGATGTTAGGCGTGGTGACCCTAACCGCTCAGAGGCTGGTCACCAAACTGAATCCATCATCCCGATCTGCCTACCACGCCACGTGTAGGATTTGGTCTAGGTTTTCCCAAGGGGTGGCCCAGAACCATATTCCACGCCACCCAGTGACAACGGCCGGGGCTGATCAAAGGCACTCAGTTGTGCCGTTCCCTTGTTGGGGTCAGTGTTGGCCGTCACAAGCAGGGGTGGCGAAATGTTGTCTAATGGCCATGAATAAGTAAAAAAAAACTTTTACCATCGTCGGAACCGTTCCCGGGCAGCTCCCCATTAGAATAGGCGGTTCCCCACCTTGTGCTTTATCAGGGGCCCCTCTACCCTCTTCTACTAAAGAGGAGGCTTACTCCTTTCCTAGGCATATGGGTGCGGAGGACTCCCACTTCACTCCTCTCTGGAGGCGCCCATGGAGATCAGGTAGGCGGCCTAATATTGATGGCTCCCGTTGGCAGCGGCTCGATAGGGCCAAACCCATTAGGGGGGGGGGGGGATAGCAGGGGCCGTCTGTCCGCCCACTAACGTCCTGTAGTCATGTATTCTCAGTGTCTAGGGCGCCAGCGTACCTGCCTCCCTCTCTTTCCTGATGGATTCCGGTTCGATACTCCCCCAGGTGGGAAGGCCCATACCAAGACCAAAGTCGCAAGTGCGATGAGTGGAGCCTCGATTACTCCGTGGCCTCTTATCGAGATAACACCTGGCGTTTAGGAGTCGGCTGGCTTCGAACGCTTTCTGGTTATTCGTTCCACTGATGGCACCTTATTGGACAAAGGCATCATGTCCATCAGAGGAGAACTCTAGCCAGCTTGATTAGTAGATAGGCGAAAGTGACCCGCTTCTCAGACCAGAGCCTTTTGGCGAATGCGTCGGATCTCTCCGATGCGGCCATGATTAGGGCCCTTCGGACACTTCCGGCAAGAAATTACTCTACCCCGGCCCGTTTCCGCCCAATCTCTCTTAATCTCCTGCTTGTGCAAGTTGATGGAGAAATTGGTAAATGGTAGGCTAGCCTTTTTTCCCGACAGTGGAGGCCACCTGTCTTCCGTACAGTGCGGCTTCCGTAAGTTACACTCTACTTCGGATGCTCTGCTCCGACTGGAAAATGACTTCTGCGAAGCCTTCCTTCGTAGACAGCACTACACCACAGCGTTTTTCAATCTGGAGAAATCCTATAATACCGCATGGCGATACGGTATCATGGAGACTCGCCACACGTTGGTGGTGCGGGGACACTTCCCAATTTTTATTTGGGGATTTTTGAGAGATCGTCGATTCCGCATACGGGTTGGGGGAGCGCTCTCCGGCCCATTCGAGTAGGAAGAGGGTGTCCCGCAGGAAGGTATCCTCAATCTAACACACTTTGCTCTGAGCCTCAACGGTATCACCTCGGTGCTGCCGGAAAATGTTCTCGCTATGCTCTACGTGGACGACCTTTCGATCTATTTTGGTGCGGCCCTGATGTCATCTCCAACAGGCATAGAACCGCGTCTTTCGCTTTCCAAAGCGCACAGGCTTCGACTTTTCTCGGGCAAGACTAAGGCGGTGCACTTCTGCCGCCATACACGGCTCCACTCCGACCCAGACTTGTTTCTAAACAGAGTTCGCCTGGAAGTGGTGGATTCGCATCGTTTCCTTGGTCTTATTTTTGACTGACGTCTCACCTCGGATGCTCATATTCGCAGCCTTAGGGTCACTTGTACCCGCGCCATAGACATTCTTCGTTCCGTGACATTCACACGTTCGAAGCTTGACTACAGATGCGAGTTTTATGCATCTGCAGTCGAGCGTATATTGCAAAAGGTGGATTCAATTCACCACACCGCTCTCCACCTGGCTACCGGTGCCTTCTGCACGTCCCCCATTGAGAGCCTACTTGTCACTGCTGGAGAGATTCCACTTGCTCTGCTCGGAGTAAAGTGCCTTATACCCCTGAATGCGCGAGCCCAGCCTCTCCCTCAGTCGCTACCGACTCTGCATCCGCAGCCGATCTCGATGGTGCCTATGCCGCCAAGAGACGCCAGTCGTACCCTAAGCCCTTTGGGTTTAGAGCTAGGAAACTCCTTCGAGACCTCGGTGTAGCTCTCGGGCTGGTGGTGCCTCTGGTTCTGCCCAGAATTCCACCCTGAAGGGCACCTACTACCTTTGAGTATTTGTTGCCACGTTCTGCTCCCAAAGCTTCCACAGCACCCGGAGTATCGCGTTCAGCCTTTTTTGAGCACACTGTCACGCTAGATCCGTGCCAGTGTATACGGATGGCTCCACTTCTCAGAAGTGGGCCGGTTTCCACGCCGTATCCCCTCTGTTTTAAGTCAGCGGGGCTCTACCAGGTGCTGCGTCTGTTTTCACGGCCGACCTGGTTGCAATGCACCGCTCGGTTTTGGAGATAACGCGTTGTGCCCGGTTCAGAGACTCGATTGTTATCTATAGTGACTCACAAAGCGCCTTTAGTTCTCTCTGATCATTGGAATCTCCATACCCTCTGGTTTGCGGTATCCGTGACGCCACCGTTGCCGCGAGATTGTCGAGATTATCTTCTGCTGAGATCGCGCCGATGAAGGCTCCACAAAGTCTGCGAGGAGTGGACGACCAGACCAGCGTTTGGCTCTTCCTCACACCGACTACTTAGCAAGAATTAGGGCAGCCCTCCTGGCTGCTTAGCATAGAAGATGGGAGACGGCAGGGAAACTTAAAGCTGCATACCATTGCACCGCGACTGTTCCCATGGATCTACAGTCGTGGCCAATGATTTGGGCAAAACAGCTAATTATTATTTTTCACCCAAATTTTGCAGGTGAAAAGCAAAGTTTTGATTTGGTTGAGTGCATAAAAGTGTATTAAGGAATAATAATAGAATATTGGAACTATATATATAATTTATTGTGTATTACACAGGAATTTATTTTCCTCTCAATATTTGGAATGATGACCCCTACTTTTTAAAACCTCCTCGATTCGGCTGGGCATGCTGGAAACCAATGATTTGACGTTTCTATGTTTAAAGACGTCCATTCTTGCTGTATGAGTACTTTCAACTGTTCAACATTTGTTTGTTTTTCTCTATCAACTCGTCTTTTGAGGATGGACCACAAATTTTTGATAGGATTGAGATCTGGAGAATTACCCGGCTAGGGCTCCAAAATTTCGATCGCTTTATCTCCAAGATACTCTTTAATCCTCTTAGCAGTGGAAAAATGCAATTATCCTCGCCAAACTGCCTTTCAATGGTTGGAAGAAGATGGTCATTAAGGACATTTTGATACCATGTTGAATTCATAGTGTTTTTTGGCAAAATTGATAGAGAACTGGCTCCCCTTGAAGAAAAGGATCCACACACAGGAATAGTTCCAGAATGTTTGACCGTGGGAACGATGCAGGCCTCTTTATACCGTTCACCTTTTCTCCTTCTGACAAACCTTTTTCCAGATGTGCCAAACAGGCGGAATGTTGCCTCATCAGAAAAAAATAACTGCATCCCATTGCTCACGTGACCAATTATTATATTTCTTGCAAAAGGCAAAACGTCAATGCAAGCCTTGACGTTTTTCTTGGACAAAAACAGGTTTTTGGCAGCACTCTGTGAAGGAAGACCCTTTATAAGAAGTCGCCGTCGAACTGTTTGAGCGGAAGCTCTAACAAACACCATGTGATTTCCATTCATTAGCAGGCTGTTGGCTACTGGCACTTCGATTATTCAAGGAATTTCGCACTAAAACTCTGTCTTGGCGATCAGAGGACAAGCGTTGACGACCAGGTGCCTTTTTCACAGATACTCAACGTATTTCCTTGAAAGTTTTAATGATCCTGTATACAATTCTTTCACATGCAATGCCTTTAGCAACAATTTCTCTTGGATTGTGGCCATTTTGGTGTAAAAAAAACTATTACTTGGCGTTTTTCTTTTGGCAAAACCAAAGAAGATTATTTATTCAAAATCCATCATTGATGGGTCTTAACATCATACATAACCATATTTACTGTTCTGGTTATTCAATAGGGCAGGAAGAAAGCGTCACGCAATGAAATGTCCTCAGTGTCACTATTTGCCCCGAGCATCAATGGTTTCACCTCGGTACTACAGGAAGATGTTCTCGCTACGCTCTACATAGACGAACTTTCGTTTTTTTCATGCGGCACAGCTTCCTAATCTGGAGCATCGGCTATACTGAAGAGCACAGGTTTCCTGTTTTGGATGGGCCAAGACTAATGTGGTGCACTTTGTTCCAACTCAAGGCTTCATCCCGACCAGGACTTGTTCTTTAATGGGCCTCACCTGGATGTGGTAGAGTTGCATCCTTCCTTCTTATTCTTTTTGAGTCGCTTATTCGCTGCCTAGGGTCTCTTTAACCCGCGCCATGGACATGCTTCGTTGCGTGGTGTTCAGTACATGCCTTGCGCACATCTTTTGTAGATGCCTCCTTTTCGATGCTGAGGGGATACCATTCACTTCAGCATCCTCCTTAGTTGGCAACGGCTCATATTTCATCCGCAGATCCGCAAACACGGGATCTGCAGCCGCTGCTAGCGGCCCGCCTTCGCACTAGCGTGAAGGTAAGCTGCCTGCCAGGACAGGGTAACCACAACATCAGAGTAGAGGCAGAGAAAACTCAGATTTCTGAGAATTCAGTTGTTGCTCTGATGGTGAGTGGCAACGACCTCTACCTCAGAGGGGGTAAGGTTGGCCTCAGTGGTAAGACCATCCAAACGGTGATGGGAGCCGTGGATGACATAGGGCTTAAAACCCGCAAACGTGTCGTGGTTGGGATGCTTCCGAGAAGAGGTCCATCCCGAACCGCTCACGAGAGAAACGTCGCAGTGAACAGAAGGTTGGCGGATCTCTGCACGGCAGGAGTAGTCTTCTTCGTGGACCCCTATCGTACCTTTATCGGTAGAGACGACCTCTACCAAAGGGACGGGGTACATCTCTCCTTTAAAGGGAAGGCCATTCTCGCCAACCTAATTCAAGATGTCGTGGAACGCACCCAAAGGAGCGTTCGAAACAGAGCGAAAGCGGACGTGAGCCAGCACGCCCGTGTCACTCCTGGAACGACCTTCTCGGAGGTCGCGCCGCGACTGTTCCCATGGACCTATCTCCCAATGCCGCGGGTGCTTCAGGTTGCTTTCTGTCATCTCCGAATCGGGCACACTCGTGTGACGCATCGCTATTTGATGGAACGCTCGCCTGCGCCCTATTGCAACGACTGCGTAGTCCCCCAGACTGTTCGGCACATTCTTGTCGAATGTCCCAGTCTGGGTGATCTTCGCGCACGATACCTGTCCCGGTACTGGGATGGGCGGGGTCGCTACCGCCTGTCCCTTGTACTCGGGACGAGTGCGTGCACTTTGACTGGTGGACTTGTTGACTTTTGGGGGGAGGCCGGCCTTCTCCCTTTCATTTAACTAGGTTTAATTGTTGTTTTTGTTATTTCTTTTTATTGTTGTTTCCTGTTCAATTTTTTAAAGTAGCCTAGAATCAGGCTGTTTGTTTACGGCGACTTATGCCTAAGTCGGCAGTCGCCAGATAGCCCCTTAAATAATAATAAAAAAAAAAAAATTCTCGGAGGTCGTAAAAAAGGGTGTGACCACGAAAACAGAGAAGCCGGGAAACGGAAGAGCGTAGGGAGTCCTATCCTAGGGGACTCCCTCAAAGTTCTTCTGTTCAATGCGAGGTCAATCAGGAATAAGTTTCTTCAGCTCCGTGGCCTCGTAGCAATAGAGGAACCTGAGATGGTGGCCATAACGGAGTCGTGGATAAAAACCTCAAGCCGAGATTTTGAAGGTGAATTCACGATTCCCGGTTATCAGCTCTTCCTGAAAGATAGGCCAGACAGAGAGGGTGGCGGTGTGATGTTGTATGTCAAGGATACTCTCAACTCGACGGATTGCAACATCGTATCCGACCATGAACTACTAGGTGTTGACCTAGAGATAGGTCCTGCGAAATACAGGACCCTGGTGCTTTATAGACCTCCTGCCCAACTCGTTGATAAGGACATAGATCTGTACCAGCTACTAGGAGAACTTGTCGAAGACAGTGTGTATCGTCATGCGTGATTTCAACACAAAAGTTGACTGGGAAACCAGAGAACCCTGTGGCGAGAACGCACCACTCCTGGAGTTCGCGAACAACGAGTTCCTGACTCAATGGGTGAAAGAGCCAACGAGAGGAGACAATATCCTCGACTTGGTTTTCACCTCTGACGATGACATCGTTGAGGACCTCTCTGTTGGCGAAGAGCTCGGTGGCAGTGACCACCGACTAATTAGATTTGTAGTCAAAGTCCCGAAGGCAGGGCCTGCAACTAGTAAATCGAGGAAACTCGATTTGAAAAGAGCAGACTTTGCAGGTCTTCGTGTTGAACTGACTGACGCGAGACTAGAAGTGTGCGATGCTGTTGAAGACTCGTGGAATAGTTTCAAAACCACATTCATGAGTCTTCAATCGTGTTTCATCCCTCTGAAATGTCCCCTTCGGTCTTCTGTTTAACCAAAGTGGTTTAATCGAGAAATCGGCCAACTGCTTAGGGAGAAGAGAACTGTGTACCTGCAATCGAAGATCTCGGGTGACTTTGACGAATACCGGAGGCTAGCCAGGAGAGTGAAGTCCAGCATAAGGGCGGCTAAGCGGTCTGAGGAACTCCGAGTGGCGAGACTCTGTAAAGAGAATCCCAAGGAGTTTTTTGGATATTTGAACAGCCGTAAACCAATCCGTCGAACGATTGGCCCTTTGAGAAATGAGGAGAGGGCATTAAAGCACTTAGATGCAGAAAATGCTAACCTCCTCAACGACTACTTCTCTTCAGTGTTTACTGAAGAGTGTGGTCCCATCCCCCAGCCAATGGATTCCTACTCGGGGGAAAAGCTGGAGGATATGGACTTCACCGAAGGAGAAATAAAAAAGAAGATCAGTGTCCTTATGACGAATAATTCACCTGTCCCGGATGGGTTTCTACCTAAAGTGTTGAAAGAAGTGCGCGATCAAGTGTCACGACACCTGAGCGCAATCTTCAAAATGTCAATCCGGACCGAATGCGTTCCTAGAGACTGGCGTGAAGCGGAGGTGACTCCTATCTTCAAGAAAGGAGACTGTAGCCAACCGTCAAACTATCGACCTATCAGTCTGACTTCGATAGTCGGTAAACTCATGGAAAGCATGATGGTAGACAAAATGACGTCTTATTTAGAGTCAAACCTGCTACTGAGGAGTTCCCAGCACGGCTTCCGAAGGCAACGGTCATGCCTGACGAACCTTGTGGAATTCTTCCACTTCGTGTTCAGTGAACACGATCGGGACAAGGCGGTGGATGTGGTGTACTTAGACTCAGAAAGTCTTTGATAAGGTACCACACCGCCGCCTTCTCCGGAAAGTGCGAGCGCTGGGCATAGACGGAAAAGTAGCCGGCTGGATCGAGAACTGGCTAAGTGGCAGACGGCAACGGGTGGTGGTGAATGGACAGGCTTCTGAGTGGGTGCCCGTTACTAGCGGGGTGCCTCAAGGTTCTCTCCTGGGACCACTACTATTCATCATCTACTTCAACGACATGGACGGTGACATGGTTGCCAAGATTTCCAAATTTGCCGACGATACCAAGCTTGGTATGAACGTTGCAAAGGATGGAAATACTGCCCGCCTGCAGGAAGATCTTGGGAAGATTAGTGAGTGGTCGGACACGTGGCAAATGCCTTTTAACCTGAACAAATGCAAAGTGATGCATATCGGCCACAGAAATCCACAATCTCAGTATATCCTTAAGGGCACTGCTCTTGAATCGAGTGACACTGAGAAGGACTTGGGTGTAACTATCACTAGCGACCTCAAGTTCTCGAAACAGTGCATCGAGGCAGAGAAGAAAGCCTAAAGGATGTTAGGCTACATAAAGCGCCAGTTTGGATACCGTAGCAAGGAGATAGTACTTTGTCTGTACAACTCTCTCGTTCGGCCGCACCTGGAGTATGCCGTACAATTTTTGAGTCTTTCGTTTCGAAAGGATATCGCAAGGTTGGAACGCGTACAAGCCAGGGCAACCAAGCTGATTCCCTCTATCCGGCATAAAAGTTATGAGGATAGACTAAGGGAATTAAATCTGTTCTCGCTGGAAACCCGTAGACTGCGTGGTCAGCTCATCGAGGTTTTCAAAATACTTCGAGGGTTCGACAATATTGACTACCGGGATATTTTCACACTGAGTGAGAACAGAACGCGCAATCACGGCTTCAAACTTGAACTGAAGCGTTATAACCGCAATCTGTGTAGAAATTTTTTCACTTACAGTATCTGCGGTAAGTGGAACGCACTTCCAGTGGAAGTTGTTAACAGTGAATCTGTTGACCAGTTCAAGTCAAGACTAGACAAAGTCTTGAAAAGTGGCCGTTTAGGGACGCAGAACAATTGAGCAGCCATGTTCCCGCTAGATGTAGTTCTTTAACCGTTTTGGTTCTCCCTAGGACACCACCTCTGAACTTCTCTTCCCCTCATCACTGATCCCAAAGTTTCTCCAGCACCGGGAGTATTGCGTTTGAATTTCTCGTAGCACACGACATCCAAGGTGTACAAGGATTGGTCCAAATCCGATAAGGGTCTACTTCACGCCTTCCTTTTTTTTCTTTTTTTTAACCAGGCGGTCCTCTTCAGTGCGCTGTGTGTCTTCATGGCCAAGCTAATTACAATACATCGCTCGTTACTGGAGATTACGCGCCATTCCCGGGTTAGATACCAAATTGTGATTTATAACGACGACTCAGAGCTCACTAAGTACCCTCAAGGCAATGGAATTTCACTCACCCTCGTTCCCGGTATACGTGACGCCACACAAAGCTACCGCGAGCCGGGAGGATGTTGAGATTGTCTTCTGGTTGGCTCCTGAACATGTAGGGATTGCTGGAAATGAGCGCCTTGACGCCAAACAAGTCTACAAGGTCTGTGCTTTACCCCCCCCCCTTCCCCCTGTGCTAATTCTCGCTCTGACTACATGACTTGAATCAGGTCACTCCTCCTAGCTACATAGCAACTAAGATTGTAGACGACCGACGGAAAACTAAAGTTGCATTCCTTCGCATCGCGACTTCTTCATGGACCTACCCCTCAATGCCGCCACGGCTTCATGTCGCCCTCCAATTAGGCATACTCGCGGAACGCACTCCCATTTGATGGAGCGCTCCTCTTCACCTACTGCGTTCTCCCCCAGTCTCCGGCACATTCTGCTCTGATTTCCCATTTTAGTGCATCTTCGCTTATGTTACCTATTCCTCTATCGGTAGGAGCGGGGGACGTTGCCGTTCGTCCTTTATATTCGGTTAGTGGTGTTGAATTTGGTGAGGGGGCGGGTCTCCCTTTTTTATATAGTTTTTGGGGCATGGTCGGGATCCTGAGGGAGTGTGCCTCCCAACGAAACCTGATCATACTTTTCCTTTTCTTTCTCTGTTGGGCTTTTGTCTTGTTGTTTTTCTTCTTCTTTTTTAAGTTTGGTCTCTTTTTACAATTTTAAAATTGGGCTAATCTTTAATTGCAGCAGCTATGCCCTGAATTCTACAAAAATCTTAGATTTGTATACCACCTCAGAACACATTCACACCTTAAACATCTCTTACACATTCATTCTACCTTTCACACACCGAGCATACCATAGTCTCACTCCCATGCACCATCGTTGACACAGGCATACCCTCACGCAGTTTCCTGCCACATTCCACACTCAAACCTTTACCATTCGCTACCGCTCTAATTGTCCCAGAGAATTTCTTACCATTTAAAACCTTTTGATTGCAATCTGCTTCATCTGCACCATTATCACTTAAATAATGCATCCTAGATACTTAAAACTTACCACTAGTTCAAGTGGGACACCACTGACTCGTATATTACACTCCACCCTATTCGAATGCCATTAACGTACTCTTTTCTGCATCCACTCTTAGGATTTTTCCTCTCACATACCCTGCCAAAAGCTTCGATCAATATTCCCAAATCCCTCTCTCTCACTCATTAGCATATACCAACATAGAACCCAATTTTCATCACTCTCACACCTATTTCCTTCATTCCCATATGTACTTCTCTTAGTACTCCATCCATAGATATTAAACATACATGGTTACATTACACAACCTTATCTTACAGATGCAACCTAATGCATTTTTTACTTACAACATCACTTCACACCGTCGAACAGTTTACCACATACTCCATGTATTCATAACACCTACCATAAAGCTTCTCTATCTATACCCTTATAAGCTTCCTCTAGATCGATGAACCCAGCATACACATTACATTTCCATCCATTGTTTATTTCAACTAACTGTTGAAATGTGAATACCTGGTTCACACACCTGCTTTACACACACTTTGTTCATCCTTCTATCAATCTCTCAATTACCCTTCTGCACCCAATCAGAATTTGTCCATTCACTATACCTACAACAGTCAGTCCTGTATTCGCCTATTTTTCCTTAACCCTTATACAACTGCACTATTACTGCACTCTTCCATCCTCAGACACTCTTCCATCTTTGAATATCTAACATACAGCCACCAGAACCATTCCATAACACACCTTTTTAATATCTTAGCGACTATATGATCATCTACTCCAACAATTTCCACACACCTCAGAGCACTGACAACCTATTGCTTACTTCTCTTCCATACCCCGATACAGCACGCGATTTATGCCCACAAAGCCAATCATATTTACATTTGCATCATCTTCCATACCCACACTATACAGTCTATGAAATTATATTCGCATCTACTATTCACCTTCTCATTTCTCCCAACTACTCTGCCATTCTTCTTGTCCTTGATGTTCACATAGCTATTGTTCTGGTTTCTCACCCTTCTCACTTCCTTCGAGAAGAACTTCCTGTTACCATCCGGATCCTCATTCACTTTTCCTCCAACCGTTTCATTTACTGCTTTCATGCTCCTTTTAATATTTTTTTTAACCTTCCTTTTCATCTCTTGTTTCCAGCGCATTCTCCTTTGATATGCACTACCCTAATAATCAATCAGTCCATTGCCACAAATTTCAGGTGGTAACCGATGGTTGTGTGGATTTGAATAAATTATACTCGCCCTTAATACACAATTTTTGCGTGTCACTTCCATCGGATCGACAAATATACAGGTGGGGTTGGCGAAGGTCATTTAACACATCTATCTAAAGTATTGTTCTACAAGAGGACTTTCCCAGTCCAGCGTCTTCCATTACAAGCATGTACATTGAATGCCATGGAGGGAGGGATTCGAGAATGTAGAATTTTTAGAATTGTGAAATCGATGAAGTTTAATTAATTTTTTTTATTGAATTACAGACATTTGACGAAAAGCTCCACAATGTAAGTCAGGCGTTCGAACTCATGCTGGATGCAGGAATGTCCAAACAAAAGGCACGACCAGAAGGTACGAATCGATCGGTTGTTTCCTTGGCCCCGTTCTTCATTATTGTTGGCATTTTTCTTCCTCCCATCCTCCCCCGCCCATATTTTGTTTATGACTGAATAAACTTTTCTTCTTTGGATTATTATACAGCTCCCTCAAGGAGGTTCCAAGTCGAATCTTCAAATTCCTTTTCTCCTTCATACAAATTTGTTCTGTGTGCTGAAAGTATGCATTTATGATTGACAAGCATATATTGCAGTCGTTATTCTCGTTTCTGTTGTTGTTTTTTTAACTTTATTCTGCCAGTACGTAGAGTAGGAAAAATACCTATACTGTCCTTCAGCGCGTGTCGTAAAGGGCGACTAATCCCGGATATGGGACCATTAGCCGGGAAATCATTCCCTTGCTGGATCCGAACCACGAGTATCTACAGAGTATGGCAGCCGTCGTAAAGTCCGCCCTAACGGCACTCCATCCGGCCACTTATCACGCCCGGTGTAGCTTAACCTCGCTGTAATCATAAGTGGTATTTACACTCTGCGCAGCCGTGTATTTATCGGAGGTTTCGGGATGTTCTCTCAAGCGCTATGTTTTCGGTGTTGTGGTTGCAGCTTGTGTTATTTTGTTAGGTGTTTGTGGTAGTGTATGGATGGTTGGCTTAAGCCTGAGTAGATGAAAGAGGCGTAATAGATAACATAACTTCATACTTGTCATTTAACTTCCATTCTTACCCTTTCACGTCATGAAGTCGAGATTCTTTCATTTTCCACTGGTGTTGTCTGTATGTTCGGACCCCTGGGGGAGGCGGATCTACCTCCGGTACCTGATCATGCTTTTTGTCTCAGTTGGTTTATTTTTGTGTAAGTTTAATATCGTTGTTGTCCTTCGTATTTTTATGGGTTTTATTTAGCCTATTTTTTTAGGGGGAGGGAATTTGCCATTTACGTGGGTAGGCCCTTGTTGGCAACCGCCAGTAAAGAAGGTTAAATATAAAAAATCATTTCCTACCACTGAATTAAATCTTGTTCATCTATCCCCCGATAGTTTTTCTAACTTTCGTTCATCATTCCTCTGAACTTTTTCACAAGCAGTCGTTCAATTTGGGCTCTTATTTCTCGCCCCTTTTTTTCCTTCTTCAACTTAACTATGAGCTGGGTTTATGGCCTGTGTTAATATCATAGGATGGAAAACGAAATACAATCGAGAATTAGGGTAAAAAAAATGTTAAGGAGAATTGACCACCCATAGGTAAGTCTGGACACAGTAAACGCCTCTGAATCAGTCCAAAGCTATTTAACACATTCAGGGGATTATTGTTCAAGGATAGCGCGCTCTCAACCCATAGGTGTTAACAAATCGGGACCCAGTAAATGCCCCTGAGCCAGTCCAAGGTCATTTAACACATTCAGGGGATTATTATTCAAAATATCATGCTCTCAACCCACGGGTGTAGCCAAATTTACTCGCCTACAACGTGCATCTGAGACCACGTTGCACATTTGAAATTGAACATAGACACTGAACCACGCAAATAGCTTGGTAGGGAAAATTAGCATTTTTCGGTTCTCTGTGAATCAATTTTGATGAAACTTTTCGTAGCTGGTCTGCGCAATATGGCAATACTGTTATGTTTTCATTATGTTGTGTTACATCCTTCAATTTTTATTTCAGATTCGTCATTTTTTGAGTGAACCACGCTAATAGCTTTTGAACGAAAGTAGTCCATCTAGACATATTTTGGAGAAAACGAATGATAATTATGCACACCTTGCGTATATATTTAACAGAAACCCATAATTTTAATATCAGATTGATGGACATAATGAATAATTATTTGCCCACATGAGCGCCATTTCGACAGATGAGTTCAAAAACCCTATCGTGCGTGGTATCTGTAAGTTTCTTAATAGTAGCAGGTTGTACTGCCTCTGCTGCAGCTTTGGTGGTCGCCCATAAGACTTATTTAGACGAAAATTGGCGTCCATCTACATAAACATTGTTTAATAATGAACATAAATTTTCGATTTGGTTGAAATACGGAGAGGCTGGCGACCATACCATCAACTTCCATCAACCCCACCAGGCACCCTGACTGGGCTAACAAGTCTGTGTCCAATTATACCTGCCCACAACATGACTCCTCCCTGCTGTTGACGTCGCAAAGGTTGGTGAGGCTCATCCCTGAAATAGACCCAACCGTCAGGTCCGTCAAGGTAGCCCTGGACTCGTCAGTGAAAACTCACTCATGTCTAAAGACATGTGCTTCCGGACCTATTGAGGCCTCAAAGTCTTGTGACGGGGCGTTAAAGGAGGCGGTTTCAGGGGATCTCGCACGGAAGCCATGGTTCCTGGTGGACTTCGGTACATGGGGACGACCAGTGACGGTGTAAATGACTGCTTGTTTGTCTAGATTTCCCATGTAACTTACGGCCAATATTCCTGCCTTAGCGAAGGCTCCTTCAGAAATCGTCTAATTGTGTCAACATGGTGAACTAACATCTCAGGAATAACATGAACAGAGGTGCCTTCAGCACTTTCCTTGATGATGAAAAACTCTTCATCGTCGAGGCCTCTGCGAGGTTCCATTGTTCTTAAAGAGAATAGATGCTACTAGCGTGGTTCACCCCCAAAACAACGAATCTGAAATAAAAATTAAAACAAGTAATAGTATAACGAAAACATAAGATTAGTGTTGCCATATTGTGCAGACCAGCTGGGAAAAACTTCATCATAATGGATGCACCGAGAACCTAGAAATCCTACTTTTCCCTACCAATCTATTAGTGTGGTTCAGTGTGTATATCGAAAGATTCGCTGCGGTATTCGATCCAGTCATTCTACTAAATTGCGCAAGCATTGAACAACTCTAAATCTTTTATCATTTTTACTTTGTGCCACACAGATTATTGAATGTTCGAGTCACCTTTGTAACTCCAGTACCCAAATTTTATCATTGTTTTGCGGTTAGTGCAGCAATAATAGCCACCGTAACACTGCTTTGGGCACACTTGGAAACGCTCTTCTTCAACGCCAAGCGAGTGACTGTATCAAATAGACGGCAAAAGTGAAGATTAATATACCCAATTTATACAGTTCATTTTAGGGCTGTTAGATTTGTCTATTGAATACAGTCACTCATGTGGCTTGGATCCCAGGCGTGCCCGATGCAGTGTGAAGGTGGGTACTCATTGCTATACCCACCGCATGCCATCACTGCGTACATTGCAGTTTACATACTATTTATCCTTTGTTACTTTTGGAGTAATTCCCATTTTTGTAATGAGCAAAGCTGTTGACTCCATCCTGTCATACTGATTACGGGGTGCTACTCCCCCCCCCCCATCCTGATTAAGGATGCTGGGCCGGTTTGTTCTTGATAGGTCCTAAACGAGTAGGTAGCCCTTAGTAGCGTTGATCTTCGCCGCGCCCACTTTTGTGGGAAAGTGGTTGGTAATGATAATTCCCGTCTAGTAGGAGAATAAGAATACGGCCGTTATGTCGTCTCTCGTATCTCTTACACGGCAATCATGCATGTAATGGGCAGAGACGCTGGACTGTATAAATAGTCCTATGGATGTTTTTAATGTCCCTTGAACGTGAAAACATCAGCCCTAACTTAAGTCATCCGATTTTACCTTTCCATAAGTGTGGTAATCATGATGCCATTGGTGCTGCTAAGCTCTCTTGTTAGTAATTTTCAAGTCCATTTTTCGTTTTTCTTTCCAGATATCGTGAATAAGGACCTGAAATCAACACTGCGAGTCCTTTATAGCTTATTTACAAAGTACAAAAATGTTGACATTGATGTTAAAATTTAAAATTATGACATCTATTTTTTTTAAAGTCTTGGGAACAGAGATGTGCATGTTCCGTAACTGGTGTGTTTTGCTTCTTCAGAAGTGGATATTGGTGCTTTATGGGTGGTCAAAAATAAATACCAGTTTAATAAACGATACTAAAGAAACCCAAGATTCAGTATACATTATTTTTTGATTAATTTGCTACCGGATAGATAGTGCGAATTATAGAAAGTAAATGGTTCTCGAAAATTAATTCTTAGAAATAAGTTTTAATATGAATGGTGCTAGATTTCCTAGAATCTGTGGGATTGTTAGTTTTATTCGGATAGTTTTAGTGGTACTAATTCTGCTTCGTTCCTGAGAAATATAGTAGAAATACATTAAATCCTTCCAAGTCTTTGTCGTACTAATTGCTTGTGAATCGATTTCTGCACTACCACCTTACTACCTCCTTTCAAGTTTTTGGTTGATTGAAAAACTATCCTACACTGGATGGATCGCTAAAGGCGCAAATTACTTCCCTTCCAAGTTTATTTAATGCTTAAAATGATTATACTGTATTATTACCCAACAAATAAAGAGGCCCAATTTTACTAAATATTACCATTCGCCCACTAAAACCTGTAAATGCTCTACTTCATACCGGAATTAGTGGTAAAGTGTACAATTTTTGCCGTGGGTGGTCTTGACCCGTAGCAATCCACGGGTTACATAGTGATCATTAAGTATAAACTTATCGTTAGAAATGTCTTATTAATGGCCTACATCTTTTATTTTTCGTTCTTGATACTTTCTTCCAACTGTGATGTAATTTTGTCCGCTGCCAAATTACTGTTTTAGTTTTTTGTTCATTTTAATTGTTAACAAAAATACCTACTGTAAATCTGAATGGTTTATAAGATGTGAAAATGAATGATGCTGAGAATGACGGCTTCTTTCCTCCATTCAATTACTTTTTTTTAATTTGCCATTATCGTTTGTAAAATTAATAAGGTATTTGGAAAAGATGGTTTCATTCTGTTTGCAGAATAGAAATACATATGATCACAGCCATACATAATTTTTTTATTAAAGTCAAAAGTAAAAATGTTATCTGTTAAATGCTTCTTAAAATCTTCAACGTCAACTAACACCACCCTGTGCCAATACAGTGCCTTAACTAAGTTACTCTAAGTAATCAAAATATTTTCGTATTTTCCTACCGTCTAATTACGAAAATTGTACATTATTTCTTTTTTCTTCTTTTTTTCCCCCCACTTTCCATTTCGACCAAGCAACTGCCCCATTATCCAAAGCCAAAGCTAAACCCCAAATAGAGAGGATTGTTTATACTTATTGTTGTATTCCTAAGAGAACTACCTGCTAATATTTTGCCTTTGTCTTACAATAAAAAAAGACTAATTTAATAGTTTTCTTTCTCCAGAAAGACCTCTCCACCCTACTGTAAGGGCCACTGCGATGTGTTTCTCTAGCCGTCGCACTGACGGGTGTGCGGGCCCCGACCGGCCACAGCTTAGCCTCTCCTTTCGCTAACATCTAATTTATGATTTCTGTACCAACTCTCCTTTGCCCCAGAGAGATAGCCTGTTACAGTTGGTATATGGGTGGAAATTAGGGAAGCCTTGTCACTGGGTTTACTTGCGTCTTCAGCGCATTGTCCGGCCAATAGCGCCCGGGGTTCTGCCTCCGGGGAGCGTAAGGCCATTCCCGTGAGGGTCTTCAGTTCGAAGAGGGCTCCCGCGTCTCCTCCGAGCTAGGCCTGGAGGGCATATTCCTTCAATGGAATTGCCGTGGACTCCGGGCCAACTGGGCGGAGCTGCGTAAGCTCTTCTCGTCCCGTTCCCCGTTAGCTATTTTTCTGCAGGAGACCATGCTAGGCGCGTGCCCCCTGCCCACCCTCCCGGAGTATAAGGGTTTTGCGACCCCACCACCACGAGGTGGGGCCCGGGCTTGGGGATGCGCGGTTTACACCAGTCATGATGTCTCTGTTCTTCTTTTCACTTTAGATACTTCCTTTCATGCAGTGGTTGTGCAGCTGCACCTGGATAGGAGGTATACTATTATTTCTGCGTACATTCCACCGTTAGCTGACTTCGACGCGGGTGACTTGCGCCGCGTAGTGGCACGGTTGCCGAGGCCCTTTCTCTTACTTGGAGATCTGAACGGCAGGCATCCTCTCTGGGGAGATTACTCAATAAATCCCAGGGGACAAGTCCTTGCCGATCTGATCGAAGAGCTTGAGATAGGTGTCCTAAATGTGGATGAGTTTACGCATCACTGCCCGAGAACCGCTTCATTTTCTTGCCTTGATCTATCTTTGTGCTCTCCGGATGCACAGCCTGATTTTGATTGGGGGGTGGTCGATGACCTCCATGGTAGTGATCACTTTCCCATTCATATATCATTTTCAGGGCAACTGCTGCCTGAGAGCCCACCTCGGTGGTGCTTGGCGCGGGTGCGGTGGCCTGCATTTCAGGAAATGACTGAATTCTCTATCTCAGTTGAGGAGTTTAGGTCGGTAGCTGAGGCCGTTGAGTTCTTCTCCGGCAACCTCATCGCCGCGGGCCTGACTACTATTCTCAGAACGTCTGGCCGTTTTCCACGCCGACCACTCCCGTTGTGATCGGCCGAGTGTGAGACGGCCCTCAAACAAAAGCGTTATGCCCACATCGGGGCAAGTTCTCGCAGGACCCCTATCCCGTTCTCCAGGAGAATAGGACCGCAATCTCGGACCCCGCGTCCGTGGCGGAATCTTTAGCGACCGCTTTCTCCGCATTCTCTAGCTGGGATGCTGCTCCGCCAGCATTCAATGCACGTCGTGATGTCACGGAAGGCCGCCGACTGGACTTTACCTCGAGAGGCGGAGAACCCTTTAACGACAGGTTTACTCTGAGTGAATTTGCCTTCCGCTCTTGCTTCGTGCGCGGACATCGCCCATGGTCCGGACGTTGTCCCGTACGCCATACTTCGATACCTGTGTGAGCGAGGCATGGCCTTTCTCTTAAATTTGTTCAATAGGATCTGGGTGGAGGGTCTCCTCCCAGATTCCTGGCGAATCGCTAATGTGCTCGCCTTTCGCAAATCGGGGAGAGATCACTCTAATCCGGCCGGTTTCCGCCCAATCTCTAACCTCTTGCGTGTGCAAGTTGATGGAGAAATTGGTAAATGTTAGATTAGCCTTTTTCCTGGACAGCGGAGGCCATCTGTCTTCTGGACAGTGCGGCTTCCGCAAGTTCCACTCCACGTCGCATGCTCTGCTCCGACTGGAAAATGACGTCTGCGTGGCCTTCCTTCGTAGACAGCACTACGCCACGGTGTTTTTCGATCTGGAGAAGGCTTATGATACCGCATGGAGACTCTCCACACGATGGGGGCGAGGGGACGCCTCCCAATGTTTATATCTGAATTTTTGCGAGCTCGTCGATTCCGAGTACGGGTGGGGGGAGTCCTCTCCAGCCCAATGCAGCAGGAAGAAGGTGTCCCGCAGGAAAGTGTCCTCAGTTTCACACTCTTTGCCCTGAGCATCAACGGCATCACCTCAGTGCTGCCGGAAGATGCTCTCGCTACGCTCTACGTGGACGACCTTCCGATCTCTTTTGGCGCGGCCCACATTCTCCAGGAGAATGGGTCTAATATCTTGGACCCCCTGCGTCCCTGACGGAATCCTTCGCGACCGCTTTCTCCGCTATTCCTTCCCGAGATGCTGCTCGCCAGCATTCAATGCCCGTCACGATGTCGCTTAAGGCCGCCGACTAGACTCTACCTCCATAGGCAGAGAACCCTTCAACGACATGTTTTCATTGCGTGAGCTGCGTTCCGCTATCGCTTCGTACCCAGGCAATGACCCGTGTGCTATGCTTAGACAATTAGGTCTGCGAGACCTCGCCTCTCTGTTCGATTTGTTCAACCAGAATCTGGAGAGAGGGATTTCTCGCAGACCCCTGGCGAATGGCTACTGCCAGCTTCTCCCCAATCTCTCTAACTCATGCCCGTTTGTGTTGATGGAGAAATTGGTAAATGGTCTGACTAGCCTTTTTTTCTTGACAGCGGAGACCACCTGTCTTCTACACAGTGCGGCTTCCGTATGTTCCACTCGGCGTCAGATGATATACTCCGACTGGAAAATGCTTTCTTCGAGGCCTTCCTTCTCAGACACTACTATGGAACGATTTTTTCGGTCTGGAGAATCCCTATGATACCGTATTGCGATACGCTATCATGGAGACTCTCCACACGATGGTGGCATTGAACCGCATCTTGCTATACCGAGCTCACAAGTTTTGGTTTTTCTTGCAAGGCTACGAAGATGTACTTATACTGCTGTTCAGCAATTGGCGTGCTGATAGCTACTTCCTTAATTTTCTCCTGTTCGTTTGTTACTTCGAAACTTGAATACGAATGCGAATTTTATGCATCCGCAGCCGAGCGGCTATTGCAGAAAATGGACTCGATCCACCACACCGGTTTCCGCATGCCGACCGGTGCCTTTTGCACCGGTCGGAAAGATGCCATAATGCATTATGCTCTTTTACGCGCGATCTTGGCGCCTCCCTCAGTCACCAACGGCTCTCACTGCATCCGCGGCTGATCTCTACGGTGCTTATGCTCCAGAGAGAGAGAGAGAGCTCGATGTATCTCTCGAGCCGGTGGCGTTTCTGTTTCTGCCCAAGACGCCACACGGAAGAGTACCCTTTTCTACTATTTATCGCCGCAAGTATTGCGTTCGGCTATTTTGGAGCATATTTCATGTCACACTGGAACCGTACCAGTTTATACGGATGGCTCTAAGTCCCAATAGGGGATCGGCTTCCACGCTATATCCCCTATGTTTGAAGTCAGCGGGGCTCTGTCAGGAGCTGCCTTATGTCTTCATGGCCGAGCTGGTTGCAATACACCGATCGCTACGGGAGATAATGCGTCGTGCTCGGTTCAGAGACAGGATTGTGATTTATAGCAACTCACAAAGCGCCCTGAGTGCTCTTGGAACATTAGAATCTCCACATCCCCTGGTTCGCGGTATCCGTGACCCTACTGTTTCGGCGAGCCGGGCGGATGTCAAGATTATCTTTTGCTGGGTTCCTGGACATGTACGAATTGCGGAGATTGAGGGCTCCAAGAGGTCATACTTACACCGCCTACATGGCTGGAATAAGAGCAGCCTGGTAAATAAGACGGGATACGGCCTAGCACCACTTTAATTTGTGGACCATTTCACTACGAATGTTCCTAAGGAACTACCCCCTAATCCTGCGACGGGTTCATGTTGCTTTCTGTCGTCTTCGAATTCGTCACACTCGCGGGACGCATCGTCATTTGATGGAGCGCTTCCCTACTACACCTTACCTCGACGACTGCGTTATCCCTCAGAACTTGCTACTCGGGACGTGGTTGTGTACACAGATTGTGGATTATCCGACTTTTTAGAGGAGACTAACCTCATCCACTTTATATTATTATCTTTGGTGCTTAGCTTAGTTCCTTCTTTTTGCCATTGTTTGGTTTGGTTTTCGAGAATTTACAGTAGCCTAGTACTAGGCTGGAACTTTAATTGCAACTACTTATGCCCGTGTAAGCAGTCGCTCGATTGGCGCTGTAAAGAAATGAAAATCCCGGAAAGAACAAAGTATAAAACTGACTACCATTTACTGTTTCCTTCTTGTACAAAGCAGTTCCTAGACGTGTATAATATCCTTTTTCTAGGCGAATATTTAGGATTGAATTGAGTTTTTAGTGATTTGATTGCACCGTTTCAGCTACACTATTTATGGTTAAATCAGTTACTTAATGCACTCAACGTCTTTACTTCCTCTGCTCACACACTGGGCTTCACCACCATTCCGTACTTGCTCCGGTGAGGGGGACGAAATCTGATTTTATCATGTCCCAGCATTTGTTTTCCTTGATCTTATTATTTTCCCCTTTAAATATTGATATTGATGTTTAATATATTCATTTTTCTCGTCTTACTCTGCCATCTACCTTCTTAAATTTCTCTCCCTAGTAAGGGTCACGGTGACGCGTTTTCCTCACCGCCGTGCTGACGAGACTCAGCGCCACGTCAGTCTCCACCTTAGCCTTTCCTCCTTTCGTTAACCCCTACCTCGAATTTTTGTACCAACTCTCTTTCACCTTACCTTCGTCCTTCTATCCCCCATTTCTACACCCTCTCACTTCATCCACCCTTTTTCTGGCCCCCTCTTATACTGCCTATGGATTTCTTCTGTTAAAGCTCCTCTCATTTCGGATGGACAAAGATTTTTTTGGCTGCAGAGTATGTTATTTAGTTTTTCCAGGTATTCTTCCTTATTAAGTAGAACGAAAATGTTGGACGTGTCTGATTTTCTAATGATAGTAACGGTGTCGTCTCGAAGAAAACCTGCCAACGAACAACTATCCGAAAACAACAGTATCCCGTAAGGTCTCCTGGGGTACTTCTTGTCCTTGTAACGCTTTCCAATTAAAGGTGAATATAGCCCCGGATACATCTACGGAAATGTCAAATCACTTAAGCAAAATAGCTCTCTTCGTCCAATCATTTCTCAAGCTCCAACGCCAATATATAAACTCGCAAAATGTTTGAATTCAATTATTACGACAAACATCCCGTCAAAATTCTAAATAAAGTCGACAAGTGATTTTTTTTATATTCTTCACCTTTCTTCACCAGCAGAAATCCCAGCTTCCATCCATGCCGAGAGTCTTTTCACCAATGCGCTAATAAAAGAAACAATCGAAATAATTTTAAAGTGCGTCTACCAAAAACCTTGATCTATCTCTCCTGCGAATGGTGTCCTAAATATCAAATCAACTTTTAAGAATCTGGACAACAACAGTTCAATTCCGAAGCCCAGAAGGCATATTTACCGTCAAATTGACGGAGTAGCGATAGGGTTCCCATTAGGCCTACTTTTGCGAACTTCTACATGGGAAACCTAAAAGAAATGTTCATAACAAAGATGACGAATCTACCAAAAATTCACATCAGATTTGCTTAGGATATATACCTTGCAACTAACAACGAACTGATATCTTCATGTCTTCATTGTTTGCTAGCGAAGGACTGTGAAACTCAAAGTGCATCTTTGGTATTTTGACCAAGAACAAATCTATCTTCGTCGACACTAATTAACAGAGAGTGCAATAGGCTACACCCAAACAACTTCAGTGGATAATAATTGGCCACGCCCATTGTCTCCGACACAGATATATACTCACACCCTCAAGGAGGAAAGGAAGAGTCAGTAAACGATTAAGTCAGAAAGACGTCATGGAGAAATAGGCCTGCTTAAACACTACACGCCCGTCTTGAATCCTTACGCCCAAGGCTACCCGTGTTATACGCCCTAATAAAGAGTCCGAGATTCTTCCGTTTGTGATTTCCTTTCTACAGGTAATCAGCATCGATCATTTAAAACCAGCCTACCTAATCCCAAGCCTTAGACAAGAGAATTCCCCTCTACGCCGACGTCAATCACAAGAACGTTAGGCGCCCCTATTAACTCTCGAGCCTTAATAACTGCCTGCCCATTTACTAACTTTTCAAGTCATTAATTAACACCAAGACAATTTATTAACTTCGAGATCCGCCATAACTGGTGACTTCAAGACTCGCAATAACATCGAGGACCGGTCATAAGGTAAGGGAGGAAAAGGAAAAAAATAATACCATTCTACTACAAGAACCAAATGACGTATGCCTACAACACAGACAAAGAATACTCCAAGATATCATAAAAAGCGCACTATCCAAAAAAATAATAAGTTATATCTACGAATATACTGTAGAGGTCGGATTACGCATAGGTAGGCTTCTGGCACCTAAAAGTTGCTAGATTCTATAGGCCCGAAAGATGCGTCCACAAATGCACGCGAAATGGTCCTATTAAATCCTAACACGCCCTATTAAATATATAGATCCAATTGTGTATTATAAATATAATGTGTTTTGTAAATGTACATATAGGTAAGCAAGCAAGCGTGAGAGACAAAGAGAAGCAAATTATATAAATATATATATATATATATATATATATATATATATATATATATATATATATATATATATATATATTCAACGCGAGTACGAGTTAAGGGCGAGACAAGACCTAGCAGATTTAGGCGGGAGCGTGAACGCGGAAGTATTCGTTACGATCCTCTCTGATTATTTTGTGTTCTGACTGTCTGTCTGTCCTCTTTCTTTTCTTATATATATATATATATATATATATATATATATATATATATATATATATATATATATATATATATATATATATATATATGCGCTCTTAATGCATAGGGCGTGGCCTAGAGATGGGACGGCCTACCTCCGTTTCTGGTCTTGCTAGGAAGCCTATGTACATTTTCATGATACTCTTATTTGTATAATTTGATATTATAGTCATTTATTCGGGCTCCTCCTCAAATATCCGTCTTTGATCATTCTATCTCGAGACAACTTGGGTAGTTTTATCAAACGCTGGTGTACAACCATTTCTTTGCTTCTCTTTGTCTCTCACGCTTGCTTGCTTACATACCGTTAAGGACAATTAATTTACCTTTAACAACGAAACTTAGTGCCAAATAGATGGGGGTGGGCATGGGCAGTCATTTGGGCCCTGTCTTCGCAGATATCTTCATGTCCTGGTTTGAGGAACAATTATTCAGCCTGGAACTTGGAAGCATTGAACCCTTACTTTACCGCCGCTTTGTCGATGATACATACTTTCTTTTCAATAAAGAGGAGTCCTGCGCTAAACTCTTGCAATATGCCAATCATATACATCCTAATATTAAATTTACTTGTGAAAAGGAGCTCAATTCCTCCATCTCATTTTTGGATATCCACATTTCCCGTGTTCCAACTGGATTTGTAACCAAAGTTTTTCGTAAGCCAACCTTTACTGGTCAAGGCCAAGACTTTTTCAGTTTTTGAGACTTTTCTATCAAAATAAGTGCCATCAAAACACTAATATTCCGGGCTTTTAATATTTGTTAATCCTACTCCGGATTTCACCAAGAAGTCATATTTCTGACTAACTATTTCAAACGAAATGACTTTCCTGTGTCTCTGACTGAAAAAATTACGGCCCAATTTTTAAACAATATTTACCATCCCAAATTTAAATTCCCTACTGTTTGTAAAGATATCCGTTACAAAATCTTTCCCGATCTGGGTTTTTTAAATACAAAATTTTCAAAAGAAATTACATCTCTATTAAATAAATTCTTTTTCCATACCAATTTTAAGTTAATTTTCATAAATAGACACCACATAGGATTATACTTCAATTGTAAGGACAGAATCTCGCATGAAGCGAAGGGCTCCGTTATTTACGAGTTTACTTGCTCCAATTGTAAACTGGGGAGATACATAGGCAGTACTGTGCGCACGTTGAGGGCGAGGTTCTGTTCACATTTAGGTGTTAGCCACAGGACAGGAAAGGTTTCTCTTTACAAAAGAATTCTCACCTGTTAGGCTTCACTCTATTAAGTGTAAAACTGAAATCACAACGGACGATTTTAAAATCTTAAAAACCACCCATGATCCCATTATCATTAAGGATTCTCGAATCCATGTATATTAATAACCTTTCTCCTTCCTTAAATTCCGATTCTTCTTCTCACCCACTACTTCTACTCTAAACAAAAATATTACCAACCTCCTAACCTTCTCTTTCTTCTTACGCCCCTCGCCCTTTCTCCCCAGTTATCCTCTAACGGTTGATTGTTTAAGGTTGGTTTACCCTGATGGGTTATCTGTGTTTTCCCAATCGTTAATTTTTAACTCACAACATAATAATCAAAAAATATCAATTACCTGTAAATTTATCGCTATCCCCCCTCCCCTTAATAAACATTAAATACTTTCCATAAATTCATCATTTTGATTATCTGTTTAACTCTAACTTAAATTGTTTTCCACAACTTGTATTCCCAGTACCCAAAGAAGGGTGAAAAGTTCACCCGAAACGTTGTATCAAGAAAATGTAATGAATTTCCCTTTATAAGTCCTTTCGTTCATCCTTCAAATTATATATATATATATATATATATATATATATATATATATATATATATATATATATATATATATATATATATATATATATATATATATACACTAGTCACCCGCTTAGTACGCTGCGTCTCTCGCCGCTTGCAAATCCTAATATTCCTTTGTTAGAATAAAAAGTTTATTTTATAAGTCCATCTTTGCCTTGAACCTTCATTAAGCCCAGCCAAGTAGAAGAACACCGTAAAATCATTTATCTTTGTGGTTAGATAAATAATTCACCGTAGTCATTCTTCACCTCTAAACTGAAACTCGTCGCTGCCGCAATAAAGTGGTGGTTTAACGGAAACAATATTTTACTCACTGTAATAGTATTAAAAACACAAATGTCAATAACTTATTATTGAGAAACAACCTGTGTAAAAAAAAAAAACATCCATATGTCGTTTAGAAATTCGAATGCCCGCCTGAGGACTACAAGCCTCATCCCAACAAGCAATATATTGGTATGAGCACTACTACCCTCGGTCGACTCCAAACTATGAACCTGCAAGAAGGAGGAATTAAAGCACACTACGATGAAGAAATTACAAGAACAATTCCTGTTGAAAACACTACCATCCTCAGAAGAAGCTCGGATCTGCGACACCTGAAGATTCTGGGGGCTCTACTCATCAAAGAGATGGGCCTAAACCTTCACACCCAGTGCACCAGCTCGGAGCAAGTAATGCACATTTTCTGCTAAAAGCGAACCGTATACTAACTTCCAATAATTGCTCAGGTAAAGAAGGTTCGGCAGAGGAAAATGTGCCTAGAAAACTTGAAAATTTTCACTTTTCCTTACGGGGAACTTGAGAAAGAGAATATCATTGGAGCCACGCATAGGTGACTTATGTCAGCCTAAACCCTTCTGGATCTCCTCAATTGGGTGACAGAGTGGAAATGAACTGGACTGCAGGTCATCTAGCCTCTTCCAAGTATGCCATTCTATGTGAAAGACATAATTGGAAGCGCCGAGGAAAGCAGATTTGAGGATTAGCCCACTGGGGAACTCGTCACCTGGACAAAAGGCAGAACTGTAACCACTAAGGAAGGGGTCTGCCTCCTCTACCCCAGGGGCCCAGTCAGAACCACAGAAAGTAGTAGCACCCGTCTCTGTACACACCGGGAACAGTTCTAAACCCTCGTGGGGCATCACCCCCGGTTGGCAAGGTTTGATTCCGCGTTAACCAACAAAAGGTCGTCACTATTCACACATCGGGGCCCCTACCACGGGTTCACCCACCATCATCCACCCATCCCATTTGGAAGTTCACGTTCATGGAAAGCGAAGATCAAGACACTGACAGCAGAAGGTTCATCATAAAGAACAATAGCTTGTTCAAGAAAAAAAAAACAGAATAAGAAGCTAGCGGGAATGAAAACCGACCCCGAGTGGCCACCCTCGGTGAAAATGGCCCAAAACAGGACAACCAGGATCCCACTACGGACCATCAGCGGGCACAGCAGCCGAGCAGGGACAAAGTGTTCCAGGTTGTCTACGGGTGACTGAACATTGCTATGCTCAGCTACTAGAAGCCTCCACAGCGTACTTCGCAATATGCGAAAAAGAAAAAGACGTTGAGGCCATGCCAAAAGAGGGGGCCGTAGGTAAACACTCCCTGGGATCGGCCTGCGACCGTCCATTTCCCCGCAGATCCTCATGCACATAAGCACGGTCTGCAGAAAGTTGGACCCTTCGATAGGGCAACACACAAAGTAGGAGATCAAAGAAAAAAAATAAAAACCAAAAATGAGCCAAAGTGGCAGAAGTCATTAAGTTCCGAAACAAACGGGATAATAGTGACTATTCCCACGTTTTTAATGTCAGTTTTTCAGATACATTCACGCAAAAAAAACAAAAACGAAGGAATATGAGCTGCTGCTATATAACGCCAAAATCATCAGAGAGCAGATTGAGACATAAGAGTTTACCCCTATCCAATTATGTTTCCGTTACTACAAAATGGAACAGCATGCCACGAAAGATTGCCAAGCACTAAACGAGGTATTTTCAAAATGCAGCGAGACTGAGCACAACTGGAAGGGTTGTAAGAGCTCACGTGAGAAATGCGCTAATTGCAGGCAAGGCCAGCAAACAATGCCCATGGCCTACTCATTAAAGAAAGAGCTCATGAGGAAACAAAAATGTATCTAAAAATACAGAATAAAAATTCAACAGAAATTCTCACTTGCATTTTATACGTGCACGTCTCAGGAACTTGACATAGCCAGAAACGTTAGCTAAAGAACAGATCAGATGCTTGTGGAAAACGGAATGAGTGAGATGTCCTACAGCTACAAATGATCCCGAACCAGACAAACATTTAACAAAATTAGTTTAAACCCAAGAACCGAAAAAGCAAGAGCCTAAACCTAGAGAGGAAGGTAGAATACCTGACCCGAGGATTAAGGCAAGAAATGAGAGAGGATGCTGCTAAAACGACAAACACGCCTAAACCCAAGAAGACACAAAAGAAGAAGGCGGAAACAATGGACACCTCAGATTTCATAAATACTTCAGACTCCTCGGGCTCAGAGGTGACTGCCAATAACGGCTGTCGAGCTAAAGGGAAGCGGGAGGCTTAATCTAAGGAAATTCGCATACAAACAGGTCCATTTCTCAAAAGGCATGGATGCCACCAAAATATTTATCGGCATCAGGAAAAAAAAATGTATAAATGGGAGTTCAACGTCCAGTTAGACGAGGACACTGAAAAGGAGACCCTTTATAATGATAATGAAACCCTCCTCGAGGATACATGTAAAGAGCCGACCTCTGCGGAATTCAAGAAGAAAAGGAACGGGAAGAGGAGATATACGACAAAAAAAAACAAACACACTGAAAAAAATGAAGAATAGAAAACCTTAACAGGTTAAGGATCTTGAGGCTCAACGTAAATGGAAGGGAGAGAAATGTTACCGCATATGGTAATAAATTCCGTGTACTCAACCCCGACATCGTCCTAATTACAGAGCACAGTATTGATATCGGTACAAGATCTTGTCAACGGAAGATACCTGGCTATAGAGTGATCACGAAGAACTATTCTCAAAAGAGGTTTGACGCTGCTGACGTTGCCATCAAACGAACATCTCGTTCATGCACGCTACAAGAACTGGACGAGACCTTTGTGGCCGTAAAACTACCCACATTAGTGGGTAACCTCGTGGTAGCTGCATCATACCAAACAACTCGACGAGCGTACCTACCCATCATATGTGGGCACGATAACGAGAAAATGTATCACGATAACCGATAAATCGATAACGATAACCTTATCGGCGATAACCGATAATCGATAACTGGCGATAAATTTATCACCTGATAAATGATAACCGATACATCCAAAATTATAATACAATATTGATTATTGACTATATATAGCGTTATTTTATAATGCAATAATAAGAATATTTGAATACTGTTTGTTAGATTCTTACCTGGTAAAGCTCTAACAAACAGTATTCAAATATTCAGTTGGCTGTCTGGCTTTGTTCTGGAAGATTGTCTTACAGGAAGCTTCTGATTCTCATTGTAAGATTGGGATATAATACTGATTTGGGTGTGTAGTTTTTCTTGTATTTATTTAATACATCAATCACTGTGTAATAAATACATTAGTGATTAATACTTTGGGGGAAGATAACTGGCAGCAATCCTGAGCAAGAATTTTTTTGGTAAGTGTTGATTTTTCCTTAGTAAATTTCTGAGAGTATGGCTGTTTGTATAGATGATGAGAGCATGCCGTTTGAAAGTAGTGTGTATGTGGTGTATGATGCATGTGGAGTTGAAAGAAGAGTGAATGTAACTGAATGCCGTGTGTGTTTTCTGGAAGGGGAGGTTAGGAGGTTGAGTGGGGAATGTAAGAGGTTGAATGATTTGGTGTTTGAGGTGAGAAGAGATGCAAATGTGCGATTGAAGGCTGAGATTAGTGCTAAGAGGATGGAAGATAAGGCTAAGACTGGGAACAGTGTGGAAGTTGTGAGTGATGATGAATGGTGGATGAAAATGGATAGGATAGATAAGTTAGAACAGATTAGGTGTTTGAAAAGGAAGGACATAGAACCTGCTAGGTTGACTACCAGATTCAATGTCCTGAGAGAGGAAGAGTGTGAAAGTGATTTGCCTGGTGTGATTGTGGATGAAAGCAGGATGGGTGGTAGTGTGACTGAGAGCAGGAGGGAGGGTAATGTTAGGCCAAGACAGAATAGGAGAATGACTGAGGTGCTAGTGATGGGTGACTCTCAGATTAGGTATTTAGATAGGAAGTTGAGTGATAGCAAGTGGAGGGGAATGAGAGTTTGTCTGCCGGCTGCTGGTGTAAGTGATGTTTGTGAGAGGTATGATAGGCTGGTTTCTGGGTGTGAGAGGGATGCAGTTGTGATTACGCATGTGGGAGTGAATGATGTAAAGAAGGTGGGTACATGTGAGTTACGTGAGCAGTATAAAAGGTTAGTTGAAAGGATGAGTAAAAGCAGGGTAAAAGGTGTTGTTTCTGGTGTGCTTCCGAGATTGGATGTGGGGGTAGAATGGTTGTCGCGTGCAAATGGTTTGAATGAATTTGTGAAAGGACTGTGTGAGGAGTTAGGATTGGTGTTTGTAGATGTCTGGGGTGGGTTTTACGGGAATAGGAGGTTGTATGCAATGGATGGGCTCCATCTTAGTCGGGCAGTTGTTGAGGTTCTATGGGGGGAGCTGGATAGTGTGATTAGGTCCTTACGGGTGGGAAACTAGAAGCTGTTAGAGGTAAGGGAATAACAGGAATAGAGGGCAGGTGTAGGAAATGGAAGGGATGCAAAGATAGAGGAATAGCTAGGGGGGAGAGCATACTGATGCGTTATAGGGGGACTAATGCACAAGTGAATGAGCAGATAACTAGGAATAAAAAAGCACGATGGAATGAAGATGGGAATAATAAAAAAAACTTAAAAATATACTACACAAATGATCGGAGTATAAGGAATAAGATAGATCTCTTAAGAGCGTTAACGAGTGAAGAGAATTTTGATATAATTGCGATAACAGAGCCATGGCTTGATTTGGCAGGTAATCACTTTAAACCTGAGGTTGAGATTGAGGGCTTTAACATGTTCCATACAGATAGGAATAGGAAGAGAGGAGGAGGGGTTATTATTTATATTAAAGATGATCTCTAGTGTTGTGTAAACAGTACAATTAAATTAGATGATAACACAAAGTCATTATGGCTAAATGCAAAGGAAGGTAAAAACAAGCTTGTCATAGGATTATTATACAGACCACCAAATCTTAGTAAGGAAGCTTCAAATCTTCTGTGGCAGGAGATTGAACGGGCATGTAGAAGTAAGCATGTGTGTATAATGGGCGATTTTAATTACAGAAATATAGACTGGGAAGCTCTTATGGGTGATCAGGAGGCTGAGGAATTTTTGAATGTTGTCCAAGATAATTTTCTGAGGCAGATTATTAACGAACCCACTAGAGGTAATAATATACTGGATTTAGTTCTGACAAATAGGGAAGAAGTTATTAAGGATACTGAGATTGGAGGAAATTTGGGTAATAGTGACCATTGTGAAATTAGATTCAAGATGAAATGGAATGAATGGTATTGATAATAGTATGAACAATGTTAAAATTCCTGACTTTAGAAGAGCAAATTATAATGGGCTAAGGACTTACCTGGAGGCAGTTGTACAGAAACCAGGCAATGAAATCAAATCAGGAATAGATTCAATGATATCAGTTAGTGGAGACAATAATCACCAGGAGGAAGAGATTACAATTGAAGAGGAGTATGAAAGAATAATTGAGCAATTAATTACAGGTCAGATGATTAACATTCCATATAAGGAGATTAAGGCTAAAAATAATGACCGAAAATGGATGACAGATAAAATTAAGCATTATATTGGCATTAAAAAGGGCATTTATAGGAAAATAAAAAATGGAGAGGATCACTTAAGGCAGAGATATAATGAACTAGCAAGAGATGTTAAAAAGTTAATTAGAGTAGCAAGGAGAAATTATGAAATTAAAGTGGCAAATAGGGCAAAGGAAGATCCTAAAAGTTTTTATCAATTATACAAAACTAAGGTTAGAGATAAAATAGGCCCACTTATAGATTTCAATGGAGAATTAGTGAGTGATAGGGACTCAATGGCTGGAATGCTAAATAACTTTTTTCGCTCATTTTTTACACAGGAGGATACTCTAAATATATTCGAGGTGTCAATGATCTTTCGGGGTAATGATGAAGAGAAATTAAAGGATATCTTGATTACAAAGGTGAGAGTGACAAAGGAAATTGATAAAATCAAAAGTAGTAAAGCACCCGGTCCTGATGAGCTCTTTCCTAGAATTTTGAAAGAATGTAAGGATGTTTTAAGTGAGCCCCTAGCATGCATCTTTAGAAAATCATTGGAGAGTGGCATTGTGCCAGTGGCATGGAAGAAAGCCAATGTGATACCTATATTTAAGAAAGGGGATAAAACAAATATGTCTAATTACAGACCAGTAAGTTTGACATCAGTGGTAGGGAAAATGATGGAATCTATTATAGCAAGGAATATTAGAGATCACTTGCATAAGCATAAGTTGATAAAAGAATCACAGCATGGCTATAGTAAGGGTAAATCCTGTCTGACTAATTTGCTGTCTTTTTATAGTAAGGTGTATGAAGCAGCAGATAATGATGAAAACTATGATATTTTATACTTCAGACTTTAGTAAGGCTTTTGATCGAGTGCCACACTTGCGGCTTCTGAGCAAAGTTAAAGCACACCGGATCGATGGCAGTATATTTAGGTGGATTCAGTCATGGCTTGGTGACAGACAGCAAAGAGTTAGTATAGATGGAGTTAAATCTGAGTGGGGGTGTGTTAGCAGTGGAGTTCCGCAAGGATCTGTTTTGGGTCCCTTGCTATTTTTAATTTATATTAATGATCTTAACATAGGCATAAGTAAATTTGATGATGATATTAAGCTTTGTAGGGCCATTAGAGCTGATGCTGATGCTGTTGTAATGCAGGAGGAATTGACCATTCTGTTCAATTGGGCCGATAAATGGCAAATGAAGTTTAACATAGACAAATGTAGTGTAGTTAGTATAGGTAGAAATAATCCATTGAATAGTTATAAATTAAATGGGAGAATTTTAGGGAGGACCGAGGGTGAAAGGGACTTGGGTATTTTGGTAAGTTCAGACCTTCGTCCTAGAAAGCAATGCCAAAATGCTACGAATAAAGCTAATAGGATATTGGGATTCATTAGGAGGAGTGTAAGCAATAAGAGTGCTGAAGTCATTCTAAAACTGTATCTGGCGCTAGTTAGGCTTCATCTAGACTATGCAGTACAATTTTGGTCACCATATTATAGGAACGATATTGATTTGCTTGAGTCTGTGCAGAGAAGGATGACAAAGATGATTGGTGGGCAAAGGAACTTACCTTATGGTGAAAGGCTTAGAAAACTAACTCTACATACATGGGAAAGGAGAAGAGTCAGAGGGGAATTGATTGAAGTCTTCAAATGGGTAAAAGGATATAATAAAGGGGATCTGGGTAAGGTTCTTATACTTAGTGAACATGACAGGACACGTAGCAATGGGTTTAAGCTTGATAAGTATAGGTTTAGGAAGGAGATTGGGGGGAATTGGTTTACAAATCGTGTGGTAGATGAATGGAATAGGCTCACTAGACATGTGATAGAAGCCTCCTCTCTGGGTAGTTTTAAGAATAGATTAGATAAATATATGGATGAAGCTGCTAGATGGGACTGACTTTTTTATGTACATATGTATAGATTTTTCTAAGGAGAGGAGAGATTATATTTTGCGGTTGCATGAATGGACATAATCCTCTGGATGCATTTTATGTATATTGTAGATTAGATCTGACGAACTCCTGTAAAGGGTGACAATGTTGATGACTTTTCTCTGGTAAGAATTCTTGTGTGTGTTGACTGGAACAGGAGCTGCCAAGTGTAGGCCATGAATGGTCTTTTGCAGTCTCCTTCTTTTCTTATGTTCTCTGTTTCATCTCCTCATAGGTTTTGAGGATCCTCTTCCCAGCTAGGACCTACCTATTTCTTCCTTCAAGGCACGCGCGGCTCGCCCCTGTGCTAATTTGGAGCCAAAGACTGAAATTATCGATTATCGCTAGTTTGAAACCAAAAGTATCGGCGATACCGATGACTCGATAACGCGGGAGGGAAAATATCGGGTAACCGATAACCCGATATCGTTATCGCGATAACGCCCACCTATGCTGCCCATCAACAATTTCTACACTTTGTTGGGGCACGGCAGAATGGCATTTCTAGGCGGAGGAGACCTCAATGACAGATGTCGAACTGCTGTCTATGGTAGCAAGAACGAAAGAGGTCGGAACTTGGAAGTAATATAGAGAATGAAGAACACCCAAAGGATAGGACCGGATTTTTCAACCTATATCACCTGGTCGATAACAAAGCCCGACATAATCATGACAAGCAACGACTTCCCATTCATTACCATAGTGAGCCGGGCCCAACAGTAGCCAACGACCACATAGCGATCTTAACAACAATCTTACTTGCACCGATATAGTTTCCAGTCCCTCTAATCAAAAGCTACACTTCGCCCATTGAGAAGGGCAATTACTACTTGGAGGTTCTGGGGGAGAGGTTTTGTATGTTCTGGAAGGAAGTCTTCTCAATAATACCTGAGGACGATGTGGAGTTTGACCAGGAATTCAAAGGCCAGCCGATTGGAGATCTGAATTGGATAATACATCGAACGCACCTACAACCCCACGTCGAAGAAAGGAGAGAGATGGTGGGCCATGGCCGTTCCATAAAAACTGAAGGGGCAGAAGCTTTGTCGGCCTTAGAAATTAGTATGACACTGCATTCAGCACCAATGTCCACCAGGAATGAAAAATCAGAAAGTGGGTTAAAAATGCGAAATGGAGGACCTACCTGAGGAAATGAGCTGTGGGCAGGGGATGTAGACCCTTTTGTCCCATGCCTTTCTAGTTTAGAGTTTGTGATTGGGAGGCTGGAGTGAGAGGAATGCGAGAATTTGAAGGTTGGAAAATTGAAATTTGAGGATTTGGAGAAAGGGGTTGATTGGGTGAAGTGAGAAAACTGGAGGGTTGAGGTTAGAAAAAGGTACTGGTTCCAAATATGTGCACGGTTGCAAGCATTTTAGAACTTGTGTACCATATTTGTTGTGGTATCAGCACCACTGAGTTGAATGGAAGGAAAAGGAAACGTTATGCTTCAGGAGACTACTTGGCGCAATATGTGAATAAGCATAACGGTGGCTACAAGGTGGGGAACAGTGTACAACGTTGTGCCCGTATCTTTGGTGATACCAGCATAGACCCTGATGGTGTGAAAGATGGTGAGAATAGTTGGAAGAATGAGGTTGGAAATTTTTCTGTCTCTCACATTTCGCATCGGGATGCCCTCTTTGGTTTCTCTTTCGTTACCTGAGCGGTACCTGCGCCCTCGATCGCCAAATCCGGTCCGTGCTGGCTCTGTGATTCCCACTGCAGTTTTAGCCGCTGGATGTCGGCTTCCATCCTCCGTATTGAAGCTTCAAGGTCCTTCGATAGAGAAGATGAAACCCTTGAACGCTCGGTCCGGTCGTCAGAAGAGCTCGACGTTCCTCAAACCTGAGATAGAAAAGTTATTGTTAAATGGGCCGTGAGTTTAGCCGTTTCCCCAATTCACATAAGGACTCTTGTATAATTTGTCTGCGGCTGCAGCAATCTCCTCAAAGGCCTGATTACCTCTGGGACTTCTCTCATGAAAATCTCAGTGAGGAGAGGGCTAAAAAGTTCGATTTGAGCACATTTTACCCTGATGAGGTCGTTCAGATGCGTTAAAAAAGAAGTAGGACTCTTATCCCCCATTTACTGAGTATTCAGGAGCTCTCGCAGGTCATCCATCTGGGACCTACCGTATTTTTTGAGGAAAGCCTCCTTCAGGTGGTCTAGAATGACAGCCTGTTCCCCGTTATTTAGCCCTTCTCTGAATTGTATAAAGATACTTATGTGCAAAAGTTGAATTATTGCTGCAATTTTCTCTTTTTCGGAGATGCTCTGAGGTTTAAGGAGGGAGAACGAGACTTCCAACCATGCAATTGGGTTTGCAGGATCATATGCGGGAAGCGAGAGGTACGCATGTGGCTGCCTGTGCGTGGACTGGGGATTCGAGGTAGACGATTGGTTAAGATGATCGGGTTGGCCGCTAACAGATGCCCTTATTTGTTGTGTTTGATCCATCATAGTCACTATGTTTTATGTGTACTTGTGCTTGTTGAATGAATGTGTGCGGAAATTATTCACGAGCACAGGAATATGAAGAAGTGAAAATAATTATGAGAAATAAAGGAAGATGTCCACTCGTTGTATATAGGGGATAGTATTAAATTAAAATAATATAAATTATGACAATTGAAAGAAGGATGCTAAAGATAACACGCGATATTATAAATGAACACGTGAATCAAAATGCTGTTCTAACGAGGATTGCAGAGAAATGACGCGCGGAGTTCGAGAATTATTTTAGCGTTTGAAGTTATTAATTGATTGACGGGATATTATTAAATTCTGGGCACCATTTTATGGTATTTAGTTCATAATGTAATTGATTTTAGTTAATAAATCAGCATAGATAGCCAATTGAAAACCATTACCATAAAATTGTTGAATTTGGTCGAAAAGTCGTCTGCTAATATTTAGGCTTAATGACTGGCGTGAAATGAATTTAGAAAACTTCTGAACTAGGTTTGTAAGAAAAAACAGAAAATAACCAAAATAAATATATTTACAAAATCAACGTATGCACAATGAGAGAATTGAATTAGGAATACAACGTAAGATGTGGTAAAGTAAATTTGATAAAGTAAGATGTCGTAAAGTAACTAAGATATGAAGTGACTATGATGGTATGTGAAATGGGATCTTGATTGGAAGTAAAGTCGAGCACGAATGGATGATGACGCGAACACAAATGAGAGAGAGTCATTTCGCGTTATTTCACAATTGGTGAAATGCGTGTGTTTGTATGGGCGTGAAATTCTAAGAGATATTGTTTGAACCAGTGCGTTAAATGAAATCAGTTTCTTATCCCGGGATATTTAAATTATTAAAGGTTATATAAAATAAATGAATTGCATAAAGTTATGCATAAAATAATTAAATGATTGAATTGACATAAGTTAAGTACATAAATTGCATGAATGATTTAATTTACAAAAGGACAAACATGTAGATTGGCGGCGCGCCCGAAAAAGTGGATTTTTGTGTGTTTATATTTCGTTCACCCATGTCTGAATATTCATGCGCATTTGAGGCCTAGTTCTCTAAACGTTAGAACATTATTCTATAAACAATTATGATTATATACTGGGGGCTGTGCCCCTCAGACCCCCCAATTGATTGAAACTCAGGACCATCGTAGGTGTTTACCCCCCACACGAGCAGTCCCCTTAAATTTACTCCAAAAACGTGGAACACGGACGAAATAGTTTACGTCCCATCGTTCGCGCCGCCAATCTACATACTTATCAAGTTAAATAAAATAAATGAATGATTTGAATTTTATACATAATATATCTATATTTAAGTTTCACAGGTGGATATGGTAAATATGTAGATTGGCGGCTCGGCCCCCAAAGTGTGTTTATATTTCGTTCACCCCTGCCTGAATATTCAGACGCGTTTGAGTCCATTTTTTTTTTAATGCCCGAAACTAAACAAACAAAAACCGCTTTTTACTTACTTTATTGAGGTAGGTATACCTCTGAAATAGCGATGAGAAAAGTGTGAAATCTTTCTTTAATTCCCGTTTTGGTAAACGGGAATCGCTTGCTGAGAATTTCGGCTGCGAGATAGGCGTCGAACTGGTCGAGTTTTAGAACATTTAAATTCAAAATTAGGGGTAATATCTAATGCCCGACCACAAACATCGCAATCGATTTTAATTTTAAGTAAATTATGGAAGTCCAAAAAGTTTAAAAATTTATTTCGATCCGAAAATAGAGTTAATAATTCGGTAATAGACGACGGGCACTCCTCACAAACGGATTCCATTTTCAAACTGAGTAAAATACGTCTGCAAAAAAAAGTAGTTCCTTTAAACGATCCAGTTAAGTAGATTGAAATGTATAAAAAAAGATAATAAAATAGTAAAATGGGGAAAAATATATTGACAAATAAAAATGACTCCAAATGAGGATAATCAAAAGATATTAAGTGAAAAATAAAAATTCAAATCAGTCATTTCTGACGTCAGACCCTACCCCTATCCCCATTATAATTCGCAAAACGATTAAAGGCGCTGAAATGAAATGGTTAAATCATTCACCTCTGTAAACGTTAGGGCATTATTCTATAAAAATTATGATTATATACTGTGGGCTCTGCACCCCCTTCCCCAGCTTCCCCCCCCCCCCTTGATTGAAACTCAGGATCATCGTAGGATAGTCTCTCCATTGTGTTTACCCCGATACGAGCCGTCCCCTTAAATGTACTCCAAAAATGTGAAACATTTTGGAACACGGACGAAATAGTACGTCCCATCGTTCGAGTCGCCAAGTTACATATTTACTGAATTCGGGAGACTCTGAAGCGGAGAGGAAAATAGAAGATACATATGATTGTATATCTTCTTGGTTAAGAGAGACATTAGGCCTATCTTTTAAAGGCTGAGAGCTGATTGGGATATTTGATTTACTTTTTATTTACAAGTGAGTGACCTTATTTATTGCTATCGTATATTCCACGATTTAACCATCATCTCCCCTTCCGACATCTTCACAATGGCACCTACTGTTGGCACAAGAGGTCATAAGTGTAAGATTCAGATGCAGCATTGTCAGTTGGAAGCTCGTAGACGATTTTTCTCTTGTCGAATTATCCAAAAATGGAATTCTCTACCCCAAGATATTGTTGATGCTCCGAGTCTCACTGCGTTTAAGTCTAGACTGCAGTACTTTCTCGGTGAAGAATTGTTCCATCTTTCACCTACTGCCAGTTCATTTCAATCTCAATTTGTTATATTTTCAAGGTATTTTATATGGAGGATACACTTAGCCAGTCATTAATGATATATTTGAGTAAACCTCCCGTGTAACCTGACTGGAGTTTCTGTCTTGGACTTTTGGGCCTGTCCCTCTCCTATCCGGTCTGGCTGGACTAGAGTGGTAGGGCCCTACCAGGTAACATAGGGCTCAGATCAAACTGGTCTGATTCTAATGATCAAAGCCCTTGCAACTGCCCGCCGACCCACGGCTCTGGAAGGGGGCCCCGACTGTGGCCAAATTGTTTTATTTTATTAATGAAACTATAAAATTTTTGAATACACATTTTCTGTATCTGCGCATCCCCCCATACTCACAACATTTCCCTTAACTTTGACAAATCACAAGGATCAATTTATGCTCCAGAACTTCTTACCTGTACCAATGAGGAAATAGTTGAAGCACTAGCTAACCAAAGTGTCTTGGCATGCAGAAGAATAACAAAAGGTAAAGAGAAAATTCCAACTAGGGTAAATATGTAGATTATTGGCCCGGCCGAAAAAAATTTTGTGTGTAAATATTATCGTTCACTCATGTCGGAATATTTATGCGTGTTTGAGTCCTTTTTGAATTATTATTCTATAAACAATTAGGATTATATACTGGGGGGCACAGACCCCCCCTCAATTTAATGAAACTCAGGATCATCGTAGTGCGATCCACGCATCGTGTTTAACCCCCCACGAGCCGTCCCCTTAAATGTACTCCAAAAACGTGAAACATTTTGGAACACGGACGAAATAGTACGTCCCATCATTCGCGCCGATAATCTACATATTTACCCCAACTAGTATTAATATTAACTTTTGGAGGCAAGAATCTTCCCCAGTTATTCTGTAAAACTATATACCTTCTCTGTCACATAGTAGCTCCAAGTATCTGGACCGATTTTCACTTGCCATTATGATATTTTGAGAGAGGAATAGGATATTGGGATTTATTAGGAGAAGTGTAAGTAATAAGAGTGCTGAAGTCATTCTAAAACTGTATCTGGTGCTAGTTAGGCCTAATCTAGACTATGCAGTACAATTTTGGTCACCATATTATAGGAACGATATTGATTTGCTTGAGTCTGTGCAGAGAAGGATGACAAAGATGATTGGTGGGCTAAGGAATTTACCTTATGGTGAAAGGCTCAGAAAACTAAATCTACATACATTGGAAAGGAGAAGAGTCAGAGGGGAATTGATTGAAGTCTTCAAATGGGTAAAAGGATATAATAAAGGGGATCTGGGTAAGGTTCTTATACTTAGTGAACATGACAGAACATGTAGCAATGGGTTTAAGCTGGATAAGTATAAGTTTAGGAAGGAGATTGGGGGGAATTGGTTTACAAATCGTGTGGTAGATGAATGGAATAGGCTCACTAGACATGTGATAGAAGCCTCCTCTCTGGGTAGTTTTAAGAATAGATTAGATAAATATATGGATGAAGCTGCTAGATGGGACTGACTTTTTTTTATGTACATATGTATATATTTTTCTAAGAAGTGGGGAGATTATATTTTGCGGTTGCATGAATGGACATAATCCTCTGGATGCATTTTATGTATATCGTAGATTAGATCTGACGAACTCCTGTAAAGGGTGACAATCTAGAGTACTGTATACAGGCATGGTCCCCACATTTTAGACACGATATTAACCTTGAGTCAGTGCAACGGAGGGCAACAAAGATTATTCCTTCCCTGAGGCACCTTGAATATGAAGATAGACTGAGGGTATTAAATATGTTCTCGTTCGAAAGGAGGTGTGTGAGAGGGGATATGATTGAGCTCTTTAAAATTTTTTCCGGGATAGATAAATTGGATGTTAGCAAGTTTTTTGAGTTAAATGATGGAAATCGGACTAGAGGTCACCACTTGAAAATTAAAAAGCAAGGGTGTAGGTTGGATTTAAGAAAATATTTTTTCACCAATAGAGTGGTAGACTTCTGGAACAAATTGCCGCAGAGGGTAGTAGGTAGTCCAAATCTAAATGTATTTAAGAGTAGGTTGGATGAGTTTATGGGAAGGGAAGGTTGTGATGGTTCCTAAGTTTTGTATATATTAATATTGTTTGTATATATCTATAGCTGCATGATTTAGTTCTTGACAAGCCTTGATTGGTGATACCCTTGTTTCTGGATGCAATCCTCTGGATGTAGTTTTCCTGGGAGTTTGGGTGCCTTGAAAAAGAGGCCGCTTGACTCGGATGACCTATGATGAGCCCTTGTGGCTTTTGTCATCCGTTATATTATATTGTGGGGGACTTTGATTTTGTCTTCCCCTGGTGATGGTGCTTTTTGTGGGTGGGTTTTGACGGAGGCGGATGACCTTTGATAGGCCCTTGTGGCTTTTGTCATCCGTGTAATTATGTTATGTTATGTTATGTTGATGACTTTTCTCCGGTAAGAAATCTTTTGTGTGTTGACTGGAACAGGAGCTGCCAAGTGTAGGCCATGAATGGTCTTTTGCAGTCTCCTTCTTTTCTTATGTTCTTATGTATAAGTGTTTTAAGAGTGTACTGGTTATACTAGTGTAAGTTAAAAACTCAAAAATGTTGCAATATTCTTTATCTCAGAGAAACAACAGGAGTGATCAGGTAGGCCTAGGGAAAGTGGCCACGTCACAACAAAGGACTCGCCACAACACCAATCAGGCCACCCCAACTACTACAATTGTTACAAGTATGCAGCCAAAAACATGGGCAGGAAGGGTTGCAATATAAGACAGAAGAGAAATTGGTAACACTTCAGATTCAGGGTGCACGGTAGATGGCGCTGTTAGTCGGCTACAATTTTGAGCTACTGCATCTCTTATGACGTCAGACGGTAGCGTCAGATATGACCAATCACTGCGTTATATTTTTTTGTTATTTTGGGGATTTGTAACTTTTAGTATATTATTTACTAAATATCTGCGCTCTGCTCGTTTATAGTTTTTTTCTAAGTTAGTTAAGGTTTCTTGATGACTTTTATTGTTTTGTTTTCAAAATTTTGTTTGCTGTGAACGATAACAGCTTCTTACTGGCAACATCGTAGCTTATAAATAGGACCTGTTTTGCAAATGTTTTTCTTTCATTATTGTGTTTTCATGCTCTCCATGTGCTTCTTTGTTATTGGAATTTGGCTTTACTTTATATAATCGCGAAAAACTTTTAGATTATCTAAAGGCGCATAAACTAATCAAGAAACCTATAAAAGTAAGTATTGTTTGTTATTAGGTTAGGTTTTTCTGCCAGTAAGAAGCTGTTGGGGAGAACCTTCCCCCCATTAAATTCAAGGGGACTGCTTGTGGGGGAGATATCACTGCAGGGAGACCATCCTGTGATGATCCTGAGTTTCAATCAATTGTATACGAGTATATACTGGGGGGCTGCACCCCCCAGTATATACTCGTATACAAAAAAATATTACGCTGTGATTGTTCACATCTGATGCTACCCTCTGACATCATAAGAGATATATTGTAGTACAAAATTGTAGCTGACTAACAGCGCCATCTACCGTGCGCCCTGAATCTGAAGTGTTACTGAGAAATTTTCAGGAGGGGCAAAAGGATGTATCTATAGGCCAGATAGAAATTCAGGATCATGTGACTGGATTGAATGCGATGGGTGCAACAAGTGGATGCATTCTATTTGTGTAAACATGCAGAGGGATGTCTTATCATATTTCCAAAAGAACCAGATACCTTATATCTGCCCCCAATGTTCAGGTGATATTGCAGGTCTGTTCAAGGCTAAAGACTTCCTAAAGTATCTTGGAAATAAAATGGAAGAACTTGATCAGAAAATGGAATCAATAAACACTAGGGTACGTCGGTTGGTCGGTCAGATGGTAACCATTTTACTTTTCAATGAGTTTTTGAAGGTTGTAAGGTCAGATGATATGTTTGTTAATTCATTTTTTTTCTAAATTATTGAAATAATTGAGATCACGCAACTTAGATCTGTTGACCTTGCTATTTTATTATGATGGAAGTATTCAATACCTTTTCTAAAACTAGTGCAGAATTCCAGAAAGCAGTCTGGGAACACATAAATCAGTTCAAAGTGGATGAACTTGAAATAAGACGCAGGAGACCTAACCTGATTTTCCGAGGGATCGAAGAATCCACCGTAGAGGACCCTACCAAGCGGCAGGATGATGATGTAAATAAAATAAAGAACATTACATCCAGCCTAGGGATCACCGAATCTGCTGAATTAATGTATGCAACCTGTCTCAGGGTCAAGCCCTCCAATTCCAGGAGACCCAGACCTCTAAAGGCAGTCAGGAAATACGAGGATCTAAAGTGGAAGATTCTCCGGTAACACTTCGGTTTCAGAGCGCATGGTAGGTGGCGTTGTTTATAGGCTACAATATATGTCTTATGATGTCAGATGTGAACAATTACGCCATTATATTTTTTTGTATATGAGTATATACTGGGGGGCGCAGCCCCACAGACCCCCCCCTCCAATTGAAACTCAGGATCATCGCAGGGTGGTCCCCCCTCCTTGAATTTACTGTTTTTTTTCCCCAACAGCTTTTTAATGGCAGAAAAACCTAACCTAATGACAAACAATACTTACTTTTATAGGTTTCTTGATTAGTTTATGCACTTCTAAATAATCTAAAAGTTTTTCGCGGCCATGCAAAATAAACCTGAATTTGAATAATGAAAAAGCCATAATGAAAGCGAAACAAATGCTAAACGGGCTCTATTTATAGCTACGATGTTGCCAGTAAGAAGCTGTTATCATGCACTGCAAAAAAAAACCCCGAAAAAAACAAAAACAATAAAAGACATCAAGAAACCTTACCTAACTTAGAAAAAACTATAAACTAGCAGAGGCGCAGATATTTAGTAAATAATACAGATTAAAAGTTACAAATCCTCTCCCCCCCCCAAAAAAATATAACACTGTAATTAGTCACATCTGAAGCTACTGTCTGACATCATAAGAGATATATTGTAGCCTACTAATAGCGCCACCTACCGTGCGCCCCAAATCTGAAGTATTACCGATTATCCAAGCAAACAAAAGGAGAGGATCAGTAGAGGAAAACCAGGGTGTAGTGATTACGCCAGATTGTACCCTCAAAGAGAGACAAGCACATGCTGAACTAACCAAGGTAAGGGATTCAAAAAATGAGGATCTCCAAGCAAGAGGAACCAGAGGAACTAAGTGGATAATTGCTGGAGGACGACTCAAACAAATCTCGACCAGAAAGCAAGAACCATCAACAGGAAATGGGAGCAGAATGCTGAGCAGACCCCAAAATGTACACTGACAAGAGAATCAAACAATGCAAACAACACTGAGGCAAGAAGCAAAAACTCCAAGCCCCTCCCGACTGACCCCACCACCCCAGAGACGGAGCCTGATTTCTCCCCTTCAAGAGACCCAAGCAGAGGCAGCTTCCCTAGGAGTGAGCCTGTATATGTCCTTAAGTGTCTGTACACAAATCTGGATGGGGTTACAACTGTCCAGAAAAGTGATCAACTGGCTGGGGTAGTGAATAAGGAAAACCCCATATAATTTTTGTTACTGAAATTAAGTTAAGCTCACAAGACGCATCCGCCCACTACTTTGATTGTGACTCCTATACTATATATAGAAAAGATAGGGAAACTGGCCAGGGTTGTGGTGTAGCAATTCTCACGAGGAAAGATTTATTCATGACAGAGTATGCAAGTGATATTTGGAAAAACAATGAAACCATCGCTTCAATATTTGAAATAAGAGGGAACAAAATCCTCCTGGGATGTAGCTACAGACAACCCAACTCGCCCAGGAAGTACAATGAGAGTATTGGTCGGTCATTGGTTGAAATGGCCAACTTTAATGTGAAGCAAGTCCTCATATGTGGAGATTTTAATTTTAAGGAAATTGATTGGGGGAATCACTTTGTCCACGGTAGTGAAGAGAGCGAGCAAGCAATATTCTATGAGGCTAGTCAGGATGCTCTCCTCCACCAACACGTTGTGGAATTCACCCATTCACGAAGTGACACCCCTTCCCTACTGGATCTCTTATTTACCAAAGAAGAAAATAATCCTGGAGAAACTCATTAGACACAAGTTAATGGATCATCTAGAAGAAAACGACTTGCTGAGTACCAACCAGCAGTTTTAGATCCGGAAGATCATGTATGACTCAGCTTCTCGAGTATCTAGAGGAGATGGAAGATGCCACCAATGAGAAAGACTGTCGATGTTGTCTACCTTGATTGCAAGAAAGCCTTTGACTCTGTCCCCCACCTCCGCTTGTTAAACTGGTGGCAATAGGAGTGGGTGGTGAGGTATCTCGGTGGATACAAAGCTTCCTGCCTGGTAGGAGTCAAAGAGTAAGTGTAAGAGGAACTCGTTCAGAATGGAAACTATTTGCAGATGATGCCAAAATCTACCATCACCTAAAGTCCCCAGTGGACAGTGAGATTCTGCAAGAAGACATTAACAAGCTGCTAGAGTGGAGCCAGAAATGGTTAATGCAGTTCAACAACAGAAAATGTAAGGTCATACACATCGGGAAGAACAACCCAGGATATGAGTATTACATCAGGGACACTCCACTTGAGTAATCAGAGGCAGATAAGGACCTGGGACTCCTCATCTGAAAGGACCTAAAGCCCACTCTGCAGGTCTCAAAGGCAGCTGCTAGGGAAAATTCCTTCATGGGACTCCTACTGATCAGGCAACGGCTCGAATACTGCATCCAAATCTGGTCACCATACTCCAAGAGAGACATGAAGAAGCTAGAGCAGGTCCAGCAGCATGCTACCAAGCTAGTGCCAGATCTGGCAGACTTGCCCTATGAGGAGAGCTTGGCCCACCTTGGACTTACCACACTTGAGAAATGGAGGGTCTGAGGTGACATGATCAAGGCCTTCAAAATACTCAAGGGTGTGGTCAAGGTGGGAGATGGGAGCTTTCTCCAACTTGCTCCAAGAGGTGATCACCCAGAGACCAGAGGACACAGCCTGAAGTTGAAGAAGCTACAGAAGGTACAGGACCACCCAGAGAAATAAATTCTTCAATGCGAGGATTACAAACAAGTGGAATAGTCTCACCGAGTATATAGTTAGTAGCCCTAGTGTTAACACCTTTAAAAATAGGTATGACCAGTACGAGACTCAAAACCAGAGAAGAGGCACTTTATACAAGCTCTGACTCCCTTGCCTCTTAATTTTCACTAAGGTAAGCATGCACTGCTACAATAGATAATTGCCCTAACTGCAATATGAATCATAAAGCCAATAACATAAAATGTCTAAAACATTTGCAAGGAATATCATGGGTAAACATGTAGATTGGCGGCGCGCACAAAAAAGTGGAATTGTGTGTGTTTATATTTTGTTCACCCGCGCCTGAATATTCATGTGCATTTGAGTCCTAGTTCTATAAACATTAGAACATTATTCTATGAATAATTATGATTATATACTAAGGTGCTGTGCCCCCCCAGACCCCCCCCCCAATTTATTGAAACTCAGGATCATTGTAGGGGGGTTCCCCTGCAGTGTTTACCCCCACACAAGCAGTCCCCTTAAATTTACTCCCAAAATGTGAAACCTTGGACCCCGGACAAAATAGTTTATGTCCCATCATTCGTGCCACCAAGCTACATATTTACCATATCATATGGAAAAGCAAGGGAAATGTATAGACAAAACCACCAGTCTCCAAATTCCAAAGATACTTATGCCAATATTACTGCCCCATCTCCAAATGTCTCCTCCTACATCTGAATCACCAGTTTTAATATCTAAACTCACTGAAGCTATCCAAGGTATCCAAGAACAAAATTAATTCCCTCTTGAAAGAAATTCAAAGAATAAATAAGAGATTAGATAACTCCAACCCATCCAATGTCCCTATAGATAAACACCACCACCCCATCCTATACTAGCCTTACAACCAAAAATAAACAACTATCAAATGGTTTAGGCAACAATGTTTTCTGGCAATTTGTCATGGAAATGCAAAAAATCATTGGCTCTAACCCAATACCACAACAATTAGCTAGCAAAATGGCTCAATATGCCAATACAACCCAATTAGTAAATAAAAGAACCACTGGTAAGGAAGGACTTTCAATCTTTCTTAATAAACTGTAATGTTGATCTTACAGTGGAATATGAGGTCTTTTATCTCGGTTGACTTCAGTTCAATATTATTCTTCTCAAAAATCAATCCTCCTAGCTGCTTTCCAAGAAACATTTCTCAATAAAAACTTCAATTATAGCCTTCGTAATTACGTGATCTACCGTAAAAACAGAGACAATCCTGGTGGAGGGGTGGCTATCCTAGTCCGTAGGAGTGTCCCTCCCACTCCTTTAGCAATTTGAACCAACCTAGAAGTTGTGGGCACCCAAATTTTCTATCAAGGAATATACATTAATGTTTGCTCTGTCTATATCCCCAACCCTACAAACATATTGTATAGAGATCTAAAAGATATAATTTCACAACTCTAAAGACCCTTCCTCCTTCTGGGTGACTTTAATGCCCATTGCCACCTCTGGGGCTCCCCAAAATGTGACCCCTTTGGCATTCTCATAGTAGATTTCTTAAATGAAGAAAACTTAACCATTCTAAATGACGGTTCCCCAACATATAATTCAGAATCTTATCATAAATTTTCTCCTATTGATTTATTTATATGTTCAAATGATATCTACCCTAAGTTTTCATGGGAAGCTTTTGCAACCCAAATTGATAGTGATCACTTCCCCATCTCTATCTCATTCATAGAACCAACCAAAATTCAAGTCTCTCCTCTCCCAGCTAGATGGATCCTAAAGAAAGCAGATTGAATTGCTTTCAAAGCTAATATTAATCTCCCCAATTTACAGTCTGATCTCTCTACTATATACCAGAATATAGTCAAAAGTTTTCACAATGCTGCCAAAACTTGTATACTCAAAAGAAAGCCTACGTCTCACCAAAATTATTGTAACTCTTGGTGGTCCCGAGAATGTGAGGAAGTAGTCAAAGCTCGCAAAGCAGCATGGAGGACCTTTTCTTCCCATAGAAATCTACTTACAAAATAGTCTGAGCCAAGGCTCGGTATATCTTTAAGAAAAACAAAAAAAGCTTCATGGATGGAATTTATCTCTACTTTCTTTCCCCTACAGACCCTTAAGCTTTGTTTGGGACTAGTTGAGACTGTTTCTAAAACAAAGACCCCATCTCTTTAAACTCCAATGGACAGTTAATTTCAGAACAGCAGGAGGTTGCAGAAATACTAGCAATCCATTTCTCAGCCACCAACAGTAAAAGAAACTTTACCCAACCTTTTGCCTCACATATTGCAGAAGAGGAATTACACTCACTGGATTTTGCAACCCAAGAAAGCCATCTGTACAATTGTCCTTTCAACTTAAATGAACTTCAGAATGCATTGAACAATGCCAGCTCTTTAACCCCAGGAAAAGACTATATCCATTATGAATTTCTCCAACATCTTCCACATAGAGAACTCTGTAAACTTCTTGAATACTACAACTCTCTTTGGAAAACTGGTACTTTTAATGGAAAATCTCTCTTAAGTCCTATCCTTAAATGAGTTAAAATTCCCACACAAAAGGAATCATATCGCCCAATAGCTCTAACCAACACCTTATGTAAAACAATAGAAAAAATTATTAATAGAAGGTTACTAAAGTACTTTATTGAGAATGATATAATCAGAAATTCTCAAAGTGGCTTTATCAAAGATCACTCTAGTTATGACCCTTTAACATCACTATGAACCTTTATACTCTGCTCCTGCCCAAGAGAGCAATGTCGCAATTAACAGTACAGTTGCCTCAGCAAGGACCACACCTAATCTTCCTACAAGTCAACCACTGCACATACTACTTCCACATCCACACCATAGAGATGGCATCAGCACTCTGATATGAGGGGCGGTCAATAAGTTTTGCAATTCAGATATAAGGAAATGAGATATGAGGAAAAGTGTTTTATTATTTTTCAATATAACTACCCTCGACTTCAATGCACCTGCGCCACTTGTCCCTGAGGCTTTGAATTCCTGACAACCAGAAATCTCCCAACTGCTGTTCAATCCACTCCTGGACGGCGAGCTGGACATCTTCATCATCCCCAAACCGGCGTCCACGCAGTGCAGCCTTGAGCTGGCGGAATAAAAAGTAGTCGCTAGGGGCCAGATCTGGACTGTATGGGGGATGGTTGAGCTCCTTGAATCCGCACTCGCGCAGGGCAGCTTGTGCAACTCTGGCCTTGTGGACAGGGGCATTGTCGTGGAGGAGCAGGACACCGTGTGTCAACTTGCCGCGCCGCTTCTGATAGATGCACTTCTTCAACCCAGCCAGTTCCTCAATGTAATATTTATTGGCCTGTGATGGTCCTTCCACGAGGCACATAGTCCACCATCAACAAGATGGTGGCCATGATCTTCCCAGCTGAGGGTTGGGTCTGGAACTTGATGGGGGTTGGAGAGCCCCTGTGCTTCCAGGCCATGCTTTTGAGCTTGGTCTCGGGATACCAGTGATGGACCCACATTTCATCACCTGTCACTATGCATGACTTGAATCCTGCCGGGTCTTAGTTGTACAGGAGCAGCAACTCCTCTGAACTTTGACGATGTTGAAGTTGAGCATGGGGCGTGAGGTTTCTAGGGACCCAACGGGCAAAGACCTTGGTCATGGCCAAATTGTTGTGGATGATGTTGATAACACTTCCATGTGATATTCCAAGTTCTCGCTCGATTTCTTCGACCTTGACCCGTCGATTTTCGAGGATCATCCTCTCCACACGGGCCACATTGTCCTCGTTGGTCACGTCTGATGGGCATCCTGGATGGTGGGTCATCTTCAAGGGACTCACAACCATGGCGCAACTCCCTATTCCAGCAAGCAATGGTTGCATAGGAAGGGGCAGTGTCGGTGTACTCTGAAACCATGCATTCATGGATCTCTTTTGCATTCTTGCCTTCCTTGGTCAAAAATTTGATCACTGCACACTGCTCAACCTTCTCCATTGTTGAAAAATTTGTGACTGACGATCTGTGATCAGCTACTGCTTCTTAAATAGACGAGGCAGGAGCGTGCGGCTGCAGGTCCTGACTTGTCATAAGTTGTCCTAACCCCCCTACAAACAGCCATCCCCCTTCCTCTGTTTTGTCCTACTGATTCGCAAAATTTATTGACCGCCCCTTGTATATATATATCATCAAAAATGTAAAACAATCAATCATTCAACACTCACCATAAATACTGCAACTGTTTCCTTCTGGTTGTTCTTGATGATGGTCGAAACATAGGGGAGGGGGTCACAGGGGAAGGGGATGCTAGAAGCCCCATGGACTGTATTCCGTTGAGGGCTTTATCATTTTCTTGGCAGGCTTCAGAAGCTTTTATGAAGCCTCCCATGAGGTAGGTCCACTCATGCCTGCATAATGTGGACACGTCAGAGAGAATAGTTAACACATACCCCACATTATGCTCTCACACAGATATGTGCACATTGAGAAGCACAAGATTCCTGCCATGGTGTTTAGTTTTGTAGAGTCAGTGCCATATCTTCAAATAGAAGGACTCATTTCTTTTTCTTGCTCTCATGAGCCTGCTGTAATTTTTTTTCAGTTTTGAAGGTTTCCACATGTTTAATAAATATAACTAACTATAACTAAATTTACTAAATATAACTAAACACACAGGAATCTACACAAAAATGAATTCTTAATTTGTGATAGACACAAACAGAAACAAACTGCCCGCCATTGTCAAAGTACTGACTTTATCAAATTATAAACCTTGATGCATGCAGTATAGGCTATTTATTACCAATAACAAAGTCTTTTCCCCCAATATAAGGAATATCGACTTTAATGTCACATTCCCTTAATGGTCAAAATGGATTCACTTCTCTCAAGGTATATAGACATTCAGTCATGAAATGCTCAAACGGTTGCTTATCCCTTAGTTCTTCACTTTCATTTCCGGGGTCTCATTCGATTTAAATTGGTTCAAGCTCAATTGCTATTGGAGATATTGAACCATATGATACAAAGTTATAGAGCTCCTTTATAAAGCGCATTTTCACAATTTTTTACTCAGGATTTTTCCATTTAAAAAAGTTCAATTACTCTTACAAACAAACGCTTTTGGGAATATTTTTTCACATTTGCAGTTATATATATATATAAATTTGTTTTTTCTTTATAGCAGTGTGCTATAGATTATGTAGAAGCGATTTACTATGCAAATTTCTCTTTCGCTAATACTGATATTACTGAATGAATATTAGTAATATTTACTATTTCTTTTCTTAAATTGTTATATTTTTATAATTAATATATATTTAGAAAGAGCTTTGAAAACCCTATTTAATTCTATAAAAATCATTGCAATTAATTAATTAGGTGAATTTTGGTGAATATTTTTCATGTTTTGGCAGTGTTCCCCTTAAGTCGCTCTTCACTTTAAAGCTACCCTCACTTCTTTGACTACAGCTGCCAATTTAGCGTCATTAGTAAAAATTGTCATTTTGCTATTTATATAAACTATAAATAATAAAAGGACTTAGAACGGATTGCTGAGTTAGCCACTAATAATGTCCCTGCCCTCTGACCTCACCCCATTCAGCACAAATCTCTGTTTCCTGTCTTTCTACCATTCAGCTATCCAATTCAAAACATTACCACATATCCCATGCATTTTTAATTTGTAAACTAGTCTCCTATGTGAAACTATATCAAAAGCTTTCTAAAATATAAGTAAATTACATCAACATTCTCTCCCTTATCTAATTGTTTAGTTACATAATCCATAAAACACAGTAAATTTGTTAAACATGATCTACCTCTTCTAAACCCATGTTGCTAAGCATCATTTATTAACTTACCACTCTCTAGATAGTCAGAAATTTCTTTCTTAACTATCTTCTCAAGAATTTTACAAAAGATAGAAGTTAAGCTTACTGGTCTAAAGTTATTTGGGTCCTCTTTACTTCCCTTTTTAAAAATTGGCACTACATTTGCTAATTTCCAATCATTAGGTATTTCTCCAAACTTTAGTGATCTAGTATATATCTTCTAAAGAGCTACTGCAATACTATCTACACCTTCTTTGAGTAACCTAGAATGAATGTTGTCTGGGCCGGATGGATGACTTACTAGTATTTAACTCCAATATAAGCCCTTTAATTATTTCCCTATCCACATTAATGGTGTTCAACACTACTTCCCTTGACCTAGAATTATTATCAATTAATCTATCTGGATTCTGTTATGTAAATACTGAAGAAAAATCATAATTAAAAACCTCTACTATTTCCTCATCAGATTCTTTTAAAACCACTTCATATTGAATAGGCCCTCGCACACCTTTCAAATGAGAACATATTTAGTACCCTCGGTCTATCTCCATATTCAAGCTGCTTCAAGATGATGATCTGGATGAGGGACTTGATGGACTCTGTCATCAACTCCCTTTTTTGTTCAGGAGAATCTTTCAGTATATTTAGTTGGTGATATTTTTGAGTGAAAGACTGTTACAATTTAATGCGGAGATATTTGGCCAGTGCGATTAAAAGAAGAAATGCAGCTGATAAAGTTGCCAGGGGACAATTTTGTCTGCCAGTGTGTGGATGTTTGAGAATAGCTGTTGACATTGCAACAGCAAGTCCTCTCAGTTGGAGCATTTTGCTAAGGATGGCACTTTCCTTAAGAGAAAGGGGGGGGGGGCACTTCCAACAAACACTAAAGAAGAGGGCTGGAAAGGAGCCTAGATGATTGCACACATTGTTATAAGCATGGAAGTGCTGTATTACACTGAGTTAGGCAACACGTTATTAACCTAGTTTTAATATACCCTTTATATTTCATTTGTCCCTTTAAAATAGGGTTGTATACTTTTTTTTATTGAGTATTTAGTTTGTCCATTTAGAAAAAGATTGTAGAATATAGGGTTGTATACCACATACACTTTGACTTTATTGCTGATAATTTCCTTATACCATGACTAAATTCTTGCCTTAAAAAGACAACCTGACTTTCTAGCACCCAAAATATTTGATTAAAATAATCATTTAACTCGACTATTCACCACACTACCTGGAAGGGTCCACAGGTCCTTAAGGAGGTAGTGTGTGCTTGTGTGAGGTTTGGGCAGTCCATAAGTAGGTAAGTGATGTTGTCTGGGCTTTGATTACTTCTGGTGCTTGTTGGTCTCATGGCAATGTTTATTCCGTGTTTGAGTGGCCTGACCTGAGTTAAGAAAGGATTACTCAGTGTGTTCTATGTAGTGTATTCATAAAATGCCCATTTTTTTGTTGTTCATTTTATCACTTTTATATTATCTTCTGATCTTCCAGCCATTGCAATATTTGATAACTGAAATCATGGATAATAAGTCCTTTTCACAAACTGTTGCTGCTATGACTAAACAGATGAATTACCTGAGGCTCAATGGATTTCCAGGTAAGGAGATTCTATTACAGTGACTGGACATAAGTATTTGCACAACTCTATTTGTGATGTATTTTGAAAAGTTTGAGATCTTATTTGGGGTAAAGAATACACATAGTTTGGAGAACATATATTTAAACAGAACATACAAAAATATATTGACAACTAGAAAATCAACTAAATAAAAAAATGTATGGGACAAATGTATTTGGACAAAATTAATATCATGTTAAATAATTGTTAGTTTATTGCACAATTTGAGTATCTTGATTTAAACACATCTTATAAAGCTGCCAAAAACTTCCAGAAGCACATGAAATGTAAACAACCCACGATCGGCACAATCATTACCTATCCAGAATTTGTTGAAGGTGAATACAATGCTGAAAGTCAAAGAAATACCCAAAGCTATTCGAAAGCAAATAGTTGGACATCATAATGAAGAATTAACCTATAGGCAAATTGCTGAACGTGTTAAGGTTCCATACTCAACTGTTTGGGCAATAGTTCGGAAGCATCGAGAGACTGGTGCAATCTCCAACCTACTAAGAGTTGGAGCTCCTTGTAAGATCAGGGGCTGCTCTCGATGCTATATGCTGCGTAATGTGATGAATGCGCCCATGGTTTCTAGAGAATTGCATCAAAGTGGTCTACATGCATTCACTCCATGTAGAACTCCCTTTCTTACAGCAAAACATGTGAAGAATCGTTTAACGTTTGCCAACGACCATCTTGACGAAAGAGTTGAGTTTTGGGAATGGGTTGTATGGTCCGACAAAAGCAAAATTGAACTTTTCGCCCGAAACAAAGCACGTAATGTTTGGAAGAAAGCAGGGGCTGCCTATGATCCCAAGAACACCATCCCTACCATCAAGCATAGAGGAGCCAACATCATGGTGTGGGGCTGTTTTACTGTCCATGGTGTAGGGGAACTCGACATCATTGATAGAAAAATGGATAGTTCCATGTACAGGCAGATACTGGAGCAGAAGCTGCTTCCGATTGCAAAAAAAATCTACGGACGGTGCAAGTTGATCTTTCAGCAAGACATTGACCCCAAACATACAGCGAAATTAAGAAAGAATGGTTCATAAATAAGAAGATAGGTGTCCTTAAGTGGCTTAGCCAATCGCCTGACCTCAATCCCATTGAAAATTTGTGGCGATTATTCAAAACTGCTGTGCACAAAAGGAATCCAAAGAACCTTGCTGATTTGAGGATTATCTGCATGCAAGAATGGAACAAGATACCACAAACAGTGTCAAAAGTTAGTTTCCAGTTACAATAATCGTCTCCATGCTGTTATTACAAATAAAGGTCACGCCACTAAATACTAAAGACTTGTTTTTTGTTTTGGCCAAATACTTTTGTCCTATACATTTTTTGTTTAGTTGATTTTCTGGTTGTCAATGTATTTTTGTATGTTCTGCTTAAATATTCTGTTAAATATATGTTGTCTGAACTACGTGTATTCTTTACCACAAACCAGATCTCAAACTTTTCAAAATATATCACAAATAGAGTTGTGCAAATACTTATGTCCAGTCACTGTATATTTATAGTGAACATCTCTATTTAGTATATCTGTTTAGGAGTGTTACATGGTCTCATAGTCCCTTACATTCAGATTTTCACTTCCCCTAACTGATTCACATTAAACAGAATACTCACCTTACCTGAATATGCACCCCATCCCTTTGGTAGAGGTCTCCTAGGGTACCTTCTTTCCTTGTTGTTACTCCATGAATCATGCTCTTTGGACAACTCCCACTCAACCATAGACTCGCACTACTAACCATCACCATAAACCCCACACATACTCCACATTGATGACATTACTTGAAAGGCCATATATAAAGTAGTAAGTACTTACTACTAACACATAAACTCAACACACAAAAACCAACTTTAGAAAGCAAAAAAACACACATAATATGCGCCCACCTTAAATTATGCATCCCCAGCCTGACCGGCCTATGTATTTAACACAAACCTCCACAAGTTACAAAAAGTCCCAGAATGTGCCTTGCGCATCATAACTGACTGAACAAAAACCACTGCCTCCACACTGGAACAAAAATTCTCTCCAAAGCAGAACAAAAAACACGATTGGTTTATTGTAGCATTTATTATCTTTGATCTGGTTTTACTTTTGCTATACTTTCTATTTACATATCTTCGATATGTTGGAAAAGTTTTCACCCCTGCACACTATTTAATACTCAGGAATATTTCTTTTGATTTTCCACTCATTGTCTGTCTCTTAAACATCTTTAAAATCCATAGATTGGTTCTTACTTCAGTTTATTTTGGCCACTGCTTTCTTATTCAATATTCTCCTCTCCCATGCAACAAGAACTTTAACTCTACCTCACATTTTTCTTATTTAGCCTTAACATTTGGAGAATTGCATGACCTGCTCATATTTTCATTTCATCCTTCTTCGCTATCTTTACAAAGAGGTTTTCAGTTTTTGTTTCTTAGTTTTAAGTAACACTCAAACTGTCCCATTTCTAAAGATTTTGAGAGTACCATTTTTTTTAATGAATGAATACCATATCCAGATTTGTGGCTCTTGAAAGAGGTGGATTAAATGTATGATGTGTAATGTGATTCTCTTATGGGTTTATATAGTATATATGCATCAAATTTTTAATCCAATAATTTGGTGGTTTGCAGGTCTTTGTAATGATGTTGCAGATATTGTTGAATCTGCCAACTTTCTTCAGTGGAATGAAAATTCTCTTGATGTCTTGACTGAAAGTGACTTTGAATATGGGACAAAGTGTGAAGAGTTAGTAGTTACTCTTCCTTATGCTGGGACAAATTTTACTGTCAAATTATATTTCAATCTTCATGAACCATGGATTCCCCCAGATATGAATTTCAGTGATTCACGATTCATGAAGAAAGTCAGTGTTAAAGACTTGGAAGAAATGGTAACTATTGAGAAAATAAGTGAACCTAGATATTTTGTTTATGTACCCATACTCATTCTTCATCAGATTTTATTTTTCACTATTTGCTTTCTCTAGTTTGATTTTTTTCTTCTGTCCATTGTGCCAGTGTGGGGGATCCTCATGCATGCTATCTGTCCCAATATTGGGATGATGGGAGTCGCTACTGCTTGTACCTTGTACTCAGAATGAGTTCATGCACACCTGATGGTGGCATAGTAGAATTTTGGGAGGAGGCAGGCCTCTCTACAGTATACAGTCTTGGTGGTAGTTACATGCTTCACGTAAAGGAAGGTTTCCCTCCAATGCCATTTCTCTTTGGTTTGGGCTGATTGTTTTGGTTTTGCTCTCTCTTTTTTTTAATTAGTTTTTTATGTAGCCTAAGAATTAGGCTGGATGGTTTTTCAGTGACCATGCCCTCAGTGGTAGCTGTCAGCAGAACTATTAAAAAAAAAGAGAAAAATCCAGGTTAGCCATCCAATTTGTGTTATTAGAGTATAGTTTTATATTATTATAGCCGATGTATTGTTAATGCAGTACAAGTGCTGTTATTCCTATTTTATTCTTTTCCTGCAGGTTCCGAGTTTAGATAACTGGAATTACTTATCAGAAGATATTATTGCTCAACTCCTCCTTCAATTGCACAAACTCTACAAAAAATATCAAGTAGGTTGATGTGGTTTGCTGTCATGCCTCCCTCTTATGGAAGGAGGGATTTTGATTTCGTACTGTTGGCCACTTTCTTATCTTGCATCATTGCACCTGCAGTACTCGTACATTTGGCACACCTATTCCTATCTTTAAGCTGTTTTACTTCCTTCCCCAATGATGGTACCAACTCTCCCCACCACCATAGCAAAATCACATATACTCCTTTCACTCATTACTATACCATCATGATAATTGTCATTATTACAACCATACCATATGGAATGAGAGCTTTGCTCTGGTAATGGGAGAAAAATGGAAAAAAAAGACCAAAAAGCATTCTTATCCTTCACTGCAAGTAAGCTACAAATCCTTAGTTGGCCACGATTTCTCTCAAATATTTCAATGCCCTCTTTACTTTAGTTTCTTTATAACATTCCAACATATCTTCAAAATTCATTTCATCATTTTTTTTTTCCCTCCTAAATTATTGGGTGTAAACCTGAAATGTAGACTGATATTTAATTATTTTAAGAAAACAATGTAAAATTATACATATGCTACAAGATGATGTAACCAATATTTAATGCAACCTCCTTTTGTGTCAATGACATGATGAGGTCTCTGTATGACCTGAGCGCAAGTGGCATGCTGGGTTTCAGCTAATATTTCTTTTAGCATTTTCCCAATTTGCATTTCAGAACTTCAACACTTTCATGAGATTTGGTACAGGCCTTCTGTTCAAGCATTGACCACACTCCAAAGTCCTAGGGGTTCAAATCTAGCAAACTGGCAGGCCAAAGTTCCTTTGATCAAAATCCCTTAAAATTTGCAGACACCAGTCTTAAACTGTTTTTACTCTGTGTGAGGTTGCTTAATCTTGTTAAAGGCTTACACCGGCATTTCCTAATGTTGCATCCATCCAGGGGATGACTTTTTTCTTAAACATCTCCAATGAAGAGGACAGCTGTTTTATTGGCCAGTTGATGTTATGCCCATCTACACCATCACTGAAGCTGGCTTCTGTGTGTTGTGTCTGCAGAACTGGAAGCTGCGAGTCATCAAAAAGCGGTTGAATGGGTATCTTTGCTCTTTCGACTTTCTTCTTTTTGGTGGGGTAGGAAAGCAGGTGTCCTTTAGCTATCTTGAATGGATGAAGTTTCAAAACATCTTGCTGCATTTTTTGCTTGGTCAAATGGCTCACTTTGAGCTATAAAGCGAAGTCTCTGACACTCCTCGGATTTTGCTTGATTTTGTTTGTTTTCTTGGAGGTTTGGGGTCCTCGCTAATCGAGCCTTTCTTTACAAGCTATTTGATAGCTTTAAAACACCCAAATCTGCTCACAATCTAAGCCATACATGCAGAAATGTCTCCATACACTTACCCATCACACCACTCATATCTTCACACACTTGACTCTTCCATTGTGGAACTTGCCTAAGGCTGTTTCATTACCACACTCCCCAAACACTGACCCACTTCCCATTGGTTTGTGGGAAAATGCATTACCACTTTATTAACCAAGGAGCACAACCCCCTCATTTATTATATCATGCAACCCACCCCCCTTAAAAAAAATCAAAGGTGTGTGTGTCCCTTAACAATTAAGTTTCAACAGATGGCCAATACAAACTTTGCCAACTGGATGGGGTTCTCTCAGAGATCCAGCACTCAGTTGTACTTGTCAGTCATGTTGTGAATGTGTTGCATTGTGTGGTTCCTGCTAGAATTAGGGGTAGATGTGTGTGTCAGTCCAGTGTGACATCTCTGTATTTAGTTTTGGGTGATGACTGCATTGGAGCCTTGTTAGGGGCCCCTGTGTATGACATAGCAAGGATGTTTCTTATGGGTCGATATAGAGTGGTGATTTGAACCAGAAAGTGGATGCTATGCTATTGTGTGTTTGTGTGTGTGGATTGTTTTGTGAGTAAGGGTTGCCTGGTTATGGAGAAATGGGATTCCTTGGTGTTTTGTACTGGTTTAATGAGAATTTTGGTCCACAGAGGTCAGATAGTGTTTTATGGGTACCATCATTATTTCCTAGTTTATTGGGGGTAATGTAAGAGTATCCCATTGCAAGGCAGTGCCTTTTGTCTCTTCCCTGCAGGATACAACTCTGTGTAGACTGTTACACCTGGTACTAGGAGGGGCGGTACGTTATTCCTGTCTGAGTGCCAATTTAGAAGACTTGTTTCACTGGGTTGACTTGGAACTTTTTGTAAGGATCTGGGGAAGCTGTTGCATCCACTCTTTTCCTCATTACTTCCTCCATCTAGGTTTAAGGACCTGAGCAGCTACCTCATGCCCTTTCAGAAGAAAGGCTTAGGAACCTCTATAAACTATGCCCGCACTTTGCAAGACCAGGACTTGAGGAGTCCTGGGCATTTGGACACGATTATGGGAAGATCAGTTTTGCCCAAATAACCCCTTTCCTGCACTACCTCTATGCGGCCGTTCTCGGGGATCCATAAGGTTGTACTGATTATGCGAGCCGGCTTTACTGCTTTTTTGGCTGGCATAGCAACTAAGAGTCTCGGGAGGGGTCCCGTCTTTGAGTCTGTCACATGACATGTTCAGATCCTGGCCTTCATGACGACTTAGTAAGGGATCCACCCTGCTTCTCTGGTTGCTCAGTTTGGAGTTGCAGCCCTTAGAGAAGGACCATCCCCTGGGCAACTTCTGTTCAATGTGTGCCGCTGCACAGGCATAAACACCACACAGCGCGAGTGGCTGGATGTGGGATCTATTCCACCAATTCCTTTCTTTTTCTCTTATTGGTCACATTTTCTGATATTTGTCTGTTAGCAAAAGTTCACGCAGCAAAACCCCACACAACCTTGATGTTGGGGTGGGTGAAGACAAAGATGATAACGCACCTCTGACTGGTAGAGGGGATTCCCTCTCAACAGCCTATTGGCAAAAGGTTTTCCCCTTTACCACACCAGAGCTGCCCTCGGGCAGCGCCACCTCTTTTAAGGAGGTGGCCTACCCGTGAGTTTTCAGAGGTCCCTATAACTTTCTCCTCTCCAATGTCTATGGGTGAGGGGTTCTCAACCTTACCTCCTTCCACACAGTTACCCCCATATCACTTTTATTTGAATAGCATTGCCCCCACCCCCACCCCGTCTCTCTTTCGCAGGGCCCTGCAAATAAGGCGAGACAAAGGGCACCTAAAATTCACTACTACTGGGAGCGGCTTGATGGGGCAACCCCCTTTAGAAGGGAGTAGCAGGGTCCACATTCCCATCGATACGCATCTGGTGATGCTCATAGGAGCCAGAATGCCCGCCTCACCCAATTTTTCTCCTGACTGACCTGAGTGCAAATAGGGAATGCATGGCTCACTGGGGTGACTACTCCTTGACTGGGTCTAGGGAAGCTGGTTTGTTCCCCTCTTCCTTTATGCACCCACTTTTGGCCTATGAGTACCCCCCCCCTCCCCCACACACACACTTTTCGCGCAAGAGGGTGGATAGTCCCCCTGATGCAACTGGAACCTCAAGGAAAGGCACAGCTTCCCGAGTGTCTTAGTGGACACTCCTATCTATATTCTTCTTTACTACATACCTTTGTCTACTCCATTCCAACTTTCACTCTTTCTTTCCAAAGAAGTCCTGGTGGCTGGGCACACTTCGTCCTCGTACCATAACCTTTCTCACTGGCAGGGCCGAAAGCTCACCTCGCGGATGTATTTGGTACGGGCTGTGCTGTGTTGCCGACGCTGTTCCCCGCTTCCAATGCACATATGGGGTGGCTATGCCATCCTCTATGGTTCAAAGCCCAAGGATAAAGTCACCATTACAGCGGGTCGGATTGTGAAAACCTATCTTACCTCAAAGCTACAGGTTGAGCATGTGTATATGATCACATTCTGGACGTTTCTGATCCATTGGGGGTTATAGTTTCATGCATTTTTTTTTCATTTTTATGGTGACAATGGCGAACAATGGTGTGTTTCCGTTGATGCATGGAGATCCGCCCCAAGAGTGGCCTCGCTTCCCCCTCTCCATAGGTGTTGTGGTGTGTGAGAAAACCAGACACACCTCTCAGACCGGTGTGTGGGCTCCCTTCAAACCATCAACATGCAGCAAAGGTGTTCCTTCTTTGTCATCGGTTATCCTAGCGGAGGGGGGCTTCCCTCTTTTATAATTACGGTTTGAGGGCTTCCCCCTTACTCGTAGTCATCTCTTGATGAATCTATAAGCGGCCGCCCTCCCTCAACCCTTGCTTTCTCATGGGTTCACCAACTACTGGATGAGGCAGAGGTAGCGCCGCCTGGGTTCCCGCCCTCGATGGACCAGGCGAACCCCCTTAGAGGGGTAAGGGGCAGTATAGTCCCCTTCGTCCTGCCTCCTCAACTTAGAGATGCTTGGGGCCATCTTCCCCTCCCACCTTTATCCTTGATGTAGATTGGCAAGCTGCCCCGGCCTGCCCCAATGACATGTGCTGTTGTTGTTTATAGTTTTCCTGGGTCAGATGGCATCTCGCTTCCTCCGCCCGCGTGGGAGACATTACATTTTTTCCTCCCTACCTCTTTTCAGTGAGGCGGGCGCCCCCCAGGAATGACCCCTTTCCCCGGAGGGTCGAAGGTCCATTAATGATGCAATAAAGTGTGAGGTTAAGGCAATCGATGAGGTGTTTTGTCTTATGGGGCTCGATTGCACCTAGTGCATGTTGGTGTTTGTGTCAGCTTTGCTCTGTGTTTGTATTGTTGCAGTATGGGTGAGTGGCCAGTTCTAGTTGGGATAGGAATATTGTGTGATTTCTGAGGAGTGGATTTGTGAGGTTGCTCGTTTAGGATGCGGTTATGCGCGGCAGTGCGTATGTGTTCGCAAGTGTTGGATTGTGTGGATACTTTTTATCAAGGTGTTGATTGGGGGGAGAGGTTATCGAGCTGAGCTTGGAAGTAGGGGGCTGGGGATATCGTTTTTTTTGTCTGAGTTGTGGTGGTTGTTTTGTGAGGTGATGATTGGGGTGAGTAGGGTTTTGTGCTCTGCTAAAGTGTTGGGTTCCTATCATGTCTAGGTGTACTTTAGTGAGAGACTAAAGGAGAAAGCTTTGATCCTACAGTCTGGGCTGTACACTCTACGCAGAAAGCCCCTAGCATGCCCCCTCACAAACCCCATTCATGCACATCTTATCCAATCCCTCCCCAACCACACTCCCTCACAAACCCCCATCAAGGACACCTTTTAGAGGCTCTTCCAACCCTTCTCACACTCTGACACACACTAGCATATTCTCTTTCCAGGTCTATTTCCATCCATTCTTCTTACATGTCCACACCATCTCAGAACACTTTCAATCACAACGTCATTCACACCCTGAACATCTCTTTGACACATTCGTTTAGCACACCAAGCATCTCTCTATCAAGTTGTCATTTGCACTGCTCTCACTTGAGATCTTTCCTTCTTCGTCCATACCAGTCTCACTCCCATACACCAACCTTGACACCAGCATACTCTCATTCAGTTTCCTGCGACATTATTACCCTTGATGGTACTTGCCATTTGAGCTAAAATGCTTAAAGAATCCTGGTGGCACATTCCACATTCTAACTATTAGCATTCACTAACGTTTTAATCGCCCCAGAGCCTTTCCTACCATTTAAAACATTTTGGTTGCAATCTGCGTCATCTCTACCACTCATTTACAATGCTTCTTAGATAGTTGAAACCCCCCACTAGTTCAAGGGTAACAGCACACACTAATACCACGCCCCGACCCATTCTCACCCCAATCTCAGTCGCCAGATAGCCCCTTGAAAAAAAATAAATCTCACCCCAATCTCACCTTATTTTCTACTTTAACATGTACCGCCCTACTTTCTTTTACACCCCATCAAAAGCTTCCACTATCGCCAGGTCATCGACATATACCCACATTAGATTGAACTCACTCCTCATCAATTTTACACCCCTTTCCTTCACTCCCATACATATGTACTCTCAATAATTCATCTATAAAGATTTATTAAACAGCCATGGCGTCTCACACAACCTTGTCTAATCCCCCTTATCTCTCCACTTACTCAAGTTATTTACGCACGTCTTACTGTCAACATAAACACTTCCATACTATGCAGTTACAATAGCTATGATAAGTCTATTTGATACAGTCATTTACCTGACGAATCAGGAGAGTCCCTCAGCCGTGCCCAATGCATTGCCAAGAGGGATAACCATTGTTATCCTAATCGCATTCCATAATTGCAGTTTTCTTCATACCATCCAACAGTTTGCTACTCACTCCATACATTAACACCTGCCATAAATCTTCTTATCCCTTCCTTTATCATCTCTTGCTACTTTTATATTCCATAACCAGATATAGTACCCAATTTACACCCTCGGAGCCATTAATATTTAAATTTACATCCCCATGCAACTCATTCAAAGTATTCCCACCATCTTCTTTTGAGCTCCTCTTTGTTCATCCATCCCTGCCATTCTTGTGTTCACACAGCTATTCTTCTTCTGGTTCCTCGCCTCACTCACTTCCTTCTCGAATATCTTCCCGTTTCCATCAAGATCCTCATTCATCTTTCCCCCAAATGCTTCATTTGCTGCTTTCCTACTATCTTCAATCTTGTTTCATCTTCCTTTTTATCTCCTTGTATGTTTTTAAAACTGTATTTTCCTGACATCCTCATCTACACTTTCATCATTTGCAAGTAAACCTTTTCGCTTTCCACTACGTGCTTCACATCATTCCACCATTCATCATTTTGCATTTCTCTCCAGTTCTGGTATCTCCACTCACGGCTTTCTCACCACCTACCAGTAGTACTTCCTTAAATTTTTCCACATTTGCTCGGACTTATTTCCTCTCTTCGACCCTCAAGCGTTTTCACATACTCTTCTTTTTCTCTCTGACTCAATAACCTTTTACTTCTAATTCTACCTTCCTTACCAATCTCTAGGACCTAAACCTCTCTCCCATGAGACACCTGGGTCCCACTGGTAAGGCTCTCCGCTGCGTCTCCCTCCTAAACTTACCATCTTTAAATACCATTGGATTTAATCGTATAGACTCTTTCACATAATGTCTGGGACCCAGACACAACTTAACATATTCACAACATACTAAATACTTGCACATCTTAGAAACTACAGAAACTGAGTGCTGAATCTCTAGGACAAGTACTCGTGGTCGGCATAGTTCATTGACGTTCTCCTTTTCTCTTTATTGAAACCCTGGTTGTCTACAGTAGAGGGAAGGTTTGCCTTTGGTAGCTAGTTTTGAAGTGCTATGAGAGTAAAGTGGGTGTGTAATTTTTCTGGGTCAGTGCGGCTCATAGAAAGTTAGGTAAAACTTGTCACAATAGCAGTACCTCAAAAGACTGCTATCTAGTCTGAGGAGGTACTATTTTGGGAAACCCCCTAACATACAGCATGAAAAAAGGCATAGTAGGTTCTCCCAACCCGCTTCTGCTGGTATAGAACAGCGGAAAGGATACTTGACTGCTGCAAAAAGTAACGGCCAAGGATTTGAACAGCAAAGCTGAGATGTGAATCTATCTACAATAGGATCTATACCCGAATTTTTCTGAAATTATTAACTACCTCTGCAAATAGTTCATTCCATGTTGCGAATATTCGAAATGTGAAGTAGTTGCCAATAAAGAAGTTCTCAACCGCGGGGGCGAAAGCTTCCAACCGCGGCCCCGTAAGGGGCGCGGCGATTTGCCATCCTGGCCGCCGTGCTGACGGGACTCAGCACTCCGTCCGGCCCCAGCTTAGCCTCTCTTCCTTCCTTCAAAACACTTGTTTCCTCTCTTTTCACACAACCTCTCCCACAACTTTCTCTGGTCAGCCTCTAATTTCACAGGGTAGATGCTGACCTTCTTCGTAAGCCAACCGTCCCGGATCGGGGATGAGGGGGGAGGGGACAATGTTCCCTAACCCCTGAGCTGCGGTTTGGGATGTTTTTTTTTTTTAACAAACTGCTTCATCCCCACCCATACCTCCCTCACATCCCTTTTACTCTCCTCTTCACAATCTATCCTTTTACGCTGCGTTCAAGGTGGAGCCGCCATGCCGATGGACTGCCAGGCCACCAGGCGGGAGGGGTATCCCAAATGGCGGTGCCTGGCTCTGCCAGGCCTGTAAGCACCTCTTGCAGTGCGGGCAACTGCAAGATGTTATAAGCTATTGCGTCCCGTGGCACAAATAGGGTCACCATACCCATGGATGAAAATAAAAAAAACCTAAATCTCTCCCCATTCCCCCTTGTACATCGACAGAGCCGCCCTCGGGCAGCTTCATCGAAAAAATGGAGGTCCTCCCCCTGTGCTTGCGCAGGGGACCCTCCATATTTCTCTAACCGGAGAGAAGGCTTACTCCTCTCCTTCGCCTACGGGTGCAGGGGACTCCCCCTCACCACCTTCTCTGGAGGTGCTTTCGGGCACCTCCCTTTTTCCAGCGGCAGTCCACTCTTTTCTTTCCAAGGGGACTGCCAAGAAAGCCAGCAGGCAGCCCTTAGCCAGCCGCTCACAATCGAAGCGGCTTGGTAGGGCAAACCCCCTTAGGGGGGCGAGGGAAGCCAGGCCCCTTCGGTCGCTTCCCTCAAAAGACCTGCTGGCAAGAATTTTAAACCTTGCTGGGGTCAAGGCCTGTGCCTCCCCACACAAGACTGGCGACACTGCCAAGGGGACCTGTGATGTCCTGGGAGGGGATGGCCAACTGGAGGCCCCTCCTGTGATAAACATGATCCTTGAGGAGACCCAGCCTCAGACGGTAGGGCCTTCCATGGGGGGGGAATTCGGGCTCGGCGCCAAGCACCGAACCCGAATCCGCCCCTATGCAAGGTCCTCCTCAAATGGCTGAGGTCTCCGAGGCAGTAAAAGGAGGGGAGGGATCTCCTCCGACAGGTGCCCCTACGACAACCAGGACCTTCTCCATTTCGGAGAGGGACCTGGCTGAGGCCGGTCCATCTGGCCTGGGGGCTTCTGCCGGCGGAGGTGAAAAGCGGGTTCATTCCCCGCCCTCCTCTCCAAAAAAGAAAAAGACAAAGAAGACGAAAAAGACTCGGGGCTCCTCTCCATCTGCGGGGGCTGCGGGGACGGATGGGTCTGCTACCACTTTGGTAGGGGACCAAGCCAAGATCGGCACATCCGGCCCCTCTACCCCCTCGTGTGCGGAGCCCCTGACCAAGACTAACACCAAGAGTGCATAGGGCGGAGCCTCGATGACATCGGGGCCCCTCATTCAGAGGTTACCTGACGTTTTCGAGCCCGCTGGCTTCAAACGCTTCCTCGTTAATCGCTCCACTGATGGCACCATGTTGTCCAAGGGCAACATGATCCATCAGAGGAGAGGATTAGCTAGTGCAATTGGTAGAGAGCCGAAGGTGACCCGTTTCTCGGACGGGAGCCTTCTGGCGAATGCGGCGAATTCCTCCGAGGCGGCCAAGATAAGTGCTCTTCGGACACTTCATGGCACCCCGGTGAGTGTGACGCCGCACTCTACCATGAACTTTGTGAAAGGAGTAGTTTATGCGAGGGAACTCGTTGACTACTCCATTGAGGACATCACCCTAGAGCTGGCCGACCATGGGGCGGTCAAGGTCGATCGTGTGATGAGAAAACAGGGAGGGGCTTCGAGACCCACCCCTACACTCTTCGTCACGTTCGACAGTGACAAGCTCCCTGAGTCGGTGCGTGCCGGTTGGTACCGCTACCGCGTGAAGGCATTCGTGCCACTGCCGCGGCGGTGCTATTACTGTCACCGCTTCGGCCATACGAATCGCTCATGTAGACGTGCAAAGTCGGGGTCACCCGAAGTCTGTGTAAATTGCTCCAAGGTCGCACACGATAAGTCCAAATCGTGTGTGGCCAAGTGTGTCAATTACGGAGAGCCGCACCCTGCTTCTTCGAAGCAATGTGGTGCATATCTCCTGGAGAAAGAAATCGTGGCCGTTCAGGCCCAGGATAGACTCTCATTCCGCGAGGCTAAGGACTTGGTCCTGGCGCGCCCAGCTCTGCCTGGGACGTCATATGCCTCAGTAGTTCGAAAGGCACCCTCTGCTCCTGGCCCATCCAGGCCAACGAGCACGGTTGTTTCCGCGCCCATTCGGAGCCCTTCTGCGGGCTCTACCCAACCCGGGCGCTCCCCTGGTAAAGCTGGCGGCAAAAAGGGTTCATACCCAGCCCCGGCTAAAACAAGGGCTCCCCCCTCTTCCCCCAGCGTGACCGTTTCCCGCAAGGCGAAACGGCCACCGAGTCGTTAGACTCACAGGAGGCAACACCCCTGAAGATGGTCGCTAGGCCATCTTCAGGGGTTCCTAAAGCTGTCCCCCGAAAGGAGGACAGCAACAAAGGAGCTTGGCTCCTTCGCCTACGCCCCGAGGTGGAGCGAGTGGCTCGGAGACGGTGGTTCCTCGAAAAGAGGGCCCCCCGCCTCCGAAGCCGCAGCGCCCGCCTAAGGTTTCGAGGCGGAGGGAGGAAAAGACTCGCATGGCGAGCCCAACCTCCCCCAATAAGTCCTCGAAGGCGACAGCGCCTCCAGCGCTTTGTCCGGCCAACAGTGCCCGGGGTTCTGCCCCCGGGAAGCGTACGGCCATTCCCGTGAGGGTCTTCAATTCGAGGAGGGCCCCCGCGTCTCCTCCGAGCTAGGCCTGGAGGGCATATTCCTTCAATGGAATTGCCGTGGACTCCGGGCCAACTGGGAGGAGCTGCGGAGGCTCGCCTCGTCCCGTTCCCCGTTAGCTATTTTTTTGCAGGAGACCATGCTAGGCGCGTGCCCCCTGCCTGCCCTCCCGGGGTATAAGGGTCTTGCGACCCCACCACCGCGGGATGGCCGGGCTGGGGGATGCGCGGTTTACACCCGGCATGATGTCTCCGTTCTTCCTTTCTCTTTAGATACCTCCTTTCAGGCAGTGGCTGTGCAGCTGCACCTGGATAGGAGGTATACTATCATTTCTGCGTACATTCCACCGTCAGCTGACTTCGACGCGGGGGACTTCCGCCGCGTCGTGGCACGGTTGCCGAGGCCCTATCTCTTGCTTGGAGATCTGAACGGCAGGCATCCTCTCTGGGGAGATTACTCCATAAATCCCAGGGGACAAGTCCTTGCCGATCTGATCGAAGAGCTTGAGATGGGTGTCCTAAACGTGGATGAGTTTACGCATCACTGTCCTAGAACCGCTTCATTTTCTTGCCTTGACCTATCTTTGTGCTCTTCGGATGCACAGCCTGATTTTGATTGGGGGGTGGTCGATGACCTCCATGGTAGTGATCACTTTCCCATTCAAATATCATTTTCAGGGCAACTGCCGCCTGAGAGACCACCTCGATGGTGCTTGGCGCGGGCGCGGTGGCCTGCATTTCAGGAAATGACTGAATTCTCTATCTCAGTCGAGGAGTTTAGGTCGGTAGATGAGGCCGTTGAGTTCTTCTCCGGCAACCTCATCGCCGTGGGCCTGACTAATATTCCTAGGACGTCTGGCTGTTTTGCACGCCGACCACTCCCATGGTGGTCGGCCGAGTCTGAGACGGCCCTCAAACAGAAGCGCTATGCCTACATGCGCTATAAGCGCCGCCCGAACGATTTCACTGTCGCTGAATTTTGTCGGGCTAGGGCTAGGTTCCGGTATATTTCGAAGCACGCCCGCCGCTCTTCTTGGCGGGCATACGTGTCTTCACTTTACCTCCAGAGGCGGAGAACCCTTCAACGACAAGTTTACTGTGAGTGAGTTGCGTTCCGCTCTCGCTTCGTGCGCGGACACCGCCCATGGTCCGGACGATGTCCCGTACGCCATGCTTCGACACCTGGGTGAGCGAGGCATGGCCTTTCTGTTAGATTTGTTCAACAGGATCTGGGTGGAAGGTCTTCTCCCAGACTCCTGGCGAATCGCTACTGTGCTCGCCTTTCGCAAGCCGGGGAGAGATCACTCTACTTCGACCGGTTTCCGCCCAATCTCTCTAACCTCTTGCTTGTGCAAGTTGATGGAGAAATTGGTAAATGTTAGATTAGCCTATTTCCTGGACAGCGGAGGCCATCTGTCTTCTGCACAGTGCGGCTTCCGTAAGTTCCACTCCACGTCGGATGCTCTGCTCCGACTGGAAAGTGCCGTCTGCGAGGTTTTCCTTCGTAGACAGCACTACGCCACGGTGTTTTTTGATCTGGAGAAGGCCTATGATACCGCATGGCGATACGGTATCATGGAGACTCTCCACACGATGGGGGCGAGGGGACGCCTCCCAATGTTTATATCTGAATTTTTGCGAGATCGTCGATTCCGCGTACGGGTGGGGGGAGCCCTCTCCGGCCCAAAGGAGCAGGAAGAGGGTGTCCCGCAGGGAAGTGTCCTCAGTGTCACACTCTTTGCCCTGAGCATCAACGGCATCACCTCGGTGCTGCCGGAAGATGTTCTCGCTACGCTCTACGTGGACGACCTTTCGATCTCTTTTGGCGCGGCCCAGATGCCAACTCTGGAGCGTCGACTCCAACAGGCATTGAACCGCGTCTCTCGCTATGCCGAAGCGCACAGGTTTCGGTTTTCTTTGGCCAAGACTAAGGTGGTGCACTTCTGCCGCCATCCACGGCTTCACCCCGACCCAGATTTGTTTCTTAATGGGTTGCGCCTGGATGTGGTTGAGTCGCACCGTTTCCTTGGTCTTGTATTCGACCGACGCCTCACCTGGGAGGCTCATATTCGCAGCCTTAGGGTCTCTTGTACCCGCGCCATGGACATTCTCCGTTCCGTGACGTTCAGCGCTTGGGCCGCTGATAGGGCTACCGCCTTACTTTTTTATCGATCCTTTGTTCCCTCGAAACTCGACTACGGATTCGAGTTTTATGCATCCGCAGCCGAGCGTTTATTGCGGAAGGTGGATTCGATCCACCACACCGGCCTTCGCCTTGCGACCGGTGCCTTCCGCACTTTCCCCATTGGGAGCCTGTTGGTCGATGCTGGGGAGATGCCACTCGCTCTGCGCCGCGTGCAGTGCATCACTCGCCTGTACGCGCGAGCCCGGCGCCTCCCTCAGTCGCCAACAGCTCTCACTGCATCCGCAGCTGATCTCGATGGTGCCTATGCCGCCGAGAGACGCCAGTCATACCCTAAGCCCCTTGGGTTTAGGGCCAGGAAACTCCTTCGAGAAGTAGATATAGCTCTCGGGCCGGTGGCGCCCCTGGTTCTGCCCAGGACGCCACCCTGGAGGGTACCACATTTGGCTATTTGTCGCCACGCCTCTGCTCCCAAAGCTTGTACTGCGCCGGGAGTATTGCGTTCGACCTTTTTGGAGCACACATCGTGTCACGCTGGTACCGTGCCAGTGTATACGGATGGCTCCAAGTCCCAAGAGGGGGTCGGCTTCCACGCCGTATCCCCTCTGTATGAAGTCAGCGGGGCTCTACCAGGCGCTGCGTCTGTCTTCACGGCTGAGCTGGTGGCAATACACCACTCGGTACGGGAGATTACGCGACGTGCCCGGTTCGGAGACCGGATTGTGATCTATAGCGACTCACAAAGCGCCCTGAGTGCTCTCGGGTCATTGGAATCTCCGCATCTCCTGGTTCGCGATATCCGTGACGCAACGGTTTTGGCGAGCCGGGCAGATGTCGAGATTATCTTCTGCTGGGTTCCTGGACATGTAGGAATTGCGGGGAATGAGGGCGCCAAAGAGTCCGCGAGGACTCTGCGACCGGACCAGCGTTTCGCTCTTCCTCACACTGACTACATGGCAGGAATACGGGCAGCTCTTCGGACTGCTTGGCAAAGAAGATGGGAGACGGTCGAAGGGAACTTAAAGTTGCGTGCCATTGCGCCGCGACTGTTCCCATGGACCTATCCCCCAATGCCGCGGCGGCTTCAGGTTGCTTTCTGTCGTCTTCGAATCGGACACACTCGTGTGACGCATCGCTACTTGATGGAGCGCTCGCCTGCGCCCTATTGCAACGACTGCGTCGTCCCCCAGACTGTTCGGCACATTCTTGTCGAATGTCCCAGTCTGGGTGATCTTCGCGCACGATACCTGTCCCGGTACCGGGATGGGCGGGGTCGCTACCGCCTGTCCCTTGTACTCGGGACGAGTGCGTGCACCATGACTAGTGGACTTATTGACTTTTTGGGGGAGGCTGTCCTTCTCCCTTTCATTTAACCCAGTTTAATTGTTGTTGTTGTTTTTGTTATTGTTTTTTTATTGTTATTGTTATCTCTTTTTATTGTTTCCTGTTTAATTTTTAAAATAGCCTAGAACTAGGCTGTTTGTTTACGACGACTAATGCCTAAGTCGGCAGTCGCCAGATAGCCCCTTAATTAAAAAAAAAAAAATTCCAACCGTGGTTCCTTGTCCTATTTTGTCAGAGTATAAAGTTCTGATGATAAATATTCTCCAATAATTTCGAACACCTCTATCAGTTGACTGTTTTTTCAAGTCTATCAGTCGCGTCCCCCTCCCTCTCTGGGATCTTTTCTTCAGGGGTTGTTCCCAGAGAGGCTCTGGCCTTCTCGTGGCGAGGGGGTCAGCCCTGGGCCCCCTAGGGGACCCATGGTGCTGCCAACAAGACTTTTAACATACCCCTCTTTCTTTCCTCCTCTATTTCGCTCTTCCACTGCCCTTTATTTCCCCCTCTTCCTTCACCTATCTAGTGGTCCATATCAATACCCGACCTCTGCTCGTTTAATGTTTTGGTTCTGAATTGTTCTTTCATGAAGGTGAAAGAGGCTGGGCATCTCCACCGCCTTCGTCTACCGAATGCCCAAGGAGAAACCCATCGTTGGCCCATTTTCTCCGTGCGTAGGAGAACTCGGGCAGCCTCTTAGGGTTATAAAGATGGTGTGGTGGATCCGTATCCATTCTCCAAGAGGATATACCGGACGTAACTGATTGTATAGTTGCAGTAGTGCCGGGCCCTTGTAGGCCTCCATGGTGGGGAGCCCCGAGGGAGAATGCGAAGTTTTTTTCTTTTTGCAATGGCTAGCCATAAACCAAAAACCTCCCCTTCTCGTAAGGGTTCTCGTGCCAAACGTTCCTTAGCTTCCCTTTCAGCCTTTCCTCGCTCGTTGGACCCCTATTCCAACGAAGTAGACCCAGATTTTGATTATCCTCGCTTTCTTGTCATGAATTCATCATCTGACATCCCACTTGCAAAAGTCGATGTGTTTGACGTCAATGAATCTTTTGAGTCCCGCTGTGGTGAACCCCGCCGGATGTGTTCAAGAGGAAGTGGTGATGTCGTAGTCGAGGTGTCATCCCACTCTCAACACAACCTTGTGCGAAATCTATCTTCGATAGCTGAAATTCCAATAACTGTCTCGCCCCATCCGCGTCTGAATTTCGTCAAAGGTGTCGTCCGTTCAAACGAACTAAAGGACTACGACCCCACCCGCCTTCAGAGTAAGCTCAGTACCCAACGTGTCACACACGTACACAGGGTAACTAAAACATTAGGCTCCACTAAAGTTCCAACCGCCACACTGATTTTAACATTTGAACGACAAGAACTGCCGCAGTATATTAAAGCTGGGTACCTTCGTGTCCCGGTAAGTCCCTACATCGAACTACCCAGACGCTGCTTCAATTGCAATCAATTTGGACATGTTGGCCGAGCTTGTCGGCACCATCGCTCCTGCGTGAATTGTAGCTCTGACTACCATGGCCCCGAATGCACCAAAACGCCCCACTGTGCCAACTGCGAAGGTACCCACAGTGCTGCGTCGAAACTTTGCTCTATATTTTTATATGAAAAGGAAGTTCTCGCTTTGCGCGACTCCCTACGTCTAGATATAGAGAGGCCCGCCAGCGTGCCCGAGCACAAACCTCGTCACTCGGCCGGCTCTTCTCTGACGTTTTACGTGATGCTGGACGAAACCGACCATCACGCGCGAGTTCCGACCAGCCTGAAGCACTTCACCCTAGATCTACTCGCAGCGTCGAAAATATTCAGAATATGCAGTCGAAGCATCGCTCTCATACCGAGATAATTAATGTAGCCCCCCTCTCTCCAGCAGCTCTAGCTGGGAGAGACGCTCGGGGTGAGACGCTTGAAGACATCAGGCGCTATTTGAAAGAATCCTCAACATCGAAAAGTGAAGGTTTATCCACCCGGCCACCAGACTCGAAGCCCAGTGGTAAGAGAAAGGATTCCTCGCCTGGGTCATCGACCACCAATAAGCGGGCAGCCTCTGGAGCCGACTCGTCCGAACCCCGAGAATCTCCAATGGACTCCTCCCCTATGGTTGAACATTCTCTGCCCTTAAGTCCGTCTCGCCCTTGACAGGACGTAGGCCCCATCCTGATCCAAACGATGGCAGAAATACACCCAGCTCCACACACCTCGCTCAGATCACCTGTTCGTCCCGCTCACCCTCCAAACCAAGATCCGATGGAAGCAGTTGATACTCCAACATCACCAACTGCGGCGGTTGGACCAACTCCTCAGACACCGAAAATACCACCGACCCATGAATCCGGGTCTACCGGCCGAAAATCCCTTCTGGATCTTCCTTTTCCGCCAGGTTGCGAGCCCGAATTACAATCAAGGGCCTCGGTCGGTTCTCCAAAACCCACGAAAAAAAACCTCAGTTACTACTCCATCTAGGATCTCTCCCCCTGCAAAAGCAGAATCCTCAAAATCAGCTCTCCGTCTCCCAAGCTCTTTGGGAAGAACCTCAAATACATTATCGGCCTCAAAAGAGAAAAAGATATCCACAGTGGTATCTAATCGTCACACATATCTTCCATTTTACAATGGAATTGTCAAGGAGTTCTTCCAAAGTGGGAAGAACTCAAGGTTCTTTTGACGACTATCCACCCCGCTGTTATTTGTCTCCAGGAGAATAAACTGGGTATACGGCCCTTTCCGCTGGTACCCGGTTTTCTCACATTCAACTCTATTGCTCCTGCTGGAAGCCCCTCTCATGGAGGAGTGTCAATCATGGTATCTTCATCCTACCATGTTTCTCTCATCTCCCTACATACTACCCTCCAAGCTGTTGCTGTGAGGGTTTTTCTTACTAATCTTTTTACCGTTTGCTCTATTTACCTACCCCCTTGTTTATCATTGTCAAGATCCGACCTTTTAGAACTTATAGACCAGTTGCCCTCCCCATTCTTATTACTAGGAGATTTTAACGCCCGTCACCCATACTGGGGTGACATCACTCGAAATGCCAAAGGCAGTGTTTTAGAGTCTCTTTTATTATCTGACCTTCTTTGTGTTTTAAATACTGGCGATTTTACCTCTTATCATGTCCAGACAGACTCTTTTAGCTGTGTTGACCTATCTGTTTGTTCCCCTGATTGCTGCACCGAATTTCGATGGTCAATTCTCAACGATCTCCATGGGAGTGACCACTTCCCTATTGTCTTGTCGGCCCTTCAAGTTAGCCCTCATACAACCATGCCCCTTAAGTGGGACTTAGGTCATGCAGATTGGGAAGGTTTCCAAGAGGCGTCCTTCACAAACGCATCTTTGGGGACCTTCAATGGAGTGGACGCGGCAGTAAAATACTTTACATCGACTATCTACAATGCAGCAAGACAGACCCTCCCACGGAGGCGACCTGTCACGGGCCGCTCAACCGTGCCCTGGTGGACTTCGACGTGTGCAACAGCTATCAAAAATTACAAGTTAGCCCATGCCCGATTCCGAAAGAACCCAACTTTGTGCAACAAGGTCGACCGAAACCGAGCTCGTGCGCTTCGCCAAAGAACCCTTCGTCAAGCTCGCCGAAATTCATGGCGCAGATACGTTTCATCGATCTCCTCTATGACACCTACTGCTAAGATCTGGAAGAGGATTAATAAGATCAGGGGCCGTTATGCTAATCATCATACCCCCACACTCAACTTAGACGGTTCCTTGGAGAATGACGGCCTGGCGGTCAGCAATGCTTTTGCTGACCATTTCCTCGCCGTCAGCAGTGTCAGCCGCTACGATAAGGCTTTTCAATCCTACAAATCAAAGGAAGAATCTCATTTTCTCAACTTTACAACAAAATCTAACCTTCCGTATAACGCTCTATTCAGCATTCATGAGCTGCGTAGCGCTTTGTCCCTTTGCAGATCTACTTCCCCTGGCCTTGATGAGATTCATTTCGACATGATTCGGCACCTACATCCACACTCTACTCTCTTCCTGCTTGATTTGTACAACCTTATATGGGTTAAGGGTTTTTACCCGTCATCATGGCGCATTGGGATCATCCTTCCCTTTGTCAAACCGGGCAGGGACGGGTTGAATGCAGATCACTATCGCCCTATAGCTCTCACCAGCTGTTTGAGTAAGTTGCTGGAAAAAATGATATTGGAGCGCCTAAACTGGTTCCTAGAAGCCAATCACCTTCTCTCCCCATTTCAATGTGGCTTCCGCAAAGGTCATACATAGTACCCTTGACCTACTAGTACGTTTCGAGGGATCAGTCCGGAAAGCTTTCTCATTAAAGCACCGAGTCCTAGCCATATTTTTCGATATTGAGAAAGCATACGACACAACATGGAGATACGGCATCTTGAAGTAGTTATACATCTGGGGGATGAGAGGCCTTTTACCTTCACTTATTCAAAGTTTTTTAGTATCTCGATCCTTCAAGGTACGTGTTGGAGACGCATACTCTGACCTGCAACCCCAAGAGGAGGGAGTTCCTCAGGGCAGTGTTTTAAGTGTCTTATGTTTTATAATTGCCATCAATGATATTATTTCGTCTCCCAGAAGGTGTATCGGCAACTCTGTTTGTCGATGATTTAGCACTATACTGTTCCTCACCTCGCCTTTCATCAGCAGCGCGTCGGCTACAACTGGCGGTCGATGCTGTATCCAAAAGAGCACAACTTAAGGGATTCCGCTTTTCCACGACCAAAACCAAAGCAATGTATTTTCACCGAGGCAGAGGGGTTTTTGTTCCGCCATCTATATCCCTACAAGGCGAAGATATAGAGTTTGTCTCCGAGTTTCGGTTCCTTGGCGTAACTCTCGATCCAAAGTTATCCTGGTTACCACACCTACACCGACTTCGAACAGGCTGTCTGCGGGCTCTAGACATTTTGAAAGTCCTCTCTCACACTTCGTGGGGCAGTGACTGACAAACATTGTGGACATTATACACAGCCATCGTTCAATCCAAATTGGATTATGGCTGTCAAATTTACTCATCGGCTTTTCCTTCAGCCCTTAAAATGCTGAACCCAATTCGAAACCTTGGAGTTCGCCTTTCTAGTGGAGCCTTCCGTACTTCTCCTGTCAACAGCCTTTACTGCGAGAGTGGGGTACTCCCTTTGCCCTACCATAGACTTCAAATCTGCATGCGATACCTCTGCCGAGTACAGCAAGCCCCTGTATCAGAGGTCTACAGATGCCTGTATGCTGCCGAATCAACGGCGGCATATGATAAGTTGCCATCTTTACCCCGCCCTTTGAACCTTCGCATAGATCATCTCTCTAACCTGGGTGCTCCAAGGGTCCTTACCCTTCCATCCTTACTGAACCCTAGGTGGCGTGCTCCTCTCCCCACAGTATGTACCAACATGTGGAGCCTGGAGAAGTCCTCCATGGACCCTCGCATCATTAAAAGCCTGTTCTTAGAGCATTCGATCTCCCACAAACAATGCTGCCCACTATACACGGATGGCTCTAAGTCGGACGGTGGCGTGGGCGCCGCAGCCATCTACCCAGGAGGAGAATTCCTAACTCTATCTTTGCCACCAGCAGCATCCATTTTTACCGCTGAACTTTCAGCAATCCTTTTAGCCTTTAGACTCATCCAAATTTTACCTTTTAGTGATTTTGTCATTTTTTCCAACTCAAGGAGTGTCTTACAGTCAATTAGATCTTTTAATGCGTCCCATCCCCTGGTCACATAAATTTGCAACTGGCTGATCCAAAATGCATCCCGATATAGAATTATTTTTTGCTGGGTCCCTGAGCATGTGGGGGTCCTGGGCAACGAGAAGGCTGATCGGTTGTTGGCCCGCTCAGCACATTCTGTGTCCCCTGAGAACGGCTCTGCCTTTTAGGGACTACTTTCCTTCAATAAGAAAGTATATTTTTCAACTGTGGCAGAATGAATGGGATGACTGTTCATCATCCAAACTATACAAAATAAAAAATTCTATTCGCTCTTGGCCCTCGAGTCGTCATAGAATGCGGTCGTTGGAGGTGGCCCTTTGCCGAGTTCGCATTGGCCACACGAGACTTACTCACGGCCATCTTGTTTCGGGTGATGCCCATATCAGCCCTTGCTGTCGTTTTTGCGGTGGGGACCAATCGGTTGCCCACCTTTTATTGGATTGTAGCCATTTTACCATTCTCCGGTTGTCCTGTTTCCCGACCCTTTTAACTATTCCTCAACACACCCGTCTTCGATTCATATTGGCGGAGGAATCTTTTAACCCGTCGTTTTTTTAATTTTTTGTCACAAAGTGGTCTCCTCCACCTTTTATAGATGATATTTCTCGTTTCACCCTAGTGGCCATATAGAATCCACTTGGATTGGGCAGCAACTCACCGGTAACTTATCTTAAATCTCAGTCGCGTCAGATAGTCTCTGCCTTATCGGTGCAATCACTAGGTGGCCGATAAAAAAAAACAAAAAAAACAAGCCTCATCGGTGCAGTCACTAGGTGGCCGAAAAACAACAAGCCTCATCGGTGCAGTCACTAGGTGGCCGATAAAAAAACAAAAAAAAACAAGCCTCATCGGTGCAGTCACTAGGTGGCCGAAAAACAACAACAAGCCTTATCGACGGACAGATTCACTATCGTGGCCCTGGCTTGCGCCCTTTCCAACCGCTGGATATCTTTTTAAAGGTTGTAGCATTACCTAACAAGCAAGTCTGTGGCATTACCTAACACTTGTCCAAGTTAAAAGGCATCTACCACGCGTTCGGCCACTCAGCTGGCGCAGTTGAGCCATCAACCTATCAACGCTGTGAGCTGATGCTGCGCTTCCACCCAATTTCGTGTTATTTGCAAACTAGAGTGAGAATGAAGAGAGCGTGTAGAAGATCAGAGCTTGCTGAAGAATTGTGTGCTTATCCCGTAGGGATGATTGATCGGGGTGTGCGTTGCGCAGCCAGTTGGGAAGGCACCGTTTGTATCTTTTCTGGGTTTCTTTTGTATATGGTGAGTGCTCAGACTGGGGGGGGGGGATGCGGACGAACTGTATATTAGAGTTGTGTGTGTGTTGAGTTTGGATATGGTCTTTGGTTGAGTTGGAGAGGTTGGCGGTTTAATATGTATGTTGACTCGTAATAGATGTAAAGGTGGTTTGATATAGTGGGGGTGGGAGGCGTTTATTATAGACAACCAGTTTTTGAAGTGGTGTAGCTACCTGTTTATGGATGTTTAAACGGACTGATTGGGTAGTTGGGAGGTGTGTGTCCCTCGATTCTATCTGTTTGCTTGGGTGACCGCGCCTTGTCCGTTTGTGCCCCAAGACGAATAATCTTTCTTCTACTCCCTTTTTTCCCATCTCTGTTCTTGAGCTGGATCTGAATACCTCTCTCCTAAGTCCTTCCCCTCCACTTATTTCTTTTTCTTTTCTTCTTACTTTCAGGCTCCCAACTGGCGGCACCCAGCGAGTGTTCCATACCCTAAAGAGCGTCGTATGTAAAAACATGTTGATACACACTGCACCCCCACTATTTGTGGTAGTGATTCTTATTTTGGAGTAGGCTTAAGCGGCTGTTTACTCCGCCCCCATCCATTATTAATTTGTCGGTCATTTTTTTTTTAATTAGTTGGAGTGTTTGGAAAATGAGGAGGTATTACACTTCGAGTACCAATCTCTTCTACGGTCGCTTGATATCGGGGAAGATGATGTTGAGGTAAGTTTCCTCTGCCATTATCCTTGCTCATTTAGTTCAAAGATAAGAAATCTGTGATATATGTTCTGCCTTATTCGTTTCATTATATTTATCAGATATCGTTAAGTGGTGGAAATACCTGGATATTTTCACTCATGATTCGCCTCCCTTTGAACCTTAAAGACGTCCCTCCCGCCTTGCTAAATAGCAATCCAAGTACTCCAACCTGTCTTCTTCATGTTTCCATGCGGAAGGTAACCGAGCATTGCGTTTTGTTTAGTAGGGTCTCGTGGATGGAATTCATCTATAATCTTCAAAAATACCCCCTCCCTTTATTTTCTAGTAATATATGCTTTCAGAATCTCGGCCATTACACTCCCAAACTTCATCTTTCACCAGAAGTTGAAGTTTTAATAGGTGGTTCGAAAACACTTGGTTTGCCCTCAGTTCCTCCCAATTCTTCAATATCGGATTACATCACCAATGTTCTTCATTTGCTTGAAGAACGCGTCAAGGTTGCAGTTATGGCTTTCGAAATGAGAAAGCAGTTTATTGCTCAGGTGACTAGTAGATTAGTTAGTTTAATTGGTTATCCCTGTTTACTGTCCATTACTATACTGCTCTTTGACAGTTGATTATGATGACCTTCAGGTGTTGTTATTGTTAAGATCTCTCCAGGAGCAGATGGCCTATCTGCTCCCTCCGACCGCTAGGAGATTAAAGAAGAAAGCTTTGGTCCTACTTTCTATGCTGTAGGGGTCGCGCTTTGTGTGAGGCTGTCTGGAGGGAGGCTGTTTTATAATGGGGGAATTTTATAGCGCTCCTTGCAACACATAGGAAGTGGATGTTCAATTACAACTTAACCTCACACGAGATACATCCCAGTAGGGTGGTCCCACTCCAGGATGGCATCCAGGTGGGCCTCAGGTGTGAGATAAAATACCATCAGCGTGGTATCAGCTGCGTTCCGTATGCCTTAAGTTAGCCTTGGGTTGGTTCTGTGGGTGGTCGCTAAGAGTAGTAGTTAAAACTTACAGGAATCCTCTCCATCCCCGCTACCATTTGACATCCATTTCTACGATGTTCTTAATAATTCCATCACTTATTTTAGTTGCTATGTCATTTTGGATCAGCTTTAATTGAGTACGACGCTGCCAAATTCTCCAAGGCCGTTTTTCTGTTCGATTGGAACGATTTCTATTCTCTTCTGGTCATTGAAGTGCCTGAAAATTTCCCCAAAGTAAGTCGTTGTTGTTACCATCAGAATGTTACCATCAGAGTGACGAATTTGTTGTTGAATTATCTAAGTGTGCTGGTTCCTTTGACAGATGTATCCGCAACTGACACTTCGCTCCATCTATCACAGCAATCTAAGAGGACCCATCAAGAAAGAGATTCTCGATCTTCGTTTGCCCATGCAATCGGGTCCAGAAGAAACCGTCAAAGCAATCAAGTCCGTCGTTGTGCAGGCCTTGCCCGAATTCAAAATATATACAAGCTGCAATTTGAAGTGATTTAATAATGTATTTATATTAATTTTCCAAGTCTTTCTGTGATGTGAAGAAGTCTTACACTTAGTCATTAAAAGACCAGTCAAATTTGGCCCTTTTTGTTCATTTTGGTCCGGTTGATGTCTTTCCCTTAGAAGGGCATGTTACATCATGCCCAATATCCACGAGTTGTTTGTGAGGTTTCCGAGAAGTTTTTAATCATGTCGAGTAATAAAAAGCGGCCATCCATATCCTTTTACTACAGATGGTTAATAAATAGATTGTTCTCATGTGTATAACACGTAATTCAGCAACTACACATAAGATGATATCCTACGTGTTAACAATAAATGATTAGAATACTATTTTCTACAGATCCTCGATTTCTGGTATTACTTTGCTAAAGCCTGGGATTGCGATTATTTTTATCATTCGTTAATTCCTTAAATACTCATAAAATATATTGTATTCTTTTTCCGTATTATTTTTTATGCCACCTTTTATAAGCCAAGCTTTGGGGAAGGGCAAAAACAAATCTACCTCATTTGTTCTTAGATCTGGGATCCACATGAAAGGCACTAGGAACAAGGAAGAAAATGGCTTTAAACCGCTATGGAATGTGCATCTTTTACAGTCTAGGTATTTTATGAAACCTGATCTTGGTCCTAAAAGCACCATGTGGCGAGTAATTAATGCAAGACTTGTTTTTTTTTTTACCCTAAATATCCTGACGGGGGACTAATAAATGACATAATAACAAGAACTTCAGGAAAATTTATTTGTATCTGAAAGATGATGGCTTGCTTTAGGTGTCCCTGGCTGAGGTCCATTCCTTAGGCTGACAGCCTTTATGTGTTTCGCCGACCGGACAGTGGTCTCTGAGGCCCAGCACTCTAAGTTCTGCAGATTTAGTTTTAATTGAGCATGTGTGTGGTGGGAACGAGAGCAGAAGTATCTATAGATCATCAGGCTGGTTGGATATCTTTATCGGTTTAATTTTGACTAGTGATTGATATATTCGGAACTTTACCAGGGCTACCCATTAATGATTGGAAGGATGGCTTTTGTGTTGGGGCTGTGCTTGATATCTGGTAGAATGACGTGGTGGTATTGATTTAGACCAGTGGTTCTTAATCATATTGGAGGTATTGAATCCTGCAAGCTTCATCAGTGCAGTCACCGAACCCTTCCTAATTGGAAAAATAAAATTTTCTTCAAAACTGGTATATATTTTATTAGTGCACAAAATCACTGTGTTCAAAGAATAAATCTAACAAAACATGAATTTCACACAAAAACAATGAATATTTACTGCAAATCATCGTGACTTTTGTTGTTGCTTTTAAGATACACGTTCATAAATGCGCGGCTTCATCATGGCAAGTGCCACTCTCATTACTTTCATGTCTAACATCCTCGAAAAGGCTTACTCGTAAAGATACGTTGTGACAAACGGTGTCAGTATCAAGGGCTTTCTTAATATTGATACAGTACGATTTGGTGACATTAAAACGTTAAGAGCGTTGTTATTCTGTTGAGTTGCTTAAGTTAAATGATTTCGTCGAGATTTTCATCGTTAATATCTGCTGTCGAGAGACTTTGCGAGCTCATCTAAAGGATGGGAATTGCTTGCTTCACCTCCCCGTGTATAGAAATGTCTCCAATTCAAGACACGTCTTCGATCTTACACATTCGTCCAGTGGGGGAAAGTTTGCGAAGTTACTCTCTCTTCGTCGCTTCCATAAAAGTAGCCTTTTTTTTAGCGCCTTTAGGTTTTTTCCGCTTCGATGATGTTGACTCCACCGCCCTGCATCTGTCGATTGAGAGCATCAGAAATATCGGCCATGTATTCCAAAATGAGAATGAATTTTTGAAGCTGCCTGACAATGTTGGTATTAGCAAAAACGACTAATTTCCTGCCCATGGTAAAAACTCGATTTTTTTTATGAGCCCATCTGGCGACTGCCTACTAGAACAAAACTCGCCGTAATCACGCAGGGAAAAAACACCATTCAGCACCTTTTGCCGGGATAAGCACCGAACGTTAGAATAGTACAAAAGTACCTCGAATTCAGGACCCATTTCATTAAACAGATTTGAAGATTTGTTGCTTCATACTATTATTTTACATTTAGTTAACACATTTCAACTACAATTTCTACTACTACTGCCATTTTTGGAGGCGAGATTTTTTTTTCATCGCAAGCCTGTGCAGAACACTACGTGACAGTGATGTGTGGTGCATCGAATTTCACCCGAGTAGTGTCGGGTGGGGGAACACCGACCTATTAGTAGAAAAACCTGCATAAAAATTCCATTTTGTACCTGAGCGAGTGCAAACTGTGTGAAAAACAAACTTCACAACTTGTATCACCTATGGTATCTTCTTTCGAAGGAAAGAAAGATTAAACTTCCCATCCTCCATGATGGCCAATGCCTGGGCAACATAGCACACCAATGTGCCCACGTTCTTTTCCTTTCCCAGCTTCAACTCAACAACAACAAGGTGCCACCTGAAAAAGAATTGAAAACTGAGATAAAACAAAAAAATAAATATATATGCCATATTAGTCTAGTCCTGATAATGAATTATGATAATTGATAATTTTTGGCTGCAAAAATAAAGGTACCTCACCTCTGGTGCCTTCTCAGCAAAAGGGTTTGACAATTCTGTCCAATTGTCCTTGTCCTCCACCTAATCTAAGTACTCTGAGGAGTCATCGAGCTGCATGGGAACATCATCAACGTCTTCAATCCCACTATCTTGCTCTACAGGGACAGACTTCCTGCGCCTTGCACACTTTTTCTTCTCTCCTAATGCCTTCTTTTTCTCCTCTATCTTCTTCATCTTCAGATCTGTGATGGCCTCCTCATTCTCAGTCAGAATGCAGGCTCGTACCCTCTTACGTCCCTTTCCATAAGGACGAGGATCAGCCTTGGGGAACGGCCTGACACTCTCTGAGGAAGCGAGGTTTGAGCTGCTAGGGTAAGCAGTGCTAAGGCCTGGGATGGCAGGGTCAGCAGTGCTAGGACCTGGGGTGGCAGAGTCATTAGTGCTAGGGCCTGGGGTGGCAGGGTCACTGGAGGCACCAGGGTCCTCATAGGAGCAGGGTTCCACCATCACATCAGCAGGGGACAGGTCACCATCTGGATGCATGTGAGACGGATCAGGAAGGTCTACTTCTGAGTTATGGCCTTCAGATAGTCCTTCCTCTCCACTAGAAGAAGTTGGCGTAACTTCTATTGCAAAATTCACAGGTGGTGCCAGTCGCTCTGTTACCTGTGCTCATACAAACGCATCATCTGGGAAGATGTTGCGATTGATAGTCCAGATACCAGTTGCCAGAGTTTGCCTCAGAGGCAAACTCTGGCAACTGATGCAATGTTATGTGCTCGTTAGGGTGCGTGATAGAGTGGTCGTTCAGTAGGACACGCAGAAACGCCTTGAAGGAACCAAATGGCTGAAGTTTGTCTGTCGTATGCGGAGACAAGGTAACAAGCATGATACCATGCTTGATCGCAAACTCCATAATATGAATGTTCATGTGACATTCAGCATTGTCCATTGCTCATGGGCAGGCCATAGAACATCTTGGTAGCTTGGATGGTATATTCCACTATGTGCTGCTCCTGTTGTGGGGTGAAAACCCTATTAGTATGGGGCTGCACAGGTATAGCGTAGGGGAAGTGCAGGCGAGCGGCTTAAAAGCTTCGTTTGAATGAGTCTTTGTAGACTCAGGATGGCCGAGTGGGTTCGCCGCTGGCTAACAGTGGTCCAGCGACGCGGGAAGCTGTTCGCAACTCGCCTACGTTATTATTTATTCTTTGCCCCTTTTCCTACTCCCCTCTATCTACACAGGCACATAAATGACCCCGTCAGACAACTTCTTGGACCGATTATAGGCATCCTCTAACAAAAGAAATGAATTAGGACTTAGAAGGCCCCTGCTAAAAAAATGAAAAAAATAAGATATATAAATCTAGGCTACAAAATAAAGTAGAAAAAAATAAATATGGTTCCGAAAATGCTGGCAGACTTGCCTCTTAAAAGAAGAAATGTTAAACGAGTCTGGAAACAAACTGAGGAAGTGAATTGCAGACCTTTGGTGTAGCCTAAATAGGATGGATGAATTTTTAAACTTACCACAAGAGTTGTTTTATTCATCCAGAATTCCTCAACGGCTGCTTTGATGCTGCAATTGGTTGCAACCCGGTGCTTGAATGCAGCCTCCAGGTTGGTGCGGTCGAGCTGCTTTTTTCTTTTCCTGGCATACTTGCGAGGCACGATGATCAGGCTTCCAAGAAGGCAGGAGCTAGATCTGAAGGAGATAATGACATTAGACATATGAATAGGTAAAGTTGAACCCCCCTCCCCCGTAGTGGTCTATACCTCTACAAATGAAATATTTATTCCTAAATAAATATATATATATATATATATATATATATATATATATATATATATATATATATATATATATATATATATATATATATATATAGAGAGAGAGAGAGAGAGAGAGAGAGAGAGAGAGAGAGAGAGAGAGAGAGAGAGAGAGAGAGAGAGAATTTCAAGAAGGGTTGGTAGCCCTGGCATAAATCGGGAGATTGCTACTCCCGCTCTCCCAAGAGGTTCATTCACTTTGCTCGGTGCTTCGGTAAACAGGTCTGTAAATATTTGAATTGTAATTGTTTAGCTAAATATTTCCCCAAAGAATCCCGAATTAATACTTGATTCTTTTCTCATTTACAGACCCATTTAACTCCGTTATAACCTATTTAATATTTATCAAACGATTCACCACTATTTACCCATTTACCAATTTATAATCTGAGAAATTCATGCGTGGGATGCCGGATCAAATTAAGCCCCTCATACTAATGTCCTCCCCTGCGAATTGGAGAAGATGGCAGAAGTGGCTGACTCCCTGTATAATAATCCATTCGTCAGCTGGGGAAATGCAGGCACCAGGTCGTTTAGCGATGTAAATAGGGGGCGTAACACATCATACAACTCTAATGTTAAAAACCACTCACAAGTATCCATTTCTCAGGTTAGGTTACAGGCCGAGACTCCTTCCAACTGGCTAGGACTCCCTCAGGATGAATCCTCTCAGGCTTCGGGTCTTTTATCCGTTCTGGAGAGGATTGAGATGGATATTCGTCCCCTAAAGGTGCGAACGGGTCTTCACCGAGAGCAAAATCGTAGCAGGACGGAGGAGTCAGACGTCGTTCCTCCCCCAGAAAAAGGCAACACCAAGGAGAAAACAGCAGCACAAGAGGTGAGGCACAGCAGTTTCATTTCCAACCTAGGCCTAATTCCCCCAATTCGGACAACTCTCAGGGTAGCTACTGGTACCATTCTAATTATGGGAGCAACGCTGTCTGCTGTCCGCTGTGTTCAGTCTTGCAATTTTTACAGTGCATCAATTCATGCCCACAACTTTAAACCTCATTCTAGTCGTGCTGCTCATACTGCTACTTTTCAGCCTTCAAGCTTTTGTTGGTATCATCTCAAATTTGGCTCCAGAGCAAAAAAAAAAAAAAAAAGCTCTGCCCCATGCACCTACCAGTAAAATTCTCAATCTGCACCTCAACCTTAACCTACCCTTACCTCACCACCTCCGATTTTGAAAAACTCTACGGGTTCCATCACCCAACTTTCAACTTCAGCACAGGGAACTTTAAACTGAATTCGCAAGTGATACGTGGGTCTGTCACCTCTGCAACCTCATCCCTTCATCGGGTCAATCCTCCATTTAGTATTCATGACCCACTCTCTGGTTTCTCCTTCCTGGTTGACACTGGCTCTAAATGCAATGTCATTCCAGCCTTTTCAGTCAAGAAAGCTTTCACTTCTCCTGATCTTGTCTTTAAAGCTGCCAATTCATCGGACATTAGGACTTATGGGAGGCGTATCCTCGAGCTCTCTCTCGGGTAACGTCGTGTTTTCCCATGGACAGTCATCATTGCCGACGTCGACATTCCAATTTTGGGTCTCGAAGTCCTTTCCGCGCACGGCATTCTCGTCGATTCTCGTCGCCGCAAGCTTATCGACAGAGCCACGACACCAACAGTTGTTGGTTCATTCTTTCCTTCCAACATCTCTTTCCTCTCTGTTCGTCTCCCGGCAACTGCTACCCACTTCCAGCAACTTTTGCGGGAGTTCCAAAGCCTCTGTCTGCCTCCTTCTAAGGACAGACATATTAAGCACAATGTGGTGCACAGAATAGAGACGACAGGAGGACCAGTTTTCTCCCGACCCCGTCTACTGGCGCCAGATAGACTTGCCCTAATGAAGCAGGAATTTAAATACATGATGGAGGCCGGGATCGCTTCCCCATCCACCTCCCCATGGGCTTCACCGCTTCATGTAGTACCTAAGTCTACTCCAGGGGAATTAAGAGCTGTAGGTGACTACAGGTGACTCAATGCCTCTACAGTTCCGGATAGGTATCCTCTGCCTTTCTTATCGGATTTTAACTCCGCTCTCTTCGGTTTCTCCATTTTTTCTCGGCTGGATTTGGTTCGCGCTTTCAACCAAATCCCGATTAACCCTGATGATATCCCTAAAACGGCTATCACCACTCCATCCGGTTCCTTCGTCATGAATCGAATGCCTTACGCACTTCGTAACAGTGGTCAGACCTTCCAACGCTTCATGAATCAGGTTCTAGGAGGTCTTCCCTTCGTATTTTATTATATATACAACCTCCTGATGGCATCTTCGTCTTGAGAGGAGCATTTTTCTTACCTTCGCGAGATTTTTGCACGTTTAGATGAGTATGGTATCGTACTCAACACTTCTAATGTATATTTGGTGTCACACAGCTCTCCTTTTTGGGACACCACATTTCTCCTGAAGGAATTCGTCCTCTCGAGGACAAATTGAAGTTATCCGGGGTTTTCCCTGACCTTCTTCGCTAAAGCAACTTCGTAGATTCTGTGGAATGGTAAACTTTTACCACAGATTAATTTCCAACATATCCCACATTATGCAACCTCTCTACGAATTGCTTTCCAAGTCCAAGAAAAACCTTCCTCTTTACTGTCACTCGAAGCTTGTGAGGCTTTCTTTTGCTTCCACTGACTGTCCTCTTCCTTCCGACATACATCCTGCTGCATAGGTACACAATTTAGTACGGGCAATGTCTGAGGTAAAGCCGACCGCCACAAGAGTGCCTGCTAATCAGGAACCTTTCGTGCCAAAGGAGATGACAAATTGCTCTCGTGTTTGTCTTTCGCGATTCCACTCTCACATCTTTGCAACCTTTATATGACAGACCCATTCTCGTCGTCTCCAGGAAACCGAAATTCTTTGTACTGCAGCTTGGCACCAAGCAGGATACGGTTTCGATCGATCGGCGGCTTAAACCCATTTTCATAGAGGCCGTTCACCTGGAACAGCCACTACCTTTCTCTTCCACTAATATAGGTCCAGTGGTCATCCCAGCCTACCTTCCACACCCAACAATTCCTTCAACACTTCCCAACCAACTAACTCCACTTCCGAACCCTTCTAGGGCTCTTTCAAATCAAACTGCAACTTTTCCTAGCATCTCTTTACTCGCAAACCCTCCGCTAACCATCTCTACACTCTCCCCTCCCCCCCAATTCCTGTTCCCAACTGCTACCGCCTCCCTTTTTGCTACATGACCACTCAACAGCAGCTGGAGAATACCAAGAGACCAACGCGTAACTCCCGACAGTCGCCTTTTCGGGAGGTCCAGAACAATTGTCACCCGATGCTCCAGTCCTTGCTCGCAACAATCTCCAGCCTCAATCGAGTGGCACTACTAATCGCCACCTGACCCGCAATTCGAGTCAGCCACTTGGCACCATAACCCGTTCTGGACGCGTTGTAAGTAGGCCTCGCTGCTATATAGACTAAAATTGATGTAAATACCTTGTCTTGTGCGAGCTTTTTCCTCAGTGGGGCAATATTGTAGCGGTCTATACCTCTACAAATGAAATATTATATATATATATATATATATATATATATATATATATATATATATATATATATATATATATATATATAATTTCAAGAAGGGTTGGTAACCCTGACATAAATCGGGAGATTGCTACTCCCGCTCTCTTAAGCGTCTAAAAATTAACCCATGGGTTTCATTCACTTTGCTCGGTGCTTCGGTAAACAGGTCTGTAAATATTTGAATTGTAATTGTTTAGCTAAATATTTCCCCAAAGAATCCCAAATTAATACGTGATTCTTTTCTCATTTACAGACCCATTCAACTCCGTTATAATCTATTTAATATTTATCAAACGATTTACCACTATTTAACCATTTACCAATTTATAATTTATTTAATATATTTCAAAATATTTACCAAATACTATTTATCAAACAAATTACCAATTAATAATTACCAATCAAATTACCAATATTTACCAATTACTATTTATCAACTATAAATCAATTACTAATTGCCAATCAATTTCCCAATTATTATAATTCCCATTTATCAATTAATTTATCAAACCATTTAACACTACCTAATCTAATTATCAATCATAAATTGTTATACTCAATTTACAAATTTCTATTTAACGATTATCCAATTGTCGTAGAATGGACTCCCGACGATATACCATATATAACTATTCGTTGAGGGAACTTCTTTAATTATCTCTAGAGTGCGTTAATGTCTGGCGGCCGATATTATGTATCTTCGATATGCTTAAGAAGTGGAACTGACCTCAAGGATAATAATATTACTATCATTAATAAAATAGAGTTTTATTAATAATAACTATCAACAAACACAAGACGGAAAATATTGACATAAACAGAGAATGGAAAGGGTCGTTGGGGCTCAGCTAACCCCAGGATTTAAAGGATTTAAAAAGGTAAAACAAATATAGAGTTAAAGAGATGGGATGGTTCGATAAACCATTTAAAGCACAGGATAGAATTGACAAAAAGGTTAAGTACTCAAAGGTGACGTTTGGCTTACGTAACTTTACACTAGTGGTGCAGTGGAAGGTGGCTTGAAGGAATTTTCGGTCCGCTGGCGAGTTCCAGCCGAAGGGGGGGGGAATAAAAGGATCCTGACGTGGCGTCTTGGGAAGGAGAACCGTTTCTCGACGAACGGCTTGAAGAACAATGGCTGTTATACGTTGTTCTCTTCTGAACATAGGGGGGGTGAGAACTGTCTCTTGTCTACGGGCTCAAGAACAATGGCTGTTCTAATGTTGTTCTCCTCTGAACAACAAGGGGGAAGGGTGAGAACCGTCTCTTGTCTACGGGCTCAAGAACAATGGCTGTTCTAATGCTGTCCTCCTCTGAACAACAAGGGGGAAGGGTGAGAACCGTTTCTTGTCAACGGGGCTCGAACAAACAATGGCTGTTCTAGTGCTGTTCTCCTCTGAACAACAAGGGGGAAACCTTTTGGACTCGGCGTCGCAAAGGCTCGAACTTTGGCACTCAAGGGATATTGTCCTCCTTCTGGACAAGTGATGGTGAATCTCGAGGTCGAGGTCCCTTGGCGCACAAAGGGAGAGAAGATCGTGGTGATGTTTCGCGACGAAAATCTGGATCTCCAATCTGATCTTAGTGGTAAAGTTTCCATATAAATAGCCAGGACATCTCCTTGGCGTGGGGGACAATGGAGTGGAAGCTTCGAGGGAACGCACAGCCTGGCCGGAGAACAATGCCTTATCTGCCCATAAGCCTAACTCAATCTGGCGAGGTCAACGTATGGGGGCGAACGGGGGGACGATAACCTCATTGTTTAAACATTGACATCCGGTGGCTGTGATAAGGCGCCAAGCTTCGAATCGAAGATGCACGTGGGCAACATCGTGGTTTTAATTAATATGTGATAGAAGTTGAAATTAACGCAGCTTCAACTCGTTCTATCCCCCCCCCTCCATTCCAGGGGAAGTTGTCACTTCGAAAAAAAAAGAGAGAAGGGACAACGATAGAGCTCCGTTGTGGGGAACTCGTTTTCTTGTACCAACCGTACCTTCCTGCACCTAACTAGTATTACCTCAATACATATGATTATTTTGATCTTTAGATTACAGGGGAAAATAACCTTTAAAACAACTTAATCAAAGAAAAACAAGGCATGGAACAATGAAATGATATAAAATTAGTACATACGGGACAAAATAATTTATACGTAAATTAATGGGTACAAATATATATACATACAAAAAAAATTAGACATTGAGCGTTACAAAATTCAAACATATACATTAATTAATTATATTACAAGAGAATCTTAATTTAAGTCGTACAAGACGGTATATACCTACATGGAGATACTAATCCTATGACTACACTTACTCTACGCTATTCGGTAACGCATTCCTACTGAGGGCGTCAGCGACCTGGTTATCGGAACCTTTTATATAATTTATTTTAAACCGATACTCTTGCAAGAGTAAACTCCAGCGCATGATGCGGCCGTTTGAGTGTCTCACATTCCTAATATAGGCTAACGGACGGTGGTCGGTTCCTATCTGAAATTCTTTACCTATCAAGTACATCTTGAATTTGTCTATGACCCAGATAATTGATAGAGCTTCCTTTTCTATAGTGGCATATCTCTTCTCGCGTGGTAATAATTGACGACTAGCATATGCAACTGGATGACTCGTGCCGTCATCCTCGTATTGAAGGAGTATACCTCCAATGCCCTCTTTGGACGCGTCGGTCTTAATCCCAAAGGATTTTTCCGGGTTGGGCAACTTTAAAATGGGGGCAGAAATGAGCTTACTCTTGAGCTGATTAAAATGGGAAATAGCGACATCATTCCAACGTAGACGATCGGGTGAATTCTTTTTTAAAAGGGAGCTGAGGGGCGCCGAAATCGCAGTGAAATTCGGAACGAATCGCCGATAGTACGAAGTTGATCCTAAGAACGATCTTAATTGCTTCTTTGTAATCGGGAGGGGCATGTCGGCGATTGCCTTAATCTTATCCTCTTGGGGACCCAACTGGCTTTGTCCTATTTTGAAACCCAAATATTTGATGGTTTCGTGGGCAAAATGGCATTTGCTGGGGCCAATGGCGAGGCCATTTTCACGCAGTCGCTCGAAAAGAGCTAATAGGGCGGGTAAATGGTGACTCCATTTAATTAGTTCTTGTAGCTGACTCTTCTGACGTGGTGTCAGCGGCGCGTCACTATCCAGGTCAGAGGGTTCCAAAGACTCGCCTAGTAGGGAAGGAGGAGGGTAATCGGCATCAGGTTGGATGCACACTGTCTGGATTACATTAAGGGACTCCGCGGGGTAATCTTCTTTAAGCGCCGATGTTTCGTCCAGTTCTACGATGGTATCTCCATCAGCGCGTTTGGGGTTCTTTTTTTCTTGGGGTCCACGGACAGTCTCCGTGTCCTTGTCTTGGGCCTCATCACCTAAGGGTGTTGGTGATTCACACTCCTCTTGTGCCGTCCTAAAGTCCTGGTTAGGGGTCTCCGAGAAATCGGACGGCATCGGGGTTCTGATGGGGACGGGCTCCGGGGCTTCTTTCTTAGCTCGACCTCGAGTAAGGGCGGCCTGGGACACAGGGTCGGAACTTACTTGGGGGCTCTGTCCTATCAGTACAGAACAGAATTTTATGGGTGCTGAAATGACTTCAGCCCAGCCATCATAATATTGACACTGCAGGTAACATCTAACGACGGGGAATCGGTTCGCCCGCCCAAGGTAGTCATGTACCACCGCAAATTTTTCGTGGTTAGAGGCCACTGGGAGGAGTTCGTCGGACACGATGAAACATGTACATTCTGTGTCCCTGACGAGAGTCGATACTCGGCAGCCGTCCACGCTGCCCTCCTCATATTTCAAAGTTCCCGATGAACTTTTATCAAAAATCAACTTTACCTGGTGGCCCGACGGAGGGGGAGAAGTTTCTGCTTGGGTCTGCACCACCGGGGAAGCCGGGGTTGTATTAATCTGGTGAACTTGGTGGGCTGGTCCGCTTTTAAGCCTAGAATTTTGGGGGCAATTCCAGCTCATGTGGTTTTCTACACCACAGGTGAAGCATATTATTGGTCGCTTCGGGAAGAGAGATGGAGAAGAACTCTTAACGGGAGGTTTGGAGTCCCGTTGTTGGTTTTGGGGAAAGAAGTTTGGGGTTTTACGGGGCTCGGAAACTTTGTCAGCTTTCCTGGGAAGGAGCGCGAATCCTTCCTTCTTTCTTCTCGTTGGATTTCTTTTTCTCGTTCTTCTCGTTGTATTTTTCTTTCTCGTTCTTCTCGTTGTATTTCTCTTTCTCGTTCCTCTCGTTGTATTTCTCTTTCTCGTTCCTCTCGTCGTATTTCTCTTTCTCGTTTATCTCGTTGTATTCCTCTTTCTCGTTCCTCTCGTCGGATTACTCTTTCTTCCTCTTTTCTTTGCATTTCTGCTTCAATCCGAGCTAATTCAATCTGATGGTGAAGCTCCACTTGTCTTATCCGTTCCTCTCTTATGTACTTAATTAGTTCTTTTCCGGAAAGTCCAAGGATTCTCCTTGCGCTTTACAGATTTCGAACTGAGTCATCTTTGCACTTAGGGGCGCACTAGTCAACCAACTAAAATTCATTGCAACAAGAATTATGCCTTCTATAGAATTAGCCTACCTAAATATGGGCACTGACCTATTCGTACTTGGTTTCTCAATCTAAATAACCAATGACTCAAATCACAAAAAAAAACACAAACAAATTATTATAACTTTCCTTGAGCTACTCCAGCTTCTTAAGTTTAAAAAAAAGGGGATAGCAATCGTTAAAACAAAAGGGAATTACTATATTCTATTATTATAACGAATAACACTATGCTTTACTCGACTGAGACCAGTGTTTGCAAAGATATAGCGTTAAACCTTACACACCTAATACCAAATTTAAATAGTATATATATATATATATATATATATATATATATATATATATATATATATATATATATATATATATATATATATATGTCGTAGAATGGACTCCCGACGATATACCATATATCACTATTCGTTGAGGGAACTTCTTTAATTATCTCTAGAGTGCGTTAATGTCTGGCGGCCGATATTCTGTATCTTCGATATGCTTAAGAAGTGGAACTGACCTCAAGGATAATAATATTACTATCATTAATAAAATAGAGTTTTATTAATAATAACTATCAACAAACACAAGACGGAAAATATTGACATAAACAGAGAATGGAAAGGGTCGTTGGGGCTCGGCTAATCCGAGGATTTAAAGGATTTAAAAAGGTAAAACAAATATAGAGTTAAAGAGATGGGATAGTTCGATAAACCATTTAAAGCACAGGATAGAATTGACAAAAAGGTTAAGTACTCAAAGGTGACGTTTGGCTTACGTAACTTTACACTAGTGGTGCAGTGGAAGGTGGCTTGAAGGAATTTTCAGTCCGCTGGCGAGTTCCAGCCGAAGGGGGGGAATAAAAGGATCCTGACGTGGCGTCTTGGGAAGGAGAACCGTTTCTCTACGAACGGCTTGAAGAACAATGGCTGTTCTACGTTGTTCTCTTCTGAACAAAGGGGGGGTGAGAACTGTCTCTTGTCTACGGGCTCAAGAACAATGGCTGTTCTAATGTTGTTCTCCTCTGAACAACAAGGGGGAAGGGTGAGAACCGTCTCTTGTCTACGGGCTCAAGAACAATGGCTGTTCTAATGCTGTTCTCCTCTGAACAACAAGGGGGAAGGGTGAGAACCGTTTCTTGTCAACGGGGCTCGAACAAACAATGGCTGTTCTAGTGCTGTTCTCCTCTGAACAACAAGGGGGAAACCTTTTGGACTCGGCGTCGCAAAGGCTCGAACTTTGGCACTCAAGGGATATTGTCCTCCTTCTGGACAAGTGATGGTGAATCTCGAGGTCGAGGTCCCTTGGCGCACAAAGGGAGAGAAGATCGTGGTGATGTTTCGCGACGAAAATCTGGATCTCCAATCTGATCTTAGTGGTAAAGTTTCAATATAAATAGCCAGGACATCTCCTTGGCGTGGGGGACAATGGATTGGGAGGTTTGTGTTTGGTAAATTCTAAGAGTGCATAATACAGGTTGAATAAATTAGCCGAAGGGATTCTTAATTAAAGTCTTGCCAAGGGTACGTCAAAAAGGAGGAGCCACAAATAAACACACGTACAAAAATAACCTTTAATTACAAAAAAATAATAAATATTAACAATAGTTAAACGGGCAATTAGGTAAATAAGGATTAAATATTAAACGCTGACGTTAAGCGTCTAGATTTATAATGACTCAATGGGAGTACCAATCACTGTTAATTAAAAAGGTAATTTAAGAATAGAGGGGCACTGGGTTACAGATTACCATTAATTGTGATGGATTGGAGAGACGACTACTCAGGTCCTGACGGGGTGGTTCGGGTGGCATTAACACGAGTTCTGGGGGAGAGGAGGGATAGGACGACGGGTTCGGGGCTGCTGACTGCAGTTCCGGTTAGTTCACTCCTAACTGGATGCGACATTAACAAATAGTAACTTCCAGTAACTATTTGGATGTTCCTTATCCTTCCTCAAGTTACGTTGAGCAACAGAGCGTATTCTTCTAGTCACAGACTCTACGGGGCGGGATTTGCCTCAGGAATACTTTGAGACTGCGACCAAGTTAACTCGGCGGCGCGTTGGCAGTCGATACGTTACGGCAACGACTCTCGTTCAACGTGAGGGCTACGCGAGTAGGTTTGGGACACTGCTCTAGAGGGGTGAACGGCGTTGTCATTTATACCACGGACTGTGTGAAATCGAGAGAGAGATTCCATTCACAACAATTCGCTTATCGCAGCGCCTTCTGGACAATCTCCATGGTATCATAAAGAAGGCAAATATAATTTAGTCTTCTCTGTGAGATAGGCCTTCTTTCGTTAGACTTCCTGTCGCCCGTTGGGGAAGGGGGGGGGGAGAGGAGACGAAGGTCAATTCAAACGACAAATTTCTTTCGTTCCCACGATTGTCTGGCGGTATGCGAGTATGTACGTTCCGTACCCTCACATGGTCAATACAATGCATGTTAATTGCTATGGGGGGAATACGTATTGGGAAGAATCTAGTGAGATGTTGGGGGTTTAATTTATTTCGTACTCAACCATCCATGATTTTGTAGGGGTATGAACTGGGTTTCGTGGGTAATTGTTTGCTAGGTGATGGTTATTACATATATGGGCAGATTTCAAGCTAGTTGAGAGCTTCCTGCCGTCAATATTCGATATGTTGTGAGGGCGAAAGGCGGCAGAGGATTTTGAATTCTGTATAACTTAGAATACTATTTCTGCAATGCATTGTGTGGCTATGTTTTGGTCTATTGCTAGTGAAACAATACTTCTCTTCGTGAGTTCAGCTGTTCTGTTGCTAATTTTTACGAGTGACGCATCAGGGAGTTTGGTGAAATTGAGTTTGTTTGCAGTTAATTCTATGCTTTCGTGTGTCTTGTTCGCCGAGGAGTCCTCATAATTGTTTTTCATAATTTATCTGCCCATTTTGTGATTTAGTGTGTCTAGGAAAGTTGCCAGAAGATATTTTCGCTACGCCCTCTTTTTGGGGAAGGCCCAGATACCAACTCTGGAGAATCGACTCCAACAGACATTGAACCACATCTATGGCTATGCCGAAACGTAGAGGTTTCGGGTTTCCTTTACCAATTCTGTCGCCATCATCCTGAAGCTACTAGGATTCTAGAAGAGAATGAAAAGAGACAAATGTTAAAGGCGTCAGTCAGTACTTCTGGTGTATCTGCAACTAAAGTCAAAACTGCCAAGAAGAGCTTACTAAATATTTTACCGATCCAAATGTGAATGTGGTCATGACACCAGATCAGTTCAAAAATAAAATAATAGAATTATTGGTAAGGAATTTCCTTCTTCTCCCTGTCTTTTGTAAGCCACCTATCTTAGGTTCAATAAGCGATATGGAACAAAAATTCAAAATTAATTTAGATAGAAGCAGTATTAGATCATAGGTAGTTGAAAAAGCAAAGGAACAATAATGTGCTCTTAAAAATCAACTAAAAGACGTTTTTTATTTTTTTTAAATAGATAGTTGCTCACATTTAAGAACACACCATTTTGCAATAAATGTTAGATGTATTGATGAAAACAATAACATAGTGACACGTACATTGGCACTAAGAGAAACTAGAGCCCAACATACAGGTGAATACCTTTATAGGGTCGCTTCTTATGGGATCGGCGTAAGTAGGCCTTGTTTTGATTGCAAGGCGATCCTATAAGGGTTTGGTAAAGTGGCTTGCTTACAGGTTTCTTGACGTACGGTCCGGGGGGTATTAACCGATCAAAGCTTGTAAGTAAAAGGCTCCTTTGTGAAGGAATTAAACACTTGTATTTTTATACTACTTTGAAATGTTTACACTTAAGATAAAGATTTAATTTGCGCAACGGAATATGCTAAATCGAGTTATAATGGCAAGAGCAAGAATAATGGATATTCGCAGAGCGATGAATTAAGAGTCTAATAATTGATCAATGAATAACTAAATGAATGAATCAATAATGTGTCAATAATCATCATTTGAATGAAATGTTCTCTTATTTATACCAGGTAACATTTTGGAGGCGACGCGTAGCTCCGCCTTCGTTGGGTCGCTGAGGCGGTACTTAACTACCTATCAGTCAAGTGGAGCCTGTGATTGGTTGGAGTCTAGCCTGTGATTGGCTGAAATTCTCCACTTCGTATCTTAATTTGGGGGTCTCACCCCTGCGATGGTATCAGTGTGACTCCGTTTGCTTAAAGCTACAAGATGACCTTATCAAATTTTACATTAAGGTGAGACATCTTTTATCACCGATTCGGTACCCCATTCCAGACAGCTTTAATTACTCTGTTTGCCCATCTGCATTCCCACTCGGATGCTATAGCCTTAAATTGTGGTCGGGTTTCAATCCAGACGTTCTAATCGATTCCGCTGGTATACTAACTGTCTCTTATTGACCTTGTTTTTGTTTTATTGCTCCTACCATTCCATATTTGATACTTCGACCTGGCAAAATGTGTATTTGTCCTTCTCTTTCTCCATCTCTCTCCTTCTTTGCGTGTGTGCAGTGATTGTACATTACACACATCCCCTCTTAGTCCACGGAGTGCGTACGATACAAAAATATTACATCCTACCATTCCATATTTGATACTTCGACCTGGCGAAATGTGTATCTGTCCTTCTCTTTCTTCATCTCTCTCTCTCTCTCTCTCTCTCTCTCTCTCTCTCTCTCTCTCTCTCTCTCTCTCTCTCTCTCTCTCTGTGTGCGTGTTTGCAATGATTGTACACTACACACGTCCCCTCTTAGTCCACGGAGTGGGTACGATACAAAAAAATTACATCCTATGAGAGAGAGAGTTACTACTTATATATATACACACAATTGGTATCTAATCTCAAAACTACCATGTTTATTACAACAATATATATCTAAGTCATTATACAATGATAACAATTTACAATTTCACATGTACATATATACAATTTACAAAGTTCAATAATATTTGTACATTGGGTTTCTTTCAAATGAAACCCGTCTCCCTGATCGTGTTTACACAATTTTTCTTGGGGATTCCTTCGCTTCCGATGAAGCGTTACATGGTCGGATTTTGTGTTCCTTTCTTCTGTCACTTTTTCTTCCTTATGTGTTTCGTGGCCGAGTTGCTCATAACAGACCCGTGACCTTGTGCGACGCTGAGCGGCGGAAGGCCTGCCCTCGTTGGTTGCGGGCCGTTTTTCCGGTTTCAACCTGTCAATGGAGACAGTGTCCCTCCTGCCGTTCGGGAACTCTAGTTTGAAGACCTTTGGACCATGTTCTATTACTGTAAAGGGGCCCGCATAGTGCGCCTCTAAAGGCTTTCGAACGCAGAGATTGTAGCATGAAAGGTTTTGGCACCGAGTGAAGGTTGCCTTCCGATACTTGTCCGAAATCGATTTGAGCCATCGTTGATGCTAGTTCCTTAATGAATTTCCATTCTGTTTTTGACTAAGATGAGACCAATGGTTGCGGGTATAATAAGGTAGTGCCAGGCACTGCCTTAAAAGGGGGAAAATCCCGAATCGTTTGGCAAGGCACAAATGCCCAGCAGGATTATTGGCAGTAACACTAGCCAACTTTGTTGGCGAGCCATTATTGAAGCCTTCAAGGTCCTATGTGCTTTTTCTACCATCACGTTTGTGGAGGGTCTGTACGATGTTGTGCGAAGGCAGTGAAAACCTACCAACGAGGGCTGATAATTATCTGAAAAGCTCAGATTCGAACTGAGCACCTCTGTCAATTATCACGTAGAGCGGGACCCCAAATATTGATATCCACTCTTCTAGGAAGGCCAAAGCAATAGTTGCGGCACTTAAGTCTGGGGTTGGTATCGCCTCAACCCACCTTGACGTACGGTCGATGCAAGAGATCACATAACGGCAGTGCGAAGGGTAGGATTGGCCGGGAGGCGTACATGGAGGAAGAGATCCTATAATGTCCACATGTACCGTCTCAAACCTTGAGAAGGGGATGTTGATGGAAAGCACTGGAGACTTCGTGTGGCGCGTGATTTTTGATGACTGGCAAGCCAGGCAATCTCTGGTCCAGGAGCATATGTCCTTGTCCATGTTGGGCCAGAAGTAACGGGTTTTTATTAAGTGAAATGAAGCTCGTATTTTCGGGGGTGACAAGTTATGTAATTGCCAATAAATTACCTTTCTGCATGCCATTGTCACAAATGGTCATGGGTATCTTGCTGTTACCTCACACCACAGCTTAACTTCCTTCGGGAAGGAAAAGGCTTCAAGATTGATTTCAGCTCATCCGTTTTATCTGTTTCCCTCTGGACCGCATTGACGTCCCTTGACAGGTAATCCGCCACTAAATTGTCCTGCTCACGTATGTAGGAGATATTGCTCACATACTACAAGATGGCAGTCCAATGGCGTTGCTGACGATCCGTCTTCGCGCTTAATGGCGACGAAAATGCCGACACGAGTGGCCTATGGTCGGTGCATAGGATTACGTGGTGCCCTTCAATCATATGCTCGAAGTGTATCACAGCAAGGTACGCCGCTAGTAGCTTTCTGTCGTACGTGGAGTACGCTTGCTGTGACTGGTTTAGTTTCTTCAAGAAGAACGCAATTGGTCGCAGAGAACCTTCCACCATTAGGTGCAGGGCAGCACCTGCTCTGTAGTAGGAACAATCCGTCACCAGCTGGAATGGAGAGTCATTGGGCATGGGGTAACGGACTCCACTAAGGCAACTTTGGTCTTCTCGAAGGCATTGCTCTCCTCTTCGCTCCAAATTAATTCGTGAGCCTTTGGTTGCAAGCGCAAAGGCTCGGTCAATGGGGCTGCAATCGCTGCGAAATTGGGCATCATTTTGCGATAGTATCCCATCATGCCCAAATATCGGCGAAGTCCATTTGAGTCTTTCGGCACTGGCATCTTTTCTATTTATTTATTTTTTTGTGAATGGCGGCCTAATTTACTCCTGCGATAAATGGTGCCCAAGAATCCAATTTCTTATCTTGCGAACTCGCATTTTTTCAGGGAAATCCTTAGGCTATTTTCGTGCAGGATTTTGAGTACTTCTTTCAGATGATTCAGGTGGTCTTCTAGGGTTATCCGAAAAGATTAGGATGTCGTCTCTCTCTCTCTCTCTCTCTCTCTCTCTCTCTCTCTCTCTCTCTATATATATATATATATATATATATATATATATATATATATATATATATATATAAACTCTAATCCACGAAAGATGAAGCCCATATGTCTTTGGAAGGTGCAGCTCGCATTCCTCAAACCAAATTGAAGATTAACGTACTCCCACAGACCAACTGGTGTTGCTATAGCTATCTTTTCAATGTCCACTGGGCTCATCGGGATTTGGTGATAAGCACGGACTAGATCTAACCTTGAGAAAATCCTTTTCCCGTGAAGGTTGTCTAATAAACTTTGAATTCGTGGTAACGGATACCTGTCGGGCTTCGTGATGGCATTCAGCGCCCGAAGTCCCCAACCATCCTGTATTCTCCGGGTGACTTCTTTGGCACTAAATGGATCGGCGAGGCCCATGGTGATTTCGAGGGACAGATGATCCCTTCCTTTGATAATTCCTCAATTCTGGCCTTTACAACTTTAAGTTTTTCTGCCGACAAAGGACTTGGTCTTGCAAACGCCGGCGGGGCACTGTCAGTGTCAATGGTGTGTTCTATTGACTGCAGCATGGATGCTGATGGCTGAGGGAGGCGGGCCGATACAGAGCCCCAAACTTTTCTATGATTTGACGGCACGGGGATGGGGTACGTTAAGGAGGTCACCAGTTATCGGTGCAACTGGAGGCTTCTCGGAGATCTTCACGGCTGTGGCAAGCTTCGTTTGCCGTCCAGTAGTTTGCTGCGCGCACAATCCACCAAGAGATCGAAATGCCTCAGGAAATCGATTCCCAAAATTGGATAGGTGGTTTCGGCGACTACGAACGACCACCTAAATGATCGCCGGAGACTTGGGATTGCAATATCCGCATGCACTTTGCCGTGCAACTTAATTTTTCCGACATTTGCCTTGGAAATGTCGACTCCTGATTCACGCACTTCACATAACCGCACCAGTTTGGCCGGTACGAAAGACACACTCGCCCCAGTATCTATTAAAAATTCGCATTTTTGATTATATATTTTTGCGACGATCGTGAACATAGATGGCACACCAGCGGCCACGCTAGCTATGGAATGCCTGGCTAGTTTTCCGCCGGAAGCGGCGAAGATGGCCTAGAGGAAGGCTGCATTTACAAAGTCTCACCTCTCTTTGGCCACCTGCACCAAGGGTTTACAAATTTTTGCCTTTTCAGCAAAATAAATATGAGCGCGGCACACCATAGGCTTTTGCTCCCTTCTAAATGGCTGTAAGCCCACCGGGATATTATGCTTATAGCCATTGTTATATGCCATGGCTACGTCGAATTCGCGGCGTTATTCACACTATATCTATATCCACAATTATTAACTGCACGATCATTAAATGCATAATTATTAGATTCACGATTACTAAATGCACTATTATTAAAATCAAGATTATTATATACACTATTAATTAGCACAGAGGAATTAGATGTGGACACTACACTGCATTCCCTCAATTGCCCGCTCGCGTTTACACTCAAGCATTGCGCTTTGTCGAACATAATCAGTTCATCCGCTAATTTACCTCCCTGGGCCACGGATAGGTCCTTTTGCGACGCGATTACAGGCGCTATGCTCGGCGGCAAGGACTGAACAGATTTATGTCGCACTAAATCTTCACCGGCTTCTACCTGAAGTGCTGTGCTCCTTAGTTCTTCCAAATTCAGTGAGGGCCGGCCTGTAAGAGGGGAAGACGCTATGAGTTTGTCGAAAAGTTCGGGCTTGCTCTTTTCGAAAAGCCCAATGACTTCCGTCTTACGGGTGATGTAGTTTTGTCCTTCAAAAATATCCTCTGGCAGTCGATTGACAGTCTCCGGGGGCAGTGAGGCTAAGACTTGATAACATTTTGCCTCGTTCTTTTTTATTCCGGAGTTGTGGAACTGAGCTTCAATTATACAGAACCAGCCAATGATCGCTGATTCGTTAAACATAGGTAGTTTTAAGTACAATGCTCCTTTGTGAAGGAATTAAACACTTGTATTTTTATACTACTTTTAAATGTTTACACTTACGGTAAAGATTCCATTTGCGCAACGAAATATGCTAAATCGAGTTATAATGGCAATAGTAAGAATAATGGAGATTCGCAGAGCGGTGAATTAAGAGTCTAATAATTGAATAACTAAATGAATCAATCAATAATGTGTCAATAATCATCATTTGAATGAAATGTTCTCTTATCTATACCAGGCAGAATTTTGGAGGCGACGCGTAACTCCGCCTTCCTTGGGTCGCTGAGGCGGTACTTAGCTACCTATCAGTCAAGCGGAGTCTATGATTGGTTAGAGTCTAGCCTGTGATTGGCTGAAATTCTCCACTTCGTATCTTAATTTGGGGGTCTCTTCCCTGCGACGGTATTAGTGAGACTCCGTTTCCCTAAAGCTACAAGATGACCTTATCAAATTTTACATTAGCCTTATATTCCGATCGGTTCAGAAGGCGACGACAGCGCTTCTGACGTTGTTCTCGCATACATTCGGTAAGCATATGCTTTTTCACGCACTCGAGCTCTTACCGCCCTCCTCTTTGACGGCCCTGGACACCGTGGTCACCGGGATTTTTTCTTATTCGTGAGCACTTTCGATGAACTTTCTCTCAGCAAACGTTTGACAACTTGAGCTCTTCCTCAACGAGGTCGATCTTTGAGGTCCTGGGGCCCGTGCACAGGAGAACAAATATCTCGATTATTTTAGTTTCCATCTCGACACACATGTACAATATTAAAATTCAAAGGTTAAACGATTAATAATAAAAACATTTAATAGACAGTGGTTAAGCGAATTAATAATAAAAACAGTGGTAAATAAAGAACATAATATTTAGTGGTTAATAATAATAATAAAGCTCAACGATTAAGCGAATTAATAATAAAAACATTAAATAAAGAGTGATCAATATTGAATATTTAGTAGTCGATAATAATAATAGTTCAGTGGTTAATAATGAATATAATATTTAGTGGCTAATAACAAAGTTCAGTGATTATGCGTATTAATAATAAAACATTTAATAAACAGTGATTAATAATGAATATTTAGTAGCAAACACAAGGATTTCGTGAAATTTGTACATAAGACAACAATATATTAAAATAAATGCAGTTTTTAGATATAATTCTCTGTGATGGAAAAATTTCCTGATTGTAAAATTTCAAAAATTTGACCTCCAGTTTGTCTTGGAGAATTCAACTCAATTTATTATGAAAGATTAAAATAACTGTGTAAATAAAAAAATATGACCTCCGGTTGTACCTGGAGACCCCATTTCTTTTCTTACTGTTACTTATAACTTTCTCTTCTCCGCTCAACTTTTTTCCCCACTATTAACTATTTTTGTAATAATAATTTGTACTATTATTTTTTACCTCAAATATATCATCAATCTGAAACCGTTGAAACATTGATGAGAAAGGGGGGCAGAGTTGTACTGGAGAATTCGCCGCGCAACAGCACGTAGCCTTATATTCCGATCGGTTGTCTACCATATTCTTTGCTAGGCAACTCGAAGGTCTGTGAAGTTAAGCAACATTGGGAGTGATTAGTTGCTGAGTGGAGTCAAATATCAGGTTGACTTCACAGCTGCTGCTATTCGCTGTCCCAACTCGTGGTTTGGATCGCAAGCAAAACTATAACTCCCGCTGCGAAAAGGCTTGAGTTCGTAAGAGGCAATCAACCTCTTAATTTCCATAACAACAGTGCTAATTTTCCTTAATTTATACTTATCCATAAAAATATTGATCATTGTTCGTAAATTTATTTTATCACATATGTCCTTATTTGAGTATGGGAGAGCAGGAATTTGATCGATCTTGTAAAAACCGTATCAGAATATAACAAAGAAAAACAACCTGAAATGAGTAATGCCGTATTTCGGACAACGTCTTCCCTTCTCATACAGATCATAAATCATCCAAGATCTCTCCTCGCTATCTCGCTCCTTGCAATTATTTTTTTTTGTCACTTTTGCCAATAATTACCACTATTAAAACTGAAACTTTTACTCGCATACTTCTTATTCCTCATTCCATTTCTGATTTCGGAGAGATGACGTGTTTCGTATTGTAGTGTGATAGTATACTTTCATGGATGTATTTGATTATATAAAATATAGTGAATAGTGTTTGGGATAATTTTTATGAAACACTAATGTTTTAATATACTCCAAAATTATTGGTACCTGATATTATAAATCGCGACGTGTTTAGAGGATATCAAGATGTTTTTTTTTTCTTTTATAGATGTCATGATGATATTTAGTACACTTAAGTATTTGTTTTGATCATAGAAAATCAGTATTGGAGGATAAATTCATTTCTAAAAGATCATCATGCTGCAACAATGCACTTTTTCAATGGTGAGTATTCTGAATTCAAAAGTAGGGTGTCTTGTTGTTTTTTTCATATACAAATCTCTCAAGTTACTTAATTAGTTATAAATTTATACGGCTCCTTTCTGTTGGTATTTATTCGGAAAGGCTGTTTACATTCGAACAAGGCAAGGTTTTGATGGTAAGAACCTGAAGACCAATAAAGGCTCCAAGCGTCAAGCTGTTGTAAGACCAATTTGAATATGGGTAGAGAGTTACACTCCAATTAAATTGTTTGATTGGAAACAGGCTTCGACAGTTGGTGACTCGCCATACATACATGAACATAGGTTGTATGATGTGAGACTGCATTAGTTGACCCGCTACCCCCAGTTATTAGATATAGGAAATAAATAGTGGAAACACCTCGGAATAATATATATATATATATATATATATCCAACGAGGGATCTTGTGCTATTCATCCATCAAATTCTAATTCTGGAATGTTCCGAATGATGTTGGCAGAGGAGAACCTCTTTCTGTCCATCTTAATCTATTGAATGTGAAAGACAATATAAGTGTTTTATATAGGTTTCGTTTTTAGAATCTAAGATTTTTTTTTATCAAAACTCATCAGAAAGGCAAATGATCTGTGACTGAGGTAAATCATTAGCTGGTTTAAATTCACGATAATAGTTGATGCAGCCTTTGCGCGCCAACCATCACTTTAGTTTTCAAATAACCTGTGGTTTGGTCATTTTTCAGTCTCACCTATATAGAAAAAAAGAGCAGATGTAAATTTGCCTCAGACTAAATATATGCCTACTTCATTAGTTTTATTTGTATATAATAATTAATATATCTTATTCTATATTAAAATAATTTACAAATTCTTCTAGCATATCCCTCGACTTAAGGAAAAACACAACTACTAAGTAGTTCTGATTAGTTTACAAATTGCTACATTTCTTTTCAATGGGACAAAAACTTTTCGATTACTAAACAGTGTTTCGTGTCCTGAATCAGATGATTATAATCCTGATCTTTATGAATTTATGCACCTTATGATTTGTGCCCAAGGAACTATGGATCAGATAAAAAGACCTTTAGAGATAAGATAGTTGAAAATTTATCCTTGTGGGGATCTTTTGTCAGCACGCGAATTCTTGGCGCCTTAATTGCATGCGAGTGTAGACAATGTGGTCTTATTAATTTTAATTTCTTATGTAGGGTAGGTAATTTTTATTTCTGTAATCATGAGAGAAAATAAAAATCTATTCCGTTATCTACTAATTTATAAACTGGGAGAAAATCAACAGCGCATTTGATTGCTGTATTATTGCGTGTCTCTGAATTATTAAGTTTCACTTCAGAGACCAATGTTCAAGTTATCGAGCAGAAATTCTTTTAATTATCTTTTCGGGTTATTATGTACGCATCCTTTCTCAATTATATATTTGCCTTAAAGTCTATTGTATCGATTTTGGTGGTATATCATCACTTCCAGGCTAAATTTCGAAAATATTTTCTTTATGTTTAGGTAAGTCAATTTAGTAGCGGAAATGGAGAAATACCCGAATTGTAAAATAACTACCGTGGTTCTTCTACTCGTATCAGCTCCAGACTATTAAACGCAATGTTTACAAAAAAAAATCCTTCACTTTTTCATACAATGGGAATATCAGTGAATAATGATTTTGATAAATGCCTTATTCCTACTGAGAGAGTAGGCTTTTCTTTACTTTCGTATACACGCAGTTATTTATGATGCAATTTATTCAATTTGTGACCCTAATTTTCACGTCTTCAAATCATAAATTGGAATTTTTGAAATCTGGATCAAAACAACTTATAACAAAATCTGCTTAAAACCCCCTAAAATAATTAGGTACCATTTTCTTTGCAGATGTACGCGCTTGGAGTCATCTGCTTGTGCTTGGGAAACGATGATCTTCATAAGACTTCAACAAAAGCCACAAGAACTTTCGAAGATTTAGTCACTTCCTTACTCAAGTCTTCTGAAGCAACTATTACAGAGTTAGAAGATTCTTTTAACAAGAAATGGGAAAAATCTGAAGGTGGAAGTTCAATAATACCCCAGCTGCCTACTATTGAATACCATAAAGATGGTTTAGAATTTACTCCGTTGATTTACCCTGTCCCTACATTTGAATTACTTACTGACATGGGACCAGTACGTGGAGAGGTGGAATTTGCTTCTCCAGCACCGATAGTTGCTTCCAACTTGCTTCAACATATTCCCGATATTGAATATGAGGATATTCCTCTAAGTACATTTCAAGGTGACCCAGAAGACGCGTACCACCAACTTTTTTTCTATCCGGAACCCCCAAATATTAATCAAAAATATCAAGAAAGTCTTCAGGTCCATCCCATCTCCGAAACTAGCTACGAAAAATATAAAGTGAAGAAACAGAAATTCGTTCATCCTCTTCCCGCTATAGTTCATAGCCTCCTGCAACGATGGGTTGATCCTAAGTTATTTTGGAAATGGAGCGGCAAAAGACTGAAGAAAGCCATCTATCCATACTACCGCAGGTAATTAAGAGCTTATAAAGTAGCACGCGAGTCATAATTAGGCGAAAACGCACAAAAAACGAAGAGGAAAGCGAATTCCGAGTGCTCTATTGATTGTAAATAAAGATCCAGACGCACGGAATCTGCTTTCTTTTTATCCTTGTTGGATGTTTTTACCATTGGTAAATCTAAAATTTTGTATTATTCTTTATTTAAGCTTGTTTCAGCAAAGCAAATCTACCCAGAGTAAAAAAAAATCAAATCCAATATCTTCCCAGGCTCGAAGGTGTTTCCAAGGGATTTTGTACCATACTCGTATTTTTAAACCGCTCAAAATTTAAAGGCTCACTATCCATGTCTGTCGTATAATCGTATTGTATTGTTGTTTTAAGAAAGCCAGTCTGCTCCTATTAATTACGAAAGACAACAGTACTTCAATATTGGCTGAGTGGACTTTTTAATTAATTAATTGTTGAGAGAGTGTCACAGCGTTTAATCCGTTTTAAGGAGGGAGCCAGTTAAACACGTTAAGGATCCATTGAAACACCAGAATTATCCCAAAATAAACATATATTTTAACTTTATCAATTAACTACAAAAAAAAAACAGAGAAAATATTTATATTCACCTAATAAATTTAACGAGGTTACCATTCTTAAAACTGGGTCTATTACAGAATCTATTCTTGACCAAATCAAAATATAGTAGGCTACACGTAAACAAACCAATTGCCGATTAGTTATTTTATAGTGACCCTTATAGATTAGCATTAAACATCAAATTAAATTTTACTCTTCTAATTGTAAATATGACGGGTTCACTAACAATTGTTTATACTTCATTTAATTTGAGTACCGTAATAAACTCATACTAAAGCAATGCGAATATAAATGGTCATTATAACTTACATGAAACAGGATCAGGGGTTGCCGGATATCACTAGAAGGCTTTTCTCGCGCTTCAGGGTGTTGGAGCGGCCGATGGTAGATATTTTTCGAGATGGGATGGAGGTAAGGGAATCCGATGTCTAATTCTTCGGTCTTAAGATCGCAATTTGAGAGTCACTCGAGGGTGACTGCTTCTTTTATTATCTTACTTGCGAAATTCCTGTTTGGCACTAGGAATATTGGTCCTGCTAAGCTTCTTACTAAGCCTGTGTAGGATGCTTCGGGCTGGCACCGAAATAATCCTTCTTCTCTTGCTGCCGAAATTCCTGGTTTAGCACTAGGAATGGTAATTCAGTCAGACTTCTTCTAAGTCTGTACAGGATGGTTCGGTCTGGTACCGATACAAAACGTGACGTTTTAAGTTTATTCGACACTGGGGGAAGGATCGATCTTCTCGAACTGATCCTTTATCGTCTCTGCTCGAATAATCCTTTCTCTTTCCTTCAGGGGCTTATTTATAGGCTGGCGACCGGCCCATCTAAGGGAGAAGGGGTGAGACCGCATCGAGGAGAGCAAGGTGTTATCAGAGTGGCACCGCGGTGCCCAAGCCGGCTTGTTAATTAGAGACACCACCAACCGTCACCATCCTTGGTGTTCCTTTTGACTGACACCTCCTTTTGGCGATTTACCCACGGGCCTACGGATCTCGTAGTAATTGGATCTTTTGAGAGCTGTTTAAGGGCCTTTGGTGGTCGCGTTAGCACAGCTGGTCGCTCCGACTACCTATGCGGCGGTGAGATCAAACAGGGTAGGCAGTTAGACGGTTATTCGCCGCCAAACCTTTCCACGACTCTCCACATGTGGCTCGATTCTCTCGCTTTCTCCGCAGGGGAGGAGGGGGGGACTTTAAGGTATACGTCCGCCTGGCCCTCCGGAAGACTTTATGTTGTAATTCCTCTACAATGTCACATACAAAGAAATTAGGTTCTGGAATTTTTGACAACTACCGCAAGGCTTTCGCCATATTTAATTTCCCTCTTTCAAAAACCTTTTGAAGGGAGTAAGAAAGATGCAGAAACAGTGCATTGCACACTATACATATTACCATATAGTACTAGAGATGGAGAAATTGGACGTGAATGAACACATGAGACAAGAAACCGGGAGTTTCTTCACATGTGATATGGATAGTCAGTCTTTAAATTGTGAGTAGGTTGAAGATATGGTATAAAAATCTATTGGAAGTACCTCCTAGACTGGGAAGATATTGGGTTTGATCGATGATGCTTTCAGTAGGATGTTTTTTTCTCTCTGGTAGCTTAGTGGTAGAAGCAATCTACCAGCAATCGGCAGGCTCGGGTTCGACTCCCTGCTAGGTCATTTCACTCCCCACCCCTTAGCGTTATTCCTGTCTTCTCAGTATGTATTGCCTTAATTGCGTTGGCCTTTGCTCTCCGTGATCTTTCTGTCTTATCATGTCCCTATATTTATTTTGCCTTTAAAGAAAATCCGAAACGTCGTGTCTATCCAGTGTAAATGAAATAAACTTTACTTTATACGTCCTTTCGTTCATTCTACAATATATATATATATATATATATATATATATATATATATATATATATATATATATATATAAATCTTTCATGAACGCCGAAGAATGATGAAATAAATCCAGCAAACTGCAAGAAACAGAAAAACAAGATAATTTTTCTTCGGAAATGTTATTTCCTAATTAGCAAAAATTCCGTACAGGGGTGAGATTCGAACCGGGCACACTGAGGCAGCGAGCAATTCAAACGATATATATATATATATATATATATATATATATATATATATATATATATATATAATATGTGCCAAATCCATTTGTATTTAATCAATATTTATATAAAATAAGGATTGTTTGAGGCTCATTCGTGGTCGGGATCCGTCTCTCTGCCTCCTCTACCAAGTGTATGATCAAATTCTAAGATGGATGATGTCCATTTGATTTCATGAGAGTGGTGAGGTACGTATAAGGAAAAAGTGTTTAGCTTTACAATGCAGATTCGTTGGAGAGTGAGAAAAAAGCGTTAGATTGACAAAGGGTTGCTGGGCGCCAGGATATCTGGTTAATCTCTCTTGGTGAAGTTTGAGTTGTAGTTGAAATATTTGTATATTTTTTTCTTTTTTTGGAGGTGGGGTTGATTTTCCTCCTTTGAATTATTCTTGGGGTATCACTTTTTTCATCTTCAGGTACTTTATTCTTCTTTACTTAATTGTTTGGTTTTATTTTTTTCCTTTTTTCTTACTTTCTTTAAATTGCCAAATTTCTTATTTCTTGTTTTGAAGCGTTTCAGGCTTTATTTTATTTTTTCGTTGGACTGTTTCTGAATCTTTCTATTATTAAGATGCTGACCCTATCTTTGGGTATTCGGAGTTCTCCTTCGAAGATTACCGATTCTATTGTGTCAAAAGTCGTGCTCTGATGTGTATCTCCATTTGTAGCTCCCATTTTCAATTCCGTCGAGGATTTCGTCAAGGTCCCATTTCTTGGGAAATTTGTTTTGCCGAGTGGGGTATATATTTTCTTAGCATAGATCGGTTTCTCTGTTGATTTTTTTCTTTTCGCTCTGTTTATTCGTATTCTTCCTTATATCTACTACTGTATGTACTAATTGTGTTCTGTCTGGTCTGTCTCGCTCTTCAGTTTCCTCGGAGGAGCTCTCGGATTCGTCCTCTGCTACTATTTCTTCCCCTACAATCTCTCCTTTGGCCTTTTTTCTGTTGTTCGCTTATTTCCTATTTTATTTATTTCTTGTTCGTGTTCTACATTTCGACTTCATTTTAACTTCAATGTTTCCATCGAGGGTGACTTATCTGTAAGCCATAGTTCAATATGCATGCCGTACTTTCTCAAAAAACCCTTACATTCCTTTGCAACGTTGGCGACATGGGCGTATTGAGTAATGCCTTACTTCAATTCCTTGGGGCATGGCTCTGATTCCTGAATAAGTCTGGTTTGTCTCCATGACTTTTATCGGGCTTGTTATAGGCCCAAATTTAATTACGGTGGGTTTTTTTTGCCCATTTCTTTTTAATTTCCAGTTCTTCCTTACTCTCTTCCGCCGTGTGTTCTACAATTATGAAGTAAAGTTGCTTGCAAATAATCTCTCTGTGAGCCATTATTTCCAGGAGCACTAGCAGTTTGTGGTTACTTCTTCTAAGTTGATTCATAGCCTTCTGGTTAATAAATTCTTATAACCTCCTTGTTGTGACACATGGTCACACGTTCTTCGGTTGATTCATATAGTCTAACCAACGCGACGTTTATAGGAGCCTTGACCACTTAGGTGATCGTTTTCCGAGTGAGCTTACTGCATCTTTGTATTACCCTCAGGGGCAGTCACCTCCATCTCTCCCTTCCCATCTTTTCTCTAGTTTTCAAGAACCTTTCGATGATCTTGAAAGTGGATGGTTTAGGCCGACATAAAAAAATTATGTTTAGCCTATAGTAAAAAATCTAATTTTGAATTTACTATAGGGATGTAATAGAGAAGAAATGGGCTCGAGCTAAGTCTGAGAGTGACTTGGAGTGAATGAATGCCGCAGTTTTCACGCTCAAATCTTTTTTAGCTTCTCTTCAAGCAACTATTCTTCGAGATAACTATTTGTGTCTATCAGATTGCCACGATTTTATTTCCTGCGCTCCGCTCTCAACACTTGACAAACAATTGCTTTATTCTACCCGCGATCCCTGTGATGAATAATGTCCAGAATTGTTTTGTTTTTGTTGGGGGGGGGGGGGTATTAAGAGGGAAAGATTCATCGATCCTTCATCGCGCTCCCTCGCGTCCGTTAAATATCAAAATGGATCCAGATGGGCAAAGGTCGGCAATAGCCAATGAAGATGGAGAGTTGTAAGATGAGAAGTAAAATATTTGAAATGAGAAAAGATAGTAAGATGATAAGAGTTGATCTGATTCAACCTTCTTCTCTTAGTCGATTGATGGATAGAATGGAACAACTCCATTCTGTGAACCTGCTGTTTATCGTGGAATCCGACCCACGCACCCGTCAATTTATCAGTTCCTTCCATCGTTTCAGCTCTTTTATTCCTCTTTTACTCGATCAACTTCATAACGATAGCGGGTGAACCGCTTAAGCTGTGTTCATTGTTATTAGTTTCACGTATGTTGAATTTGTTGTTATTTTGTTTCCGTTTTTAGTTTTTGATTTAATTTAGGCACTGTTAATTAACTTGTTTATTTTACTTTATATCACTTTAATTTCGAGTTTAGAACCACACTTTGTTTAGATACTGTTCACTTGAAACTTCCCTATAAATCACTTTTAACTTTCACTTTTGTATTTCACACAACACTTTTAACTCTTTGCACTTATATGAATTTAATACCTTATCGAGTAGTTCACTCTTGGGTATATTATATCCCTTCTGGTTGGCTATTTTGGATATCGTATCGGTACTCTTATTTGGATGTCAATGTCACTGATTTTGGCATTAATTGGAGTATTTGTCCTTCTCGATTTTGATTCATATTTGGTGTACTGTTCCATTTGGAGCTGACTTATTTTCATAATTATATTTTTGATGTGTTCATTTTAAGTAATAATTAGTGTTTCCACAACTCTCAGCTGTCTTCTCTGTGGAATCGGACGATACAAGGGTTTTCTTTTGATGTTAGTTAGATCTGCAAATATTGGGGTAAGAGCGTCTTTTTTTCCTTCATATTTCCACCATTTATTTTCTTGATGTTAATATTGAGCGATTGTCTTCCTGCCTATAGATATAAACTTATCGGCCTCTTTCGTTCTCTTTTTTTTGTGTTTGTAATTAAGTAGAAAGCTTTGTTTTTTATTCCCTGGAGTTCCAGTTTTTTGGTTTTCGTTACGCTGTTGATTGTGGCGGGGGCGTAAACAAATGCCTCCCTTTATAATGCCATGTAGATTTTCTTTTCGTTTTGGTCGTCTACTTTGATACCCACTACCTTATTTGTAGAGATTGGGATTATCGTAAATTTTCTTCTGTTTCTTATTATTTTAAAGTTTCATAATTGTGACGTTGCTAATTTCTAGCGTTATCACTCTAGCTTGAAAGCATTCGATTCTGTATGCACTGACGCCGAATTGAACGTTTAAGCAATATGGCATTATTAGTGTTGGCAGGTCCGCAGGGCTGAGGCAGCCTCTCTGTGGAAGTACATCTTTCGATTGGAATTCGGTCCCTTAAAATCATTTAACACCCCATATGTATTCTGTCAGTGATATAATAACAGAGAATTCTCTCCAAATTGTTGTTCCTCTGGAGATTTAAAATCTTGTATTGCATGCATTTAACCCAGACTTTGTCAAAGATTTTCTTACATCTCTCAATAGCTAATCACTGTAGTGTTTCTCTGCCTTTACCGTAGCTATTGTTTTCGTTATTAAACAATTTGCAATCGTGGTGCCTCTTCCTTTTCGAAATCCGAACTGGTAATCATTAATTATATAAATAATTTTCTTCGAGATATTCTTTGTCTTCGGTTGATGATTTTTTAATACTTTGTCAATAAAATTAAATATCGAAATAGGTCTGTAACTGTTGAGGTGACTAGGTGTTTTACCTAGTTCCGGGGAAAAATCATTTTTGCTACTTTGTATTCATCCTAGAAGTATTTCATGCTTAGGCACGAATTCTATATTTTCTTCATTGTTTCTACGATGATACTCGTATGTAGTGCTTTGGTGAGGTTTACTCTGGTTATTCCTTTAGGGCCGGGTGCTTTTTGTTTCAATATATTGATGGCGCTTTCTATTTCCTCCATTATTGTAGTGGTCCCTGGTCCCAGAATTTCTTCACTTTCTTACGTTACTGATGGTGTTGGGATATTTTTTTCTCTATTGTTTAATAAATAGGTTTTAAGTGATTTGTCTCTATCTGGATTGAAGTCTTCTTTCTCATTTGGATTTAGGGCAGGAAAGGGTACAAGTAATGCCAATTTCTGCCTAAAAACCATTCTTGAGAGAGCGATAGAAATGCAGAAAGGTGTATATTTGTGTTTTGTTGATTTTAAAAAGGCTTTTGATACAGTAAAAATACTTAAAGAAATTGGAATGGATGCTAAGGATATCAGGTTAATTGCAAATTTGTATTGGAACCAGAAAGCAGCCATGAATATAGAAGAAAAGCAGTCAAAATGGATAGACATAAGGAGAGGAGTGAGGCAGGGATGTGTACTTTCCTCAGACCTCATTTCGTTGTAGGGACAAAAATGTATGGAAAATCTGGAAGACCTGGAAGGACTGAATATTAAGGGACGAAATGTGAACAACATATGCATATGTTACGCTGATGATACGGTTCTTTTAGCAGACTCAGAAGAGAAGTTGCAAAGACTTGTGGATGAACTGAGAGACGCTGGTGAAGGATAAATATTAAGAAAACGGAGATCTTGGGTGTAACAAAACGAAGAGAGAAGTTAAGAGTGAGAGTATATATTGGAGGGAGACAAATCAAACAAGTCAGGAAATTCAATTACCTAGGAAGCACTGTGTCAGAAGAGACAGACTGTGAGAAAGAAATAAGGAGAAGAAGAATAGTGGCAAAAGTGCTTTTATGAAAATGAGAAACTTATTAACGAATCTGAGCTTGGGAATGACATTAAGAATTAGGTTGTTAAAGTGTTGTGTTTGGTCAGTTTTAACATACGTATGTGAGTCATGAACAATTAAGAAGAATATGGAAAAGAAATTAGAATCAAGAGAAATGTGGTCTTTGAGAAGGATGCAAGTAATCCCATGGACAGCAAGAACAACAAATGAGGAAGTATTAGGATGTGCACAACTGGAGAGCGGATTAATGAGATGTATCCGGAGAAAGTAGCTGCAGTTCTTGGGACATATCCAGAGAACAAGAGGAATAGAAAGCAATTGCCTGCTGAGAAGAATTGAAGGAAGAAGGGCCAAAGGAAGACAAAGGAAAAAGTTCATGGAGACCCTAATGGAAAACATGAACAGAAGATGGACTGTGACACACTTAACCAAGAAGGCAAAATATAGAGAAGAATGGCGCTCCATGATAGTTCACGTCATATGACAGGTACTTCAGTAAGGTAAGGTTATGAAGAACACAGACTTTCAGTGGGTGCCAAAATGCTCTTTTGAATTAACGCCCTTGTTATTATGACTTTCTTTTTCGGGGATCCACCTTTGCTAATTATTAGTCCCCAGTTCCCTTTTATTCTTCTTTTTACAGTCATGGGCAAAAGGTTTGAGACTACTATATTTTTTGCTTTAAGAAAATTAATAGAACTAATAAAACGTTGCATTTTGTTTTAGTATGTTTGTATCATAATTTAAAGGTGAAATATATACCAATTTAGAGCCCGACACCATTTTATTAATAAATACAGTCTATTGATGCCCGCATTAAAATATTTACAACGAAGTCCCTTGTTCTTTAAGATGGTATCATTTCGTTTTGGCATGCTGGAGTCTAAACTCGTTCCATTTCTGTTCAACAACCACCCTCATTTGTTCATTATTGGATGGTTTCTTTTTATCAACCTCCAGTTTGATTATCGCTTACATATCATCCCTTGGTTTCAAATCTGGCGAATCCCAGGGGCAAGGTCCCAAAAGTTCGAAGTTATTTTCAGCCAACAACTTTATTATGGCTGTTGCTTTGTGACAGTTATCATCTCCAAATTCGTTCTGAAATGTAGGAAAAAAGTGCTGATAAAGCACATTTTAGCACCATTTTGAGTTCATGGCAGTGTTCTTGGGCAAAATTGTTAGCGCTTCAGTTCTCTTAGATGAGAAGAATCCCCATAAAACGGTGAGTGTCCGGATGCTTCATCGTGGGCACGATACAGAATTCGTAAAAGCGTTCCCCTTTTCTCTTCCTAACGAGACATCTTCCAGAAGCTCCATCCAATCGGAAGGGAGCTTCATCCGTGAATACCACTTTGCCCAGGTTTCAATAGTCCATTCTTTATATTTTTTACACAAGTGGAGTCTATCCGTGAGGTTCTTATTGGTGAGATGAGGCTTCTTCGCAGCCCTTATCGACTGAAGATCTTTGTCGAAAAGTTTGCGTTTAAGCGTTCACACCTTCTTCTTCCTATTCGTGAGCAAGCTAGGCACTGGAGGCAACCGTTCCTTGAGCTGTGAAGACCCTACCAGGGGTTGATCTTTACGTTCACTTGAAGCTCTTGAGTATCCAGAAGACTTCTTAACATGAGTGTGACCAGCCTTTTTAAAGTCATTAATGATCTTAAAGATGGTGATCCTTGATTCAAAATCCTTAGCAACTACCTCCTTTCATTTCACACCACTTTGGTGCAGAAGTGAAATTCGTGAGACACCGCATACATCCAAATACATGCTAGACAACACGCTCTGTTGGCGTTAAGATTCCCAACAGCCCCATACCACCCACAGCCAACACCTATCTATACATGAGTTAGCAGCATCATGAGTATTGAGTTCCCTTACTCTGGTTCCCAAAGTCACTCCTCTACTTGAGTTTCTTTTCTACAAAGTAACAAGAATCTCAGAGGTTTCAAAATAGGTTCTCTACCTAATTACCAGCACATGAAGGAGAGAGCGGAGAAGCAAACGAGCCATGCATCAAAAAGCTAAAATTGAACCGCTCAATATAACACTCAGGAAAGGAGCGGAAAATATTTGAAGAAAGATGACTCCTTTCCTTCAGTATTTGCAGACATCATTGCCACAAGAGTTTACGCACCCTTCAACTCTCGATTCCCCAATGGAATAATTTAGATATGAAGGGAGGATGCAGTGGATGCAAATGGAGTGAAGTGCCCAACGAAGAATTTGCCTCAATCAAACCAGAGACTCGTCTGAAGATGCCATTTTTTATAATTATTTATTAAATAAATATGAATTTACAACACTTAATATTCCATTTTCCACCCGCAATTAAGAATTGCATCCATCAACCTGGTCTATAAATCTTTTCTCCAAGTAGAAAGTGATTTGATACTTTCCTACAGTTTTATTTCTTCCTAATGTTGTTCTAATCTTTTTTGCTATTAATTTCCAGTAAATATGACCTAATATTGAAAGGAAAATAACAACAAACTAATACAAGTACTCCCTTTAAGTGTTTCGTTATCTTCCGGGGAGATTGGATTTGAAGAATGGGACGCGTTTTCGCAAATTTCGTCTCTTTCAATGATTGTCTAATCAAATATTGCTTTACGAGTGTCTTCGAACCAGATTCCTCGACTTCAACCTTTTCTCCTATTGCGTTTCAACCGGCTAAGCACTTATATCTCCTTATCTTGTATCTGGATATTAAAAACAAATCTGGGCGATATTTAAATATAACCGCGATTTTTTTTTGCTATAATGAAATTGAGTATCTCGGCCAACGATTAAATTTCCTCGATGGCCAAGACTTTTAACTTTCACTGTAGCAGAATTCTAAGGCCCTTTTAAGTTCTCGCTTAAGGCCAAGGTGGGCAAAGATCTTCGCAAGTACCTACATGCAATTACTCTATTTTTATTTTAAATTGAGCATAACAAGTATCCCTTTACGCTATTTAGTAAACAGGAAACTTGTGTAGTTCAAGTCGTCTCAATTCATTCAGGAGACAAATAAATAGGAAGGGGGGATAGATATAAATCACGAGTAAATAGAAAGAATAAGAATAATGAATAAAGCGATGGGTGACAACGAATGCGATAGTAAACCTTGTCAGTTATTATTGTTGTGAGGAGATGAAAGATTCGAAATATCAAGGAACAAATTTGCGCTAAAAAAAATCCAAATTTCCCACTCTCTTATTAGTGTCACGCAAATGGGATTCAAGTTCGTTCTTTGCGATGCATAGCTCCTTGTACGAACCACGGGAAGCTTATAAGGACCCCTTTATACGACACCACCACTTTCTCCGGGCCATCAATTATGCCATCAACAGAGCTCATGACTACATTGAAAGTTGCGTTACAGTAGGTGCTCGCATACCTTCACGAAGGTCAGCATCCAAGTAGAGGAGTGACGAAGGAAATCTTTTCCCCAGAGGGTAAAGAACAGAGAAGGGCCATTAAATGTGGCCACATCATCTTCAGGTAGAGTTGAAAAGGAAAGAGGAATAGAAAGGAACTAATTCATAAGACGAATTTATTGATGGTTCTGGATGGGATCAAGACGGCGTAGGTTATTGGGAGGGGCGAAAGACATACAGAGAAACCAAAGTTTAGGATAGGTGGATTAGGACAGGAGTATTTAGAAGGGATAGATAATCCTTTACAGGTAGTCTTCTCTACGTGGGCGTTAAGGGCAAATTAGATCTGTCAAGTAACCAGGTGGGGTAATCACACTAAGTATTAGATCAGAGATTGACTGTACAGAGCGTGTGAGAGCTTGCTTCATCTTGCTGGAACCAGAACCTCCACATAAGCGACAGGAACAAGGTCTTCAGCTCTCTCTTGAAAGTTTTGAGGACCTCAACATACCGCGCCTTGGTGACTGTCACTGTGGCGCCAGATTCTTCAAGAACAATGGTCCGATGATGCTTCTGGCTGAGATTGCAGTCCATACCGTGCACTTAGGGGAGTGTAATGGCTTGATGGCTACCTCATTTGGTCTAGAGGTTTCCCTAAAGACATTTGTCTTCAAGTTTACGTTCCCATCAAAATGGAAGTGAGCTTCGTTTGAGGTCCAAAGGAGGTTAGGGAAAGTTGGAGTCTCCTGAATCTTCTCCAGTATCTTGACTACCATAGCCTTTCTCTGCTCCTTGTCTAAGGCTGTAAGGGTCTGCTTCGTCTGTATTCTGTATGGGTATGCCTTTACGTCCATTACTACCACTCTCTTGCAAGTCTTACAGGATATACCGAGGGACTGACTCTTCTTGTCCACAGAGCGTTTTGGACTCTGCTGAACTGACTCTCTCACGCTCTCGACCAGCTCAGCTGTACGCTTTCTGGGGCGTCCTGAATGGCTTGGACTGTTGTCACTGGCTACATTGAGGTTCTCCAGTGTCCCATAATTCTCGAAGTGGTCCACCGAGTCCTGAATTCTGCTCTTGGAAGGGGCTTTTTCGCATTCGAACTGATGCACGAAGGTGTCCTGCACTTTCTTGAACAAGCCTGTCTTGTAGTGATATTTGACGCAGTATATACCCTGTTGGAGCTTCCATTGAGATCTCGTTGTGTTCACAGGCGTTGCTTCTGTCATGTCCTGTAAAGTAAGGGTGATTAGTGAATGAATGAATGAAGGATATATCACAAAAAGTGTGTACATGCCCGTTTTGAGGGGGTCACCAATATCACGAAAAGTTGATATCAAGTTGGTAAAAAGGTCTTTATAGTTTTCACTTTTGTGTTTCCATAACACATTTGGAGAATTAAGGCAACACTCTTTTGAAGAGGACATTTTGCTCATTTTCTTTTGCTTAGTTCACCACAGCATCTGAAAAATCGGAAAAAAGAAAATAATTAAAATTAAGTAAAGAATCCAGTGTAGTGGACGTGCACACACACACACACACACATATATAGTGACTAATTTATAACATATACACACTTATGACATATACATATGGCCATTAACTTCCACATATACTTATATACATATGGACATTTACTCACACACAGACTTATTAACATATGAACTTTGAGTCAAACTTAATATATGTATTATAAAAGGATTTTCAATAACTTTAAAAACTAGACCTGATAGATCAAAATAAAGGTAACTTTTCGATTCAGGAGACCGATTTCTTACAGGAATGATGTCCATTTCCTGAACTCTAAAAACAATGTAGACCAGTGTTATGTTCCCATACACCTTGTTTGCACAACTTAACATACATATTTACTGTTCTTGCATTCACTTTTCTCACATTTCCGATTATACAGTAATTGTATCACTACCATTGTTTTATCATCCTGGATACCATAACATCCACTCCACCACCCACTCATCTTGTAAACCTACATCTCACAGGCCTAAGAACCCATCACTTATTAATAAATACATAGACTACAAACTGAAAACCAGACTACCGATACTACTACTAATAGTATCTACAATGCGGCAAGCTGCTATACCGAAGATGAGCGAGGAGAGTGAATATGTACTTGGTTACATCACATTTCTTTAATTTCTGAAATAAATAATAAATTCCTCGGAACTACAAACTATTATTTCAGCACCCTATTTATTTTTAAGGAGCAAAGATGATGGAAGGTTTTAATTCTGGTTTTTAAACTAGATTTGGATGAATGGTAGGTATGCATGCAAGTGTTTCTCTCATCCGTACAAACTAAAAACTTCAAATTTTAATGTCGACTTCGATATCTTCGCAGACCTAAAATTCGGTATCCGTTCTACGACAAAGAAGGCAACGGAAAGCTTCTCTACGGCTATGGATCAGATGAGCTCTACAAATACGAAATTTTCCATCCTCTTCAGGGCTACCTAAAATAATCGCCCCTCTAAGCCACGAACAGACGAAATGAAGAGCACAATTGCATCATTTGTTCCCTCTGTTTATAATCATACTTTTGTTTATGTATTAAGTCGTGTATATTTAATATGTTCTAATGCAAGGAAGAGATGATTGTGCTCGCCGTTCAGTAAAATTTAAAATTAAATTTGTTAATGTATTTGTATTACCTTAGGCCTTTGAGAGCCTATGCTGCCTTGTGGAACCACAATTTCAAGCCACTTTGACTCTTAATATATAGTGATTTAAAGGTTATTATATTTTATTTATATAGTCCAATCTTGGCATCAAAGAGTTAAAATAATGTCAAATTTTGAACTTTGAAGGTCGGAGCAAACTACAATGACGGTGTCTCAGCTTGAATGTGTTTGACTTGATTTAGCCTCGAGTTGAACGAAGGTTAGTACAGCCGAAGCCAAACCTTTTGTCAAAGGCAAACTTCGACAAAGAACGACCGTATAATTAAAGAACGGTACAAAAAAGTGCCCTAAGAGCAACTCCTACGAACGACCCATAACCAATTTTGGCGTGGTCGGTCAATTGGGCCAATTTCGTTTTGGCCAAGACAGAATTATCGATGGAAAATGAGATCAGTGAAAGGCAGAGTGAACAAAATTTCAAAGCATTATAAGTGAAAATCAGCACCCCAAGGGACAAAAATAATAAAACTATGTAATTACAATATATAAAAGGAATATAATTGATTAATTATTTATTTATTAATGTTAGATTAGGATATATCCATTATATCCTGCTTTTTAATGGTCATGCTTGAACAAAATAATTTTTATGATTGATTGTATGTGCTGAAATGTAAACTAGATGCCGCGACCACACACTGTGAATGAATGTTACAAAGTGAGTTAGGACAGGGCTTCTCAACATTTTTTTTTCATCCGGATCCCATTTTACCAATCTCGGTATCATGTGGGCTTTGTTACATTTATTGCTTACTCACGCGCTACTTTGTGAGTTTTCCACATATATGTATATATAAAGAAAAGTATTTCTTGCATGTGATTATTTTGATCAAAATAAAGTGAAAGGTACACTGTCAATGAATAAATTCATTTTATTTTGTAACATTTAGTCCCGATATTAAATGAAAGTATATATAAATGGAGATTCAAAACGAGCTTTTGCAATCCAAAATTATTTGGTCGCAACCCATAGTTTGAGAAGCCCTAGCTGATAGAAGACGTTCTGCACACAAAAAGATTCAGTTTGGTTCAAAATGATCTGCAAAGTGGCTCGAATATAACTCACTTTAAAAGTATCGCTCAAAACGACCAATTAGTATTGTCGCAGAATACCCCTTTGATCACTCCACACCTGACACAACTTTTGTCGTGGTATTCTTTGTGGTCGTGATATACATTTGATTAAGTAGGCTTTGTTCTAAGAGTGCCAATGTTGTTATTTTAAGGAAGAGCCGCTTCAACACGTAAGGATATAAAGAAACGCACAGGAATTCCCCAAATAAACTTATATTTTAAATTTAACAATTTACCACACAAAAACTAAACATGAACCACAGAAATACTACGAATTTTAAAATACACAAAAAAAGACTTCAATAATTTCTCCGTATGGCTTTCTAACTTGACCTACTTGACATTATAGTGATGGTTGACCCACCACTCACTTCAATTTAAACAAAACAAAATGCTAACGGCCTTTACTGGCCGCAACTACCTTTGTGGATGCCCCTTGGAACGGGTTTGCGTCTGACCTTGAACTCAATGAGCACTTTACCTCGGGAATGTTATTGTCTCCAAGACGTGTGCCGACCGGCCAGATGGAGGTTGCGAACGATTAACTTGAAAGCCACAACTGACTTTGGAGAGTGTGGCAGCTGAGATCCACACGCTTTCGGCAGGAAGGGATATCACCACGGGATAGTGGAAGAAGGTTCCTTTCTCCTCTTCGGATTACTCTGAGGAGTAATTCGCACTGTTTAGCGATGCGCTAAGGTTTGAATACCTTGACTTTGGGGAGTGCTGGAGGGAGTGTACTCTGGGGGAAGGGTTCTTCTTCTTCAAGGGCGAGAATAGAGGAGGGGGGGTTCTCTGACGAGAATAAGTTGAACTTGAACAAGTTAACTTAAAGATCGGTTTGGTAACCAGGAACTAGCTCGAGGATGAGCTTCTTCTTAGTTCCAGTCTTCCTCAAGGGCGAGGCTTATCTCGGTGTTTTGGGATACATCAGGATAGAAGGGAGGGGGGGGGGGGTTCTCTGACGAGAATAAGTTGAACTTCAACAAGTTAACTTAACGTTCGGTTTGATAACCAGGGACTAGCTTGAGGATGAGCTAGTCCCTGGTTATCATAAAGTAGTCTGGGAACCACCATGACATATACTAAAAAATATGGGTTGAGAAGAAGAATTCCGTAAATTACGACAACTCTAGACCCTCATTGTCATGGTATAGGAAGCACCGAGTGATGAAAGGAGTTTGTACGTATGGGTTATTTACGTAGTACACAAAAAAAGGACTCCGTGCTATATAAGTTTTTATTATTATTATCTTGATTATTGACTTCTTTAAACTTTGAGGGTTCCTTGTGCCGTACTTTGCGATTCGAGGATACAATAAAAAAATTGTTAAAACAAACTAAAAATTTAATTAAAACAAAAAAAAATTAAACATGAACCAAAGAAATAAGACACACTAAATACACCGAAATGACTACACTCAATTTTAAGTAAGGCTTTCTAAATTGACCTCTCGAAATTATAGTGACGGTTGATCCACCGCTTCCTACAATATAAAAAAAGCTAACTGTCTCTATTGGAGTTTAAATACCTTTGTTCCTCTTACGACTGGTTTGAGTCTGACCTTAAACTCAATGAGCTCAGACACGGCAGAAATCTTGTTGGCTCGTTGACGCGTGCCTCGGCCAGATGGTTGGTGGCTGACGGAATAACTACGAAATCCACAAAGGATTTTGGCTATTGGCAGATGGGGGATCAACTCGTTTTCGGCAGGAAAGGATATCACCACGGGATTGTGAAAGAATGTCCCTTTCTCCTCTTCGGATTACTCTGGGGAATAATTCGCACTGGCTAGCGATGAGCCAAGACTTCAATACTTTGACTCAGAGGAGTTCTGGAGGGAGTGAACTCGGGAGTTTTCCTCAAGGGCGAGGACTATCTCTGTGCTTTGGGCTGCACCAGGATAGGGGGAGGGGTTCTCTGATGAGAGTAAGATGAGCTTAATTCTTAAATCAGGTTAACTTAAAGTTCGGTGTGACCACCGGAAACTAGCTCGAGGATGAGCTTCTTCTTCTTAGTTCCAGTCTTCCTCAAGGGCGAGGACTATCTCGGTGCTTTGGGATACACCAGGATAGGCAAGGAGGCCTATGACGAGAATAAGTTGAACTTGGACAAGTTAACTTAAAGTTCGGTTTGATAACCAGGAACTAGCTTGAGGATGAGCTGCTTCGCAGTCCCTTCTCTTGGTAGCCATGGTCTCTTTCCGGGAACTTCGTAGCCTGCTGACTCACCTATTCTATCTCGTTTTTCCAAGCTTTTTGCTATATATACGTCGTCACCCCACTGGGGTAGTGGTAGGAGGGGAGGGGATTTGTGGACGGGCCGTATGAAGGTTCTTTCTCCAATGGGTTTTCTCAGGGCGTCTTACCTCTGGTCCTGATGGACCTTCAGGCTTGAATGAGACGCGTCTCCAATTTCGCACTTGAGGTGAAATGGAATACCCGTTCTTTGGGGAGATCTTGCAGTTTTAACCGTTCTGCTTTTCATCGGGACGAGCGCGCTGTGGTTACGAGTTTGAACCGTGGCGTCTACACGGCCAGCCTGTTTGTGGTCAACGTCCAGTGTCTCAAATGAGAGAGGAGGGAGAGGGTCGATTTCCCCACACTCATTAAACTAGGAATCGAGTACCATCTCTTATGATTTTCTCTCGAATTGGAAATCCAACCAGAACGAATTGTAGAATTCATTCACTTCTACGACTTTTCGGTAAAGATCTTAAAACCTATGAAATTAACATAAGTTCGAATTTCCTGTAAAATACCCCTGGAGAGAGTGAATAGTGTAGTTAAATGTTCTGAATCAATAAAGCTTAAGAATCACAATTTGCGTCTGCCAAAACCTATTTCCATGTCTAAAGAATTAAAAGAATGTGTCCAATAAATAGTCCGCATTTTTGAGTCTATAAAAGACTATTGGTGCAGAAGAGGCAGAAACATAGGAAGTTCATGAAAGAAGTAGGACATTGAAGGTGATTCTGGATCGAATGGGCCGTCAATGTCTATTCGGGAGAAGGGGCAGGGGGCATGGCGGAAAAGTGCGTGGGCTGAAAAGTTTTGTATTAGTTAGAGGGGTCAGATAATAGGAGCGTGTGATCGAGCGAAAAGGTGTTACAGCGATCAAGGCAAGAAGTAACGAAATCGCGAAAGACGATCTGAACAATCTTGTGATTAAAGTAGGCGCGGATGTGGCTGAGATTTCAGAGAGGATTTGCTGACGTGGGCAACTTGGGCTTTGTGAATTGCCCATTATGAAAGGTGACATCCATTTTTTTTACCAGTGCAGTGTAGGAAAAAAGTGGCAGGGGGGAGTCAAAGAGCAGTAGTTTTTTCGGTGAGCCACACGAAAGGAAATATCCACCTGTAGCACCTCACCTTTGTATTGGTTGAGTTTCTGAAAGCTGTCGGAAAGCCAATATTTGATGATGTTGTAAGCGGATAGAATATTTCTAAGAATTTGCTCAAAATAAGCTGGTGAGAAGGAAGGAGAGATTTGCGTTCATCATCTTAAAAATAAAATGATAAATCAAATGACACATAGGAATACCAAGAGGAAGAAGCTAGATACGAAACAGAAGTAAACCAAGAACTGAGCGTTGAGGAACACCAAAACGCACCTCTGCTAGCCGAGATATATAATTTCTAGTGTGAATAGACTGAGTACGAATGGATCAAATTAAGGGCGGTTTCAGAGGCACTCCAGAATTCACGAAGACGATAAAGAAGAGCAGTATGAGCGACAGTATTAAATGTTGTGGAGAGATTGAAAAGTACCAGAATGGGAGGTTGGCCAGCATCGACAACACGGCGAAGGCAGTCACTTAAATGTATTTACCAGAACTGATTGAGGCTGTGTCCTGCTTTAAAACCAGAGTGACAAATCTCACCAGCGTTGGAGGTGGAGAGGCGATCTAGAATCCTTGCTGACACTTCGGAACTCTTGAGAGGAACTGGGTTTGGGCGCTTGGATGGTAGGTTAGCTCGTTATTGTGGTTCAGGTTAGGTTTCTTAAGGATGGACGAATAGCAGCTCATTTGAAATCAAATGGTGCTATTGCAAACGAGAAGCGGGTATTAAAAATAGTAATGGAAGGAGGACATGGATGAACTGATGGTAAAAATTTGGAGGGAAAGAGTTTTGATGAGAAACAGGTCTTTTCCAAAATGGGAGAGGGAAAGTGATTCCTCAGGGGACACTATGCTTAGATTTTTTTGTTATCGGAAAGGATACGGTAGGTGTGGAAATTATAGGCAGATTTTGGGAGGGTGGCGTAAGAGTGAGTAGCAAAGAATAAGGTACAGATGTTTTTGCCGTATCCATAGCATAAGCACAGGCAGTCTGAAGTCGACTCTCATAAGTTCATGTATGTATCTTAGCATTCGAAATAGAGACTAAAATCAAAGGCCAGGCCGTCGGTAAAGAAGAGGTGGGGAAAATAGGGGGAGTGACGGTCAAAGTAGGAGGAAATGATCAGAGAAATAGAGCGGAGGAGCACGTCGAGGTCAGTCGAGGGAGTGGTAGAGTCGAACGAGAGAAGGAGTAAGGCAAGATCCATGGTCTTCAGCTCGTTATTATTGATGTCAGAACTCAGAGATAAGATTGTGCATACTGTGGAATATTAAAATTCCGTTTTACGCGTCGTATTTAAGTAGACTCTTTCACTGGTAATAAATTTTCACTAATGCAGTTATCACCGTGTCTTTCAATATGGCAAGTTAAAAATATCCAAATCAGAAATAAAAATTAAGGTGCGTAACGATGGTTAGTTCCAAATGACTTATCAAAATAATAGTTCAATTAATTGAACAACATTTAAATAGTTATCTAGAACCTTTTAGTTATCATGATAATTGATTTACGGTAATTAACTAACGGGCGACTCAGTTTGTCGACATCAGCAAATTATGCCTATATATGCTGAAATATAAAACTCCGTCAAACAGTCACTAAAATCTTAGTATTAGTGACTAGGCTAAATAGACAACATCTCAACGAAATTTTACAAAGATACGTAGATACTTATAATTTCTCATTTTGGTGGTAACCAAAATAACATGGAGGAAAGCAAATAAGCAGGTGGACATAATCTTCTTGGAGATATCTACGAACGAGACCAAAGTGCTAAGATTGACAATCACCAAAACGGGAAATAACAAGCACATAACGTTAAGAGTCACCAGAGGAAAATGAGGACTGAGACTACCACTGTAGAAATAAAAGTGGAATTAGCCAACGTCATAATAGCAACGGGTTACCAACAACCAACAAGTAATCATTTGCGGGTAAATAACTTCACACTCATCTTCAACAAAAGAAACCCGGTTATATTCATGAGTGATATTAATGCCTGTTGTGCAGCGAACGGGTAGAGAACGAGAAACAGAACAGGTAACCATCTGGAAATACTCTTCGGAAGAGGGATCTGCCATCGACTGGAACCTGTATACCCAACGGACGTCTGTCTGGGCAATAATTATCTCCCATTCAATTATTACATGCAGCCGGAAGACACACCGTACACTCACTACACAGCGATACTACTCACAATAAACCAGTACCGACACATATTCTCGCGAAGATTAGTAAATCACACCACAGGGCTGACTGGAAGAAATACATAAAAAACTAACTAGGCACACATATACCAAAACCACAACAGGAAGCAACATTAGAAGAAATAGATCAAGAGTTAAAAAAAATAAGGAGTGTGAAGCAGTCCCCCAAGACAGTCGAGACCTTTATCTGGACGCCAGAAATGGTTCAAAAGAACAGAGAAGTTAGAGAAATCTCCAAACGAATAATAAGAAACGGGACAACGACGGAGCAACACATCGAAATGAGGAGGAAAAAATGAAAATTGACTAGTGATATAACGGGAAAACAAAATGAAGATTGGAATAAAACAATTCAAAAGATCGATAATGATGCACCACCGAAGGAATTTCGAAGAAAAGACAATCAAATAGAAGGTAAAGCACAAAATAGAAAAATGAAAATAAAAGATTTGCTTTGCTGACAATACAGACGCCAAGGATCGGATTGAATGGATATTCAGACAATATTGGAATAGTATATTCGACATAAGCGCAGAGGGAAATAGACTTTGACATTGATTCGGGGCATGAAATTATAGCCTCGCTTAACCAAGAAATCAAGAGAGCGCACCCCCACCACTTCGTCGATAAAATGAGAGACACTCACGTCTGTATCGATGCAATCATTTCCAAACAAGAAGTAAACACAAATAATATTGTTTTTTTTTCAGCAGAAAGCACGGGTAAGATCTGGTCTCACTCAGAAAAACAATATGAAGAAGTGCCCCACAACATGGAATTGCAAATGTCTTAAATGCCAGCCTAAACACAGGCTACTTCCGCATTGAGTTAAAAGTCGCTATAATCATCTTTATTTCCAAAACAAGAAAGCTACCAACAAGAGTGGGGAGCGACAGGACAATCTCTCTTCTAGATTTCATCAGTAAGGTATTTTAGAAAATTATAAACCAACGACCTTGTGAGCACCTGGAGCCAAATGAAGTTTTAAGCAAGTAACAATTTGCACTCTGAAAAAGGAAAAACATAGGGATGACTCTTATAGTCATTACTGAGAAAATTGCAGCAGCTAAATGGCCAGCGCTGATACCGTTTGCAGGGACGTATCGAAAGCTTTCGACAAGGTTTGGTCGATAAGTGGAATGCAGCACAAAATTCTGAAACTCGAAATGCATAACAAAATCGAAAGACTAATCTGCGACTATGTGGTGAAAATGTACGCATTTTATTCATCGAGATCGGTCAACATCAAGGAATGAAATTCAAACTTGAGGCTGGCTTCCCATGGGAAGTATGGCTTAGTCCAACTCTGTATTCAGTGTACACCTTAGACATCCTATTACCCTTCAATGAAGGCTGCCTCAATATCCAATTTGCCAATGAAGGCAAGCAACTCATCGTATGCCCTTGCATGGATGGTGAAATGCAGGCAAGATGGATGACATAAGAGATAAGGAGGACTAACGAGTATAAAAGGAAATGGAAAATTAGTACAAACAAGCCCAAAATTTAAGATCATACTAATGTTTTAAAAAAATCTTGAAGGTATTTACGTTGAAGCGAATGATACATGTATACGAACTAGACTAAAATTCTAGGATTGAAAATCAAAACGGGATATAGCACACACGTAACGGAAAAATTCACTCAAACCGAAAGAACAAAAATAAGATTTGCCAAGCGATTATAGAGCCAATGATGGTGTACCCGACAATTACGATGTAAACCATCTCGAAATCCAACATTAAAAAAAAGGCAAAGGATACAGAACAAAACGACAATTTTATCACCAAAAGAAGAAGATGATACAGGCAGTGACAATGTGCCACTCAAAGAGGTGAATTACAATCGCTCAACAAAATTATAGGGGGAAGAGTGAAGAAACTAATAGAAAAAACATGAAGAGATAGGAGAAGAAATCATGGCACCGATAGCCCAGAGGGATGACGGGAGCTCACATACCCTCTTCCCAACCTATACAAAAATATTAATCCGGAAGAGGAAGAAATTTATACAGAAAAAAACTTCCACAAACAAGGAAATACCTAGAACAGGACACCAAACTAACATAACCTAACTCACGACCACGAAAATGGAAACCAACTGGATTGATTAATGATTACCCAAAAGTGACCAACTGATTATGCGTAAGTTTATTTTGCTAATTTTACTAATTACGTAAAAGGGGCACACGATATCGACACATAAACAAGAAAAAAAAGAGTTGGGGCAGCATGAATGGTCTTGATTGTACAGTAAATTTCCTACTCTCTTTTTTCTTCTGTAGCAAGTGTGAATTGAGTAGCGAGAGCTGTGTTTACCCTTTATCACCTTAAAGCAACCTTTTGTCCACCTTAATTCAAAGATATCTTGTGTGCTTTTTATTGCCAAAATTTCCTCTGTATTCCCATATGAACGATTCTGTCAACCTGAATGACATTATGTGGTGCTTCGTGTAAGTTTTTAAGTCGTAGGGAAGTTTTGATTAATGTTCGTACCCCATATAAAAGTAACATCACATTTGAAGATGAAGTCAAATTTGTGAGAAAAAAAATTGAAACAAGATACGTTATATCGTGTGGAACCGACTATAGCCAGGCGAAGTGCAGCAACTCGACGTGGCATCGATGGAAAACCCTCTAGAGAGATGCTGATCCATGCCGAACAGATAACTGTCTACAGTTCCTTTATATTTGCAGGTGCCGGATCTTAGGTGTATATATATATATATATATATATATATATATATATATATATATATATATATATATATATATATATATATCTGGCAAGCATCTCATATAAATGCTCGATTGGATTTGTGTCGGATGAACGTGGCAGCCAACACTATTCGTCAGAACTCTCCAGAATGTTCTTTGAACTAATTCTGCCAAACTTGGGCCCGATGACATTGCTTATTACTCAGTCGGAATATCACATCGTTGTTGGGCTACGTCAAATCCCTGAATGTATGAAAATGGTTGCCAAGCAGTGCAACGTACCAGTCTTAGGTCAATGACATGGTCAAGCAAACCAGCGGACCCATCCCATACCACGTGAACACGCCCCACACCAATATGGAATTTCCTCCAACCTTGTAAAGTGCCTTGTTGACAAATAGGCTCCAACAACAACTAGAAGCATAACTCATCGGACCCCACCACTTGTTCTCAGTCCTACATGATCCAATTATCGACATCACGATCCCAGGCGCAATAAATGATAGTGAAAATATAACCAGACTTTTATTATTTTAATTATAAATAAATACTTGTAATGTTATTTCATGGCTATAAGAACAAAATTGCGTTGTAATGCTTTTAAATGGGTTACTTGTACAAGTTTATTGATCTTTCAATGCATGTTTTATATCTACCTTCGAGTCGAAACTTAGGAAATGAATAGATGAGCAATTGATAAATGAATGCCGATATGAAGGACAGGATAAAGGTAATGAGAGAATGAAAATGAAATGAGAATACAATGAATATATATATATTTAACTCCCGACAATGTGATCGATGACTAAATATGAATATCAGTCCTATTATATTCTTTCACGATATAAACTTCAAACGAACTATATTCTTCCCCTCGTAAAGTGCTAATCTATAATGGTATATTAAAAGTATGTTACTGTTATGTTTTTCTTTTAATCTTAAGCTTCATAAAAGAAAAACTTCACTACAATACTGTTTATATAACTGTTTGTTAACTATATCGCTCTAAGTAAATAAACGTTTGTCCTACGAAAAGTCATTCGGTCTATGTTATTCTGATGCTACCAACTAATTAAGTGAGCATTGTTTTGATTAGAGTATTAATTGAATCAATTTTCAGAGATATCATAATATTTTAAACCTATTACATTAAAAGATGTGATGGATTTTTCTATTTTATTTAAAAGAGGCTCAACTTGAAATAATGTAGATTAATGTTCAGAGATTTCATTTATTTCGGTGTTCCTTGTTGCTGTTTTCTTCATTCTACGTAGAAGATTCTGAGAAACAAACAAAAAAATATGAGAAATATGACGGGTTATCTTGATTCTTTTTATATCTAAATTCAAAGAATATTGTTTCCTATCAAGGGGTTATTTAAGTTTGCTAGATACCCTCAATGGTAAATATTGAACCTCATAGTTCTTGTGAAAGCTTTAAGTTTTCTCACTCATGGTTATATCCAGCGTTAGCATCCAATTTATGTTTTGATTTTTAATATCCTCTATATCCTTTACTATTTTATCTTTTTACATCAAATTTATCATATTTGTACTCTCTTATTATTCTTTCAATTGCACAAAGCAATTAAGACTTATTTCAGATATTTGATATTTTAAATGGTACTAAAATTTAAAATAATCTATACTATAACACGAAAGTCCTCAGATCGTTCTCATTAAATGCTCTGAGCAGGCAGCTAAGAAAGCTAGAGTTACGAGTGTCTCAGGATATTTACATCTCAAATCAGTTGTTTTATTTATATTCGTCAATTTGGAATTAATTGACTTTTTCGCAATAAAATTACATCGCGGAGTATAAAGTTTGAAATTGAGTTTTATGATGCCCAGTTTAACTTTATGGTTTGAGTGGTCGCAAAAATGAATGTTTATGTCAACAAGCATTGAATGGAAAGAGGAAAGAGAGGAGAAGAACAAAATATTAAACAAGATCACTGGATGAAAGATATAGGCAACTAAAGAAAAGGAATGAGGATAAAGAAAAATTGTAGTACTAAAACGATTGAGAATGATTGCTACTACCCTTATGGATGGTATATGAATCATGAGCCACAAATTCTGAATTTACAGAAACTATTAAAATAAAATGGTGCAGGAATATGAAAAAGATGAACCCAAAGTGTCATTGCAGGGTATACAAACTTCCTAAAACTCATAAGAGAAAGACATATACTTGGCTAAATCGTCGTTATTTGGTACCATGGATAATTTAGTCACAAAATAACGATATCATAAAAGATGAGAATCAAGAGATCGGTTGCCAAAATCTAAATTGAGACCAAGTAGTATTTCAATGTTCCCCTCTTAAACAACGACTTCCGACACCCCTCTCTTAGGTTGAATTTCCCTTAAACCAATGTTTATTTTCTCTTTAAATAACCCAGACCATTCCTTCCCCTCTTTAATCTAAATTCTTATTTTTTAAATGGGTTTAAATAGCTTCCCTTCCCATTCAAGGATAACAGAGTGCGAGAAATGCAATTGTCCCCAATTTAAGAGATCACACATACCAATCAATTCATTTTCTACGGCATTTCGTACCTTGAGGAATTTAATGATAAATGACTGCTCATGTGAGATTTATGAGCAATGCAAATGCTCTTTGATGCGACGTGGTTCTTTCAAAACACTATACAATATTATCCCTTCAATACACTGTACTACATAGCAAAGAACTGATGATTGCTAGGACTTGGCGTACCTCAGAAGGATTTGTTGTTCGTACCGAGGAGGTATAGAAAGAGAAATTTGCAAATCTAAACGAAACCAAAAAAATTGAAGTAGATTTTAAAAGAATCTCATGAGAGCGATAACTGGCATAGAGCAGGATTGAAGGAAAGGTTTATGGCTGACTTTAAAAAGGTATAGGCTGCATGAGGGGTCAGCCATCATTTTAGATATAAAATAAAGCGATTCCCGTAGGGGAAAATAGGGGGAAACCAAGTCTCGTTCCAATTTGTAGAACTCCTCAGGCTTTATTAAAAAAAAAAAATCATAACTCAGTCAAATTCTGGCCACAATGGAATACGAACCTTGATTCAACTCACGAATGGAAATCACGCGAATGGAGTGACGAGCGATCCATTCTTAATGGAGGTTTGGTCGAGCGATGTGAAACATGGGGTTAAAAGGCGGGAAAGTAGTGGTAGGTCCCGTGTAGGAGGAGGGGGAATACGTGCTGAAGCTGTTGGGCAGCGGGCTAGGTGCTCTGTATCTCGGAGTCCCCAGGGATTCGGAAACTCGTGGTCCGTGGGGATCACTGGTAACTTCTGTCAAAGGAGAAAAAAAAGAGTAAATGGCGAATCTTTAGTGGGATCACTTTGTTTTATCCTCGAATATATCCCCCTACACTTTTGGGTCCTCCTTACAATTCTAAGGGATTGGTCTGTAAGCATGAGTGCGCCCATGTTACTCATATAGGAAAGAGGTGTCATTCCTAAACCGTCCCCCTCTTGCATTAATCTTTATCAAGAACTGCATTGAACATATGATAGCTGACCCACTAAGCACTTATAAAATTATTGCCAATGATTACACAGTTATTTAATAAAAAATAAAACGATTAACGAAGGCTTCTCCGCTAGAAACCTTTTTTAAAGCGCTTTGTAGAAAAGTTTGGAAAGTTTAGAGAAGTAGAAATGCGTGGGAGCTACTCAACTAGAGTGCAGATATGAGTAAACTTTTTGGCAAGAACAAGTTTGTGCTCTTTCTAACCGTCACTACTTCGCATTACTAACTCAAACCATATACATGATTTTACATTCTTATAAAGGAGAATAAAATAATATGTACAAGTTTCGAAAGTTTAAGACACAGGAAAGGGAAGTTTATACAACTCGCTCTGGTATGGTGTTTATCAACCACTGGAACAAATTCTGAGTGATCGTGTCCAAGTCTTTCCTTAAAAGTTCTTGGAGGTTGTCATAATTTGCGGACTTCTGCATATCCAACCGTTTTTAAGAGCATCGCCCACAGATTCTCGATCGGCTTGAGGTCAGGGGAGTCTTCAGTCGAGAAACCAGTAATTTAATGTTATGGTGTTTGAAACCACTTTGTTACTGTTAATATCCTATGGCAAGGTGCTGCCCCATGCAAAAAACCCGCATGTATCATCATCAAACTATTCTTGGATCATTGGTAGGAGGTGCCGATTGCCATGTATCAGAAGCAGCTTCATGCGTGGATGGTCTTAAGAAAGATGATTCACTATTGGCACTGTGAAGGACTCATGATTGCGTTTCTCTCTTCTTTGTAGATCATTTGATCACCAAGAATTCAAGAATAGTGAGAAGGAGGCTTCATCAGAGAAAATAACTTTGTTGCATTCTTCTCACGTCCAATCTTTGTACCTTCTGTACAATGCCAGACGATCTTTTGTTTTTCCTGGTAAGTAGTAATTTCTTTGCTGTCTTCCAATGAGTGGACGCGCAGATGCACTCAAACCTACTTGCTGCCACTCTTAAACAAAATTATGGCAGTATTTTTCTGTGTTTATGTGTGTAGGCTTGTGGGTACTGATTATCTGGCTATGAAACAATAAAATCGAATAGTAATTATGCTATTATTTTGTAATAATTGAATTATTTCACTAGTCATTTAATATAACGCTTTGTAGTGTTATTTCACAGTCTGATTATATTCTGAAGAGCTAAGAAGAGGAAGCCTGAATTGATATATACATATTTTAAGTGGATTTGTCATAGAATTCAAATGGATTTGACATAACTTTGAAGTGGATTTGTCATAGAATTGAAATGGATTTGACATAACTTTGAAGTGGATTTGATATAAATTGAAGTAGATTTGACATAGGCTTGAAGTGGATTGGAAGTAGATTTGATATGGAATTGAAGTGTGGCTTTGATATGAATTTGAGAGGTTTCGACACGACTTTGAAGTGGCTTTGAGGCGGCTTATCTCGGAGTGTTCAAAGGGAAATAATATCTAAAGTCATCGTGTTCAGGAGTCTCACCAAGATTCGACCCTCGCTAGGAGGCTCAACTTCGTGGTTTTGAGCACTTGTGCTCTCTCTATGGAGAGAGCACTCATGGATGTGTATAGGATCCTCTCACGACTCCACTTTTCAGGGTTCAAGAGGTTTGATACTGCGAAATATGTCCTCATTTAACCTCACATTGTTCATTTTCTTGACCTTCTCTTCTGCATCTGTCTGTCCCTCTCCTCAATCTTCTTCGAGTGAAAATGTCCTCGTTTTTTAAACCAGTTATCTCTCTCATACACAAACAAATACACCTACCCTGGAAGGGTTATCAAATTTGTGCTTTTGCATACTTTTACTTTGCACGAATTTGTTCTTGGAGACTTCGAATGCATCCTTCCCGACTCAGGTATTTACGGTTAAAGAGGTTTGTTGTATAAATAATTTTATCCTTAAATTTCATATTATTATTATTATTTATTTCCTCCTGTCTGTTAGCCCTCGTCATTTGCTACGTCTGGATAGTCCCGCCAACGGATAAAAGAGAGCGTTCGGCTCTTCAAAGTCAACAGCAACTTTCTTTCAAACCTCTTCAAAAATATTCTGTGGAGACGCTCTCGTAAGTGTCTTTATTTGCTTTAATTTTTCAAATTAAAAAAAATTATGAATTTAGTTGTACGAATCGAGTAATAATGACGGTGGTATTTCTTCGAAACGTCACATCTTTGATATTTCTTTTTCAAAGGCAATGAATGTGCGGTGAAATAGATGTAGGTGGACATCTCTCCACTAAACATTTGTCACTTACGACCTCTGTACAAAGTTTAAAAAGTTGCCTAGTTTCTCTGTTGCCGTTGGCAAGTGTTTTATCTCAAGATGGCGCCACCTGTCTTATTTTAAGGAAACAACTAACGGTTTTATGGCGCCTCGGTTTTTTTCATTATTATTTTTTCGTGTTATTACAAATGTTAAAAACCAACATTTATTTCTATATTACGTTTTTAAAACCAAGTTATTTTTTTATTATTTGTTTTAAAGCTGTTGCAAAATCGCTAATGCACCTTGGTATCTTTATGAGAAAGTGAATAAAGATCTACGAATTTCTGATCGACATTCTATTGATATTGGGCAATATAAATTAGCATTTGATTCAATTAATGCAGACATTTTTTGATATTTTAATTTAGAGTAATTTTCGTTCATCTTAGAAGCGCGATCAAACTCTACCTAATAAATCGTTTATTGTTTATTTTCATGTCATGAGAGAGTAAATTGCGGAGGGTACAAAATCAAAGGATCAAATTCATTGGTCTTTATGAGAAGACAGAAATGAGTTCGACGTAGAAGTGAGGTGATAAGGAGAAACTTTTTGCCAAATATTAGCTCTATAAAGACATCTTGGGAAACCCACAGTTTAAATTGATTTCATCTTATACACATTCACTTACTTGCCAGAAAAAGTCGACGATATATATATATATATATATATATATATATATATATATATATATATATATATATATATATATATATATATATATATATATATATATGCATATACTATTGAAGTCCACAGCTGTAGCAGCGTTATTAATTTTCTTCGCGGATGTTTTTTTCGCCGCGAAGACCCCGTTAAAAAACTTGTAAGAAATATTAAGAAAATACAAGTTAAAATTAATAACGCTACCACAGCTGGGGTATTCATCAGAACCTGCATTTATCATAGCATTTTACCTAATTATATATATATAATTACATAAAATCCCATAGGAAAAATGAAAAGCAGATTCCAAGTACTTTCGAACTTTGTTTAGTTTATTCTCAAGGAACTACATTGCTCTACTCACGCGCTACTTTTTGAGTTTCTCATATTCATATATATATATATATATATATATATATATATATATATATATATATATATATATATATATATATATATATATATATATATATATATGGCAAAATTTCTAAGCTTGTAGACTTAAACAAAAGTCCTTCCTTATAGATGTTTACAGTTGGAGATGTAAACATCTCTGGGGAAGGATTTTGTTTAGGTCTGAAAGCTTAAAAATAAACTTTTTAATCTCAGTTGTTCCTCACTTTTACCATTATGTTCCCTGGGCTAAATGTATTTCACAATATATATATATATATATATATATATATATATATATATATATATATATATATATATATATATATATAAATATATAAGTTCTTAGACTTTAAAAAAATGGTCTTTGAGAATAACTCCCAACTTTTAAACCTTCGCAAAAAGGTGTAAATTTGTAAATAAAATCAAATACACAAACAAATTAGATCCACCGTCAGAATTGACCAAAATAAGGACCCACCTTTTAGAGAACGGTAGTAGTGGCTCCAGAACCTAGATTTTACATCGGCTGGGTATCCATTGGTATGGGCATCGAGCATGCGGGAGGTGACAACCATTTTGATTCGATTCTGAAAAAAAAAAAAATGAAAATTGTCTTCAGGTATTCATTTTCAAATGTCTCTGAGACTACGTGTTTATCATTTATGTTTATCCTTTTGTATTTATTTATTCAACTTTCCAATTATCAGGATGTTCTTTAATACCAAAAGTGGAGAAAAAGTCATGTCCTTTTATGCAATCTCACAACGACGGGGTGAATGAAGTAAAGGTGAGTTGGTATGAGAGAACATTCTGAGGATTCTCCGTTCATTTATGCGAACTTATTTCTAGTGGTTTTGAACCGCAATTTACTGATTTCGGAAGTTTTATCCGAGTCTCGTCCATTCCTATTTGGACATGAAGGAGTTTACCTAATCGCATGTTAGTGCTCTTTTATTTTGTTTTTAATCTTTTAACTGAAGTGATATGACAACATTATTTGACCGCCTCTTTTAGTGACAGTACTTACTTTTATCTCTTGTTTTAACACCAACTTAAGCCAGATAAGCCTATAGGGGATAAAGGGCTATAAATCCTTAAAATTAAATTACTGATTTAACTTTCCGAACAAGTTACTCGTAACAGTAAGTTTCTCAAGGCTTTTTGGTAAACTGGTTAAGATAGGTTATTTGGGGGGGGGGTCTTTTCTCCCTGATTGTTATGTTCCCCAATTATTGATAGGCAATCTTTTTATTTCAATAAATGAAGTCATATGAAGGTTTATTTTTAGTGTTTTTAAATTCTGGTTTAAGAATACATAGCAGATATTAAATACGGGTTATTAATAATTAAGTCAAAAGGGCTCAGTGAAAAATAAATATGCCAAGAGACGTAAAAAAATAAATTTATATTTAATATTATAAAAGTTTTAAAAAAACCCAACAAACTCTTAGACGTGATCGCAATGTTTTAAAACTGCCCAAAGTAGAATCTCCAATCGAAAGAAGGAAGAAGCATCACTCTAGTATCTAATCAAAGAGCGAGGCAATCAATTGAGACCATGATACATAGCTTAGATATATTGACTTCTTTTGACAGTCAATGTTCACGCTTTAATAGCGAGTAGTCAAATGATATCTAAATGGAAGCTTAAATCAACGAGCAGACACAAATGTATCTTCAAATCAAAACCTACTTCAACGATAGTTGCACTATATGAAGTGGTTAACTAAAGCTTCATAGGTAAATTCGTGATTGAAACACATCTCAAATCTCGTGTTAAATTTATCCGTCTAAATGACGTCATTTTTAAGAGCTAAAAATAAAGTGTGAATCAAATTTGAAGGGATGCTGCGTTCGTCTCAATTTAAGAGATGCTGCGTTCGTCTAAATTTGAAGGGATGGTGCGTTCGTCCAAATATAGTTACTTCCCTACGAGTGACGTTAGAGTGACATTTTGAAAAAGCCTAAATAGAGAAATATTACACGGCAGCCTCTGTGCTAAATGGGTAATATCATGTTTTATCGTGCAACTTTCTGTCAAACATTTGTTTCAATTCAATTTAATTTATTTCTAACCCGTTGCGCCTGGTGTCCATTGATAAATAGTAAAATTAAGAATATTGACCTCAACTGAGGGTGTCAACAATCTACAGGAGGTAAAACTATTTGCAAAACTAATATAAAACGACAAATAAATCTAAGGTCATCTCATCAACATTCGGTATAGGTAGATTCGACTACGTTTCTGAGAGCATTTGCTTTCAGAAATAAATGACCCAAACTATTAAAAGTACTAAGAAAATGGGACACAGTAATAAAGGTCACCTACGAACAGGTCAGCGAGAGTATGGCTACCTTACTAGGGCGGGACAAGGACTACACATAAAAATGAAGACAAAAGAGACCAAGTTTCTAATTTGGTCTGCCAATATAATCCCCGAGGACAAATTACATTTTATAATCACAGTCTATATTTATTTAACACTTTCTGGCTCTTCCTCAATTCATTTTCATGAGACTGAACTCGTAGTCTGAACAGAAGGACAAAAGGCATAAATTAAGTATTCCGCAAATAAAAAAATAGTGACTAAAATTAAACTTAAAATATATTAAAGGGGAGAAATGCTAAAAATGCTGTTTCTTGGCAAAGAAACAACTTGCACGTTTTGCTTTATTAGGAAAAGAAGGTATTGTAAGATTTCCCACCGTCATTTTAATTTTTATTTTGAAGAGGAAATTTAATCGGGGTTTGATGTCAATTAACGCGAGAGAGGAGCTGAGACGAGAAGGTTATCTGAAGTAATTTACGATTTAATGCTGCATAAATGATAAGAAAATAAACCCCCCTCCCAGCTGAGATTCAAAATGGGTAAGTCCTCCCCGTTAATTATATATATTTAATCTCGAGGGGTGGGGTTGCTACATTTCACCTATTCACTAGAAATAAAAAGTAACTCCTAGTGATTTACTAGAACTGAATTAAAACAGGGGTAAAACAGATTGACGATACGAAATGATAAATTAAAAAAAGTGTCCATAAAGGATGAAAAATTATAAGATTCACTGGCAGAGCAAATAACGATATAAATTAAATTAACTGTAATGAATTGGTTTTGGAAACTCCCCTTGACCCACGCCCCCTACACAAAATAATGAAAATATTGAATCGCATAATTAAAAACTAGCCCGAACTCTAGGATACACGGAGCTAGTTCAAGAAAAAAGGGGAAAGGTTGAAAGTCTAAGGTGAAAGAAAGGTAAAAAAAAGAGATAATAGGAATAAAGAATTTGTTTAATAACTCATTTTCGTGTAAAGTTATATCTTAAAGTGATAATATTTTTTCTATTCTATTTTTAAACATATTTAATATAACGTTTTCAAAGATATTCTTATACAAGTTATTCCACATTTATATTATTTTATAAGAAAAGAAATTTTGTATTATCGCACTGTTAAATATTTTATATACTAGCTCTAAACCGTTATTTATAGTCTGCTCGGTTATCTAGCTAGAATATTGAGCCATGAATGGGGGATGATTGGACACCACAACTGATGGGGAATGATTCAACACCTAAAAAGAATCCTGAACATAACAATCCACCATGATTTGTTTCAGAAGCTTAGTCATTCTTATCCTTGTCTTTAGCGTTGCTTTTTCTTTTTATCCATCTTTTCTTTTTATGTCTACCCTCATTCTCTCCCAGGTGAGTGAAAATGCTCCCTTTGATTGTACCCGTATTTTCTCGGTTAAAAACTAAACATGGCAAAGATAATACAAATATGATATATAAATTGCAAAATGTCCGAGAATAAAAGGTTGTCAACGCTTAACACTCAAGGCAAAGCCCCCATTCCCCCTTATTAGCCCTGCTAAGGTGTAAGCATGGACAGCCACGCTTTTCTGACATCTGAAGTATTGCGCGCCCTACCCCCGGAACCCTCGCAGCTGAGTGCCTTCTCCCCGGGCCTAAATGATAGCCGGATGAACTACGGACGTATCTCGGTAATTCTGAAGATCCATACCCCGTGAGCTTTCCCACTCGCATTCCCATAATATTTCTTCCACCTCCCAACATGTTTCACCCAACTGTGTGATTAACTTGTTTTATTACTTGTTCCTGAGGGCGAGCGTAGCGAGCGGGAGGTATGGGGGAGGGGCGTAGCCCCCCCCCCTATAGCAACCCATAGTACGGCTCGCGGGGATGGATCTTCAGGTTTACCCGTATCTCTTCCTAACAGTTTCACTTATTCTATCTTTACCAATTTCTTTACAGATTTCTCCTCACAAACGTTCTATGGGAGATGACATCTTAGGTTCGGGCTTTGTTTGAAAATTGGAAATAAAGAAATGTTAAAAAGTGACAGTTGTAGCATCGTCTACAACATATAGCGTGTTGGTTATCCCTGCCTGCATGTAATGGAGTATGTTTATATTGACTAAATTCGTTGGGATTTTATGGAGTGGTTGGTTAAGTAAACACAGAAGAATGAATAGGCCACGAATGGCGTGAAGTGCCTGGTGGAACCATCACATGGTCGCTAACTATCATGAAGATATTTTTCTTTTTTTATATAGTACTTCTGGCCACTTTTGTCAGTTACAACCAATCCTTTTAAAGAAAACGGCACTAGATTTTAGCCCCCAAATATTTGGAGATGGTAACAAAATACCCCTAAATATGAAGAGTTTATTCTACGTTAGGACCAGGAATACAATTTCCTTTTCTTCATTCGTATGTGCTTATTCCATAGAGGGGATCTTGTACCTGTCAACCTCACTTTCAGTTAGGAACAGACCAAGGAATTATATCTAGCGTTCCGTCTGGTTACAAAAAATGGCAGATCTTTATTTGATCAGATCTTGCGATCTTCTTTGAACCCATTACTCAATTTCCTTTCCCTCTTTAATAAATGTTGATAACTAATCTTATTTAAACTCGACTTTAAGAGATAATAGTGAAATACTTTTGTCAAGTCTTGGGGCGAAATTAAACTAAATAAATAATATGCAAGAGCTCTGATTCTTATTTTACATTTCACATAACATATATTTTACTAAATGCTCTTTGATTTATAATAAATAGGCCTAGTTCATTATCACAGCAGTGGTATAATCTGCACATATTTTGAGTTTATAACTGGAATCTATAATTAAATCACATTGAAATTTTGTAATATCACAGATCACTTCGGTTATTTAACGAAAGTAAATTAAATGTATTTCTCTACCTCCAAATATTAAAGGAAGCAGCAATTATAAAGAAAAAAATAACAATTCACAGACCTTTCAAAACTGTTCGCTTATATCTTTACGAAGTATAAATCTATTGTGAGGATCATCCGAGAAAAATTTTCAAATATACTTAAAACTTTTTTTTTTAGCCTCGCGTCATAAACCAATGAGGTTTCGTTTTAGAAAGCTGCCAAGGAGTGGACCAATTATATTTGATGTTTCAACCTTATCCGCCAAATATGATACAGAAAAAGCTTATGTATAATGCAACTGGCCAATAGAAGCAAATGGGGGAGTAAAACCTGTAACGCCCATGTCTTTACTTAAATGAATTAGTTGTTCCAACATGTTTATTATATTGGAAGCTATTCGGGGGCGAAAATGGAATGTGCTTTGGTGTTACCTACATATTTATGAATTATGTTGCTTATCTTATTTAAAAAATTTCCCTCTTTAGTATTTTTATCAACTAATATAGAAATTCAGATTCTCGCTAAAATACATTGTGTATGAAAATTCTAAGAATGTATTTAAGCGTGGGAGGTCGGGGGATAGGGTAGGACTCTATCAAGATAGTGAAACCCATTACCAACCTTTTATTTCGATTTTACATCTGAGTTCGGTCATGACAGTGACAGAGGTGTCTCTTTTCCTTAAAAGTGTGATTCCACATAAATTTTAGCCGCACACCAGAAAGCATAAATACTATACCCGCAAACGTACTTGGTTTGTTCAAACTATGAAAACGCAACTAACTACATTACTGCATTTTTATATAAATAAAAAAAACCCCGCTCCTTTCAAAGATATTATTGTTTTTGATATCTGAATGGCCTTATACAACTGCCTTAAAAAAAAATATGATTCCATTAGAAGTGCCTATAACCATCGATTTATAACTGGCATCTAAAAATTAGATAAAAGTCGCTATGGGCTGACTTGGCTAATTGGGTGAAGACTCAAAATTAGAATCAAGGTTAAAGTATTTAATTTGCTTCGCTTAAGTGGTGGGCAGCTCAGAATGGGAGATAAGTGTCAAACCGAATACAAAAGTGGGTTTAAAAGAACCCAGAATTAGAACGTTTAACGAATTAGCTTCTTTCTTTCTTTTTACGCCAGATATGGAATGAATCCGAGGCGAAGAAGGGACATTATTTCATTTCACTGAAACGCATTGAGTTTTTCACTTCTTTATTCAGGTATTTAAAATACAGAGTGTCACTAAAGTCTGGACAAGTTGGGAAAATGCATATTTTCAATAAAACAATAACTATATTTTACTTAATTTTAATTACATTTTATTTAATGGAAATATTAATTAACAATTAACAATGTGGTTTGCACCATTTGAGATGCAAATTTTGATACGCTTTTGCGAGATTCAACAGATGAACTGGATCCATTAACTCCAAATTTCCGCCCATTTGATCACATTCATTTATGATGCATTGTTTCCTCAGGTGTCTCGCGTCTTTAGTTTTCATTAAATAAACCTTTCTTTTTTTCTTTAACCAGAAAAATAAGTGAAGGAAGAGGAGACCATTGAGTAGTAGTAGACCTTCTTTAGCATACCCCAGAAAAATAAGTCAACGGGGGTAAACTCTGGTGAACGAGGAGACCAATGTGATATTTATTCCCTACGTTTCCGGAATTTAGGGCCCCCCTGCGTTTTTAGAATTAGCTAACATCAATCATTCTTGATTATTTTTTCGCTGAGAGCCGTTTCTCACCTATTTTCTTGGCCGTAGGGTGATTTTGCATGCTAGTCGTCAACCAGCTGTCGTCCATTCATCTTTATTCGTACCGGGAGTGGGGCGCGCTGTTCATTCATCCCTCTTCGATACCGTTGGGATGGTGGCTTTGAGCATGCCTGCTTCTTCACACTTTCTCCTTCTATTCCCCCTCCCCTCTTTCTCTTTCTTATCTATCTTTTTACACACTCCCAAGGCGATGTGAGGTGCAGCGTGAACAACCTTGCAGGGGGCTGACATCTGAAGAATTGCGTGCCCTCCAGGCCTCATCGCTCGCAGTTTACCCTCCCGACCGCAAAGCCTGCACGGTGATGTGCGGCTATATGTCTTCCACACATTCTTACATCCTCCATCTTCCTCACTTTCTTTACACCTCTCTTCCTACAAGCTTTCTCAGGGAGATGCCCTCGTTGCTATTTCGCTTTAAATTCAAAGAGAAAAAAATCTTTACTTTGCCCATTCTGACAAGTCAACGAAATGAACATTTCTCAAAATTAGTCATGTCACATTTTTTTTCAAAAATGTTTCGGACAAAAGTTAACTATAATATAAGTATTTGTGTTTTATAGCCCATCACATAGTTTTGGGCGACTGCCACTAGGCTTTGCTGTGCTGTGTTGCAAAGTAATAATATTTTTCATAAAGTTAGGTTGGATAATTAATTATAGGGTAAACAAATAATCAAATGTTAATGCAAATATGCTTGCGTTGTGGATGGTTAAAATATAAATTAATATATAAAGTTAATTAAGCTGAAAAAAATTTGGGGTAAATTTGTCACCCCTGTTTTGAAACAAAACTATGTTACAATGGTTCGTCAGTACTGCTCGAAATACTGCAATAACATAAAAAAAATCACTAAATTAAGACTATTTAAGTGATAAACGTCTTATCTAGTATATTTATAACTAAATATAGGAACCACAAACACTCCACCTCTCAGCAAATAATAATATATTAAATTATCTTTGAAAGAAATCCAGCGTCAAATGCGACATGACTAATGTGGAAACTGTAGACCTAATTCGAATTCATAGCTTATTTCAGCAAAACTCTCTGGAATCACAAAGTCTGCTAAAAAAGAAGCTCTGAAACAATTTATTGGACCCTAGGATAAGTACCCGGCGTTGCCCGGGATAAAAAGTTCAATCGCAAATAAATACAGATGTATAGTGATTGAAATTCTTGTATGTATTATGGCTGATCATTATTATTTGTAGGGTGAAGACAGATGCAGGTGACTTTTTCCGTAAAACTGTTTGTTTGTATATATATATATATATATATATATATATATATATATATATATATATATATATATATATATATATATATATATATATGAAAGAACTCAATAACTAGTTATGGTATATGAATGTGAAACCACTGTATAGGAGCATAAAATTTATTTACGAGACTAGTTTCGGTATGAAGTTTGCCATACCCTCTTTAGTCGTATAATGAGAATGGAATGATTCGAAGCGATTCGAACCAGACACACTGAGGAAGCGAGCACCGCTTTGATCACAGTTAAAAGTATGCCGTTATTACACTACGCTACGCAGCGTAGTGTACTAACGGCATACTTTTAACTGTGATCAAAGCGGTGCTCACTGCCTCAGTGTGTCTGGTTCGAATCGCTTCCCTGCACGGATTTTTGAGAAAAAAGGTAATAAAAATATTACTGCAAGGAAAAATTATTCTGTTTTCTCTTTCATGTGGTTTAATGGATTCATTTTCATCATTCTCTCGCGCTACTTTGAGATATATATATATATATATATATATATATATATATATATATATATATATATATATATATATATATATATACGGGGGGCGGTCAATAAGTTTTGCAATTCGGATATAAGGAAACGAGATATGAGGAAAAGTGTTTTATTATTTTTCAATATAACTACCCTCGACCTAAATGCACTTGCACCACTTGTCCCTGAGGCTTCGAATTCCTGACAACCAGAAATCTCCTGACTGCTGTTCAATCCACTCCTGGACGGCGCGCTGGACATCTTCATCGTCCCCAAACCGGCGTCCACGCAGTGCATCCTTGAGCTGGCGGAATAAAAAGTAGTCGCTAGGGGCCAGATCTGGACTGTAGGGGAGATGGTTGAACTCCTCGCATCCGCACTCGCGCAGGGCAGCTTATGCAACTCTGGGCCTTGTGGACTTTGACGACATTGAAGTCGATCAGGGGGCGTGAGGCTTCTAGGCACCCAACGCGCAGAGACCTTGGTCATGGCCAAACTGTCGTGGATGATGTTGATAACACTTCCATGTGATATTCCAAGTTGTCGCTCGATTTCTTCGACCTTCACCCGTCGATTTTCGAGGATCATCCTCTCCACACGGGCCACATTGTCCCCGTTGGTCACGTCTGACGGGCGTCCTGGACGGGGGTCATCTTAAAAGGATTCACGACCATGGCGGAACTCCCTATTCCAGCGAGTAATGGTTGCATAGGAAGGGGCGGTATTTGTGTACACTGCGACCATGCGTTCATGGATCTCTTTTGCATTCTTGCCTTCCTTGGTCAAAAATTTGATCACTGCGCGGTGCTCAACCTTCTCCATTGTTGAAATATTTGTGACTGACAATCTGCGATCAGCTACTCTTTCTTAAATAGACGAGGCAGGAGCGTGCATCTGCAGATTCTGACTTGTCATAACTTGTCCTAACACCCCCACAAACAGCCATTCCCCTTCCTCTGTTTTGCCCTACCGATTCGCAAAACTTATTGACCACCCCTCGTGTATATATATATATATATATATATATATATATATATATATATATATATATATATATATATATATATATATATAATTTCACGGCGAAGGTAAGAACACACAGGAGGCTCAGGTACATGTGATAATTTGGTATTAAGGAACAACGTTTCGGGCATATCGCCCAACCGTGAAGTTCTAAAATCATCAAAAAATAAAATACAGTTAAATATTATTAAATTCTTATTGTCAGTAAACTTATTAAGAAGTCAGAAATTCTGTTAAAACTAGAAGTTGAAATATTTTCATAAGGGAGGGGCGTTAAAAAAATTTAAAGGCCAAAGTAATGGAATTTCATTATACTAGAAAAATTAAGACGAGTAAAAATATAAAACTCTCAAATTAGTAACAAAACTAACACTATAGAAAGACAATTAAAATCTTATTAAGAATATAGGTAAAAAATAACGATATAAAATACAAAATGTTAAGAAAACCAAAAGGACTAGAACAAATTTATACTTGCAATATTAAAAATAATCAAGTTAAGACCATGTAGATAAAGAAAAAAAAGAAAAAATAACTCAGGGATATAAAGGAAAAAGTATCAAAGTATCATCAAGTAAATAATTAAATTATAATATTGCTTACCGATGAAGTTCAGGTGAAATCACAAAGTGAAGAAATTATAATGGGAGTAGCTTGAAGAAGGATAGGATTTTGATTGGTTGTTTGTCTTTTTATAATGTTAGTTTTGTTCATAATTTTGGAGTTTTATATTTTTACTCATCTTAAATTTTCAAGTTAAATCAAATTCCATTAATTTAACCTTTAAAATTTTTTTAACGCCCCTCCCCTATGAAAATATTTCAACTTCTAGTTTTAACAGAATTTCTGACTTCTTAATAAGTTTACTGACAATAAGAATTTAATAATATTTAACTGTACTTTATTTTTTGATGATTTTAGAACTTCACGGATGGGCGATATGCCCGAAACGTTGTTCCTTAATACCAAATTATCACATGTACCTGAGCCTCCTGTGTGTTCTTATATATATATATATATATATATATATATATATATATATATATATATATATATATATATATATATATATATATATATATATGACCGTTATAAAAGGCCACTTACGTTAGGTGGAGCAACTTTTGCCACACCTGAGTAGCCTATGTCACTTTCCGGGTCAAGTTACCCCCATTGTTGACCTTCGTTAGCCTTCAAAGTCGCTCTACATACATACATTCATCCATACAAAATACATACATACAGACAGACTTTCGGAAATATATATTAGATCAAATTTAATTTCAACTATGCGTTTGTGGAACTTTAATGCGTAGGTATATTTGTATTTCTTAGTGATATATATATATATATATATATATATATATATATATATATATATATATATATATATATATATATATATATATATATATATATATATATATATATATATATATATATATATGATAAAACATTCCACGAAATATATAAGTATATATTTAGTCGGGCTAAATAGTTATAAGTACAGGTTGGGCCATATATCTCATGCATGTGTTTAATAATGTAGGAACCATTTTTCAGGCGATTAGAAATGCAGACACACTACCAAAGAGAACGATCCTGCTCGGTTTATTTATAGGGTTCCTTCACACGATAACCACCATGGTGGCGTCACGATTTTTTCTCCCGGCCACCAGCCACGTTACCAACAGAGCTCATTCTCATTATGTCCAAAGTCAAAGTCGCGTCTCTTGTGAATCGTACCGTTATTTTCCATGTAACTGTGTAGTGGCGTGGCATGATTTGTGGGGATGAGAAGTGTTTTATATGCTTGTCCAAGTGGTGGCGTGACCACATATTTACATGGAAACTAATGGCGCTATTCCCACGAGACGCGACTTTCCCTGCGGCCATTATGAGATTAAGCTTTGTTTCTGGCGTGAATGGTGGCCAGAAAAAAATGGTGACGCTACCATGGTTGCCGTCGTGTGAAGGGGCACTTAAACCTCTGATCCAAACTATGTAAATATATCTGCTTGTGTAAGGATGGAACATGATAAGGACGATCTTGGGGCCCCTAGAGATCTTTTCCCTCCTATGCATCCTCGTTCTACTCCCCCCTCCCTATCCTTACAGTGCACGGATCATTGTATCCCATACTGAGATGCAAGCACCTCTGAGTCTCTTATTTGGTTCTCAGTAGGAATAAAATGATAAAAAGAAACGCGGGTATTCAACCCGAGCTCCGTTCTCTGAGCCACGCATTCTCCGTCGAGTCTCGCAAGGGTACGTTCAGGACTTCGAAAGGAGGGGAAGAGGAACCTGCCGTAAGAGACTGGATGAGCGGAATCCGGATGCGAAGCATCTCCTCGCTTAAATTCATCTGCGAACCTCCGGGAACAAGCACAGACACGGGCGAGTGATGACAATAACTTTGAAGTTCAGTGCGGGTTGCCAACACTGACATAAGCAACGTGCTTAGAACGCGGAAAAGCAGAGTAAATATGGCGCTGTTATGTAATAAACCAAGATATAACTTCCGATCTATGAAAAAAGAAGATAAAAGAAAGGAAAAAAGGAAAGAAAAACTAATAAGGAAGTAACGACTACAAAAGAGATTATTTAAGCCAAGTTAAGACTATAACTAAAGAGATTAGCCAGATTTCCTGGCACCAATGGAGCCTTTTACATATCTAAAACTTTCTTCCATTAATTTTCGTTACTCTCTTTTTATAGATCTTTTTATACGAACTTTACCCCTTAATTAAACCGGTCGCGAATAAGATTTATTTATGATTTATGGTCTATTTATGTTCCCTTTATTCTTTTTCTATTTTTTATTTGAATCAATTTGGCAGAAAAATTATATTTATATCAATAGGTGGATTATTAAGACGGTAAATAAGTAGATAGGTTCATAGATATCTAGATAGTAGATAAATATGTAGATGAGTAAGTCAGTAGATTGATAGATAAGTAGAATATATTAGGTTATTCGATATTTTCGTGCCTCTTTTGGCCATATAAATCGATTTGTTATTGCGTTCACTGAAATTCCTGAATCTGTATAGAGTTCTGACTGCCATATTTCCTTTCTGGATCCGGTCTGTGACGTGCTTCCTATACTCGGTAGTTGTATCTTCATACCGAGTACATTGCACTCAGTGGTCCTAGGATAGCTCCTCTCTCTCACTATTACATCTGATCATTTTATCGGTTAAAAAAAACCCAGATTTTTTTGTAGAAATAAGAATTTTATGAAAGCAATTTGAAGCTAACAACACCTCTTACTAATACGGGACAATTGTGGACAATTATCAATCTGTTTAACAAGTTTTAACCTGTTCTACCCACTCAACATTCGCTGCAGTTAATTCTTATATCCACTTTTCTACATTAAATGATATTACACTAAAAAATCAGTCTTCACATCTATGTATCTCTGTGCTTTAAGAGTTACCAGCCTCGAATAATTTCAAGAAGAAATAGACATAATTGAAACTATTAGCAAAGATTTAAAGTACCCCGTAGAAATTTTGAAAGCATGATTAATATCATTCCCCCAAAAGGTTATATTCAACAAGTAAACAATCACTCCATAAGCATTTAATATATTTTCCGTACCTTACATAAACTTCCTTTGTTTTGAAGATTTTTTTAGGCTTTTTAGAATAAATTTAGTTTTTAATTATTGCACCAAATTCGAAGTCTCTTGATTAAAAACTCATCTCAACACTGAAGGCTGTATTAATAAAGTTCCATGTATGATTGTGCACAATATTATATTGACCAAACTAACAAAACATTAAACAAAAGACTAAGCCAGTATAATTATATTCTAAGAACAGACCAAACATACGAGTACATATAATGCTTAATTTTTACACCTATCAACCGAATCATATAGAAAAGATTGGAAAAAAAGCGACCATATTTTAAAAACAGATTCCATATCCAAAAGAAATATTATAGAATCAGAGACTATCAAATCAACCTCGTCTTCAAACATTAACAGTAGTGAGATATTTTACAATTTAGATGCTATAATCTTAAAAATGCTAAATAAAATATACAAAATAAAAGACAAATTTCATTAAATTGCACCTATAATCTTAATAATACTAAATAAAAAATACAAATTCCATTAAAATTGTACCTTTTAATTTGTTTATATGGCCTATATTCTTTGCCGTCCAATAGGCACAGCTAGGTATTAATGTATGTAAGAGCTCTCTTCTACTATTTCTGTATAACCTTTGGCACACATTTCCTTTATCAGGCAGCATAAGCTTGAACGTGGTAGATGCTTGCTAGTTTGCATGCCAACCACAACTCAACTGGCCGATAGCTACAAAGAAGGGATGCGTTCACATTACAGTTTCCTAATATACCACCTGCATCACAGCTTTCCTTTGGGCGGTGGTGGTTGTCAGAGCAGGTTTAAGGAGCTGCGGGGCCCGTAGCACAAGGAACAGCGGGGCCCCCACCCTTATATGTATATGTATGTACATATATATATATATATATATATATATATATATATATATATATATATATATATATATATATATTGTATCTGACCCCCTGGCCTCCATTTTCCTTTGCAGAGAGGCAAAAAATTATCTGAGGAATTTAAAAGAACTGTTCGTATTGCTGGGAGGACTCGACTGAAAAAGAGGGGGTTTAATTTTGTACACTTTTTATTCATTTTTAAAGAACAACACCGGGTACTACCATAACATAATGCCAGACTTATTATACTCTGCAGTATGCTCTAGTAAGGTTTTCTATATTTTTCTTACTAATAGTAGTATCATATATAATAATATAAAAAATCAGGAAAATGAATAATTATTTTGTCTTAGCCTTCTGTGCCTAGGGGCAAAAACTTAATTATTATTAGTTTTTTTTACATCCCCGCAGGGCCCCCCTGAAGCGCGGGGCCCGTAGCACGTGCTACTAGGTTAAACCGGCACTGGTAGTTGGAGATGCGAATGAAAAAGTTAATTTGCGGAAAATATGTTGCTCTGTGTTACGTTACTGTACTTCTTTTGATATATATATATATATATATATATATATATATATATATATATATATATATATATATATATATATATATATATATATATATATATATATATATATATATATATATATATATATATACTGTATATGAAGAAATAATTAGCGACATACACAAGCGTAGCCAAAACCACAGTACAAGTAATGAGTTAGTAAAAAACACCCCCACATCATCTCTAACGAATAAACCTACGGAACTATTTACGAGTATACTTTACACGGACAAAATAACCGTAGGTAAAGCCGGCACTTTTGCCGTAACCCCCAATGGAATGCTGGAGAAAAAAATGGAATGAAGAAGATGTGCTTCTCTGAGAAGGCAATAATTTCTATTACAACACCTTTCAAACTTTTGCTTGAGAAAATCCAAAGTACTCGTGGTTCGACAAAAGCAGAGGTTCTTAACCAGGGAGGAAGTAGGACCAGAGATTGGCACACTTAAACATTTGGAATATTGATCTCTACGAATTACAAGTCTACAGATCGTATATAATCTACTCTATATTAAAGTTTCTGCTTGAGACAGATATGTAGAGCTATGTCCATTCCACACATTTTCATTACCAAGTTTTTCACTTGCTAAAAAATCTTCTCGCAAATTTTCTGGAGAGAATACTCACGTTAATTTTCGCCCTTTTAAACTTAAAATAATAACCATCCTGTTATTTTAAATAGAAAGTGCGTCAAGCGGTCAGGACCTACTTCCGGTATCTTTTTAGACCAGCTAAAACATATTATCTCGTCGATGCATAACGCGCCTCCTTGAAAGTGCCGGGTAGTGACAGCCTTCGGCAGGTTCTCATTTAGATGCTTGTATTCAGGTCGGAGAGATACGGTAATCAATTCATAGCTGGGCGCGACTTTAATTTTTTCAGGTACAACTTTGACTTTGCGACTTGGCCGCCGGATCTGGTGCGACTGCGACTGCGACTGCGACTTTGCGACTCTATTTTTGCTCCCCCCTCCCCAGTGCGACTTGCGACTTTGCGACTGCGACTTTTTTTCCCTGGTGCGACTTTGCTGAATTACAAAGTATACTTTACCGCGATAACAGAAACATGCTTTTATAAAGCAGAAAAACAAATATTTATTATTCTTTTATTTTTTAGTTAAAACACAGCCTAAACTAATATCTACAGGTCATCTTCCTCCTCCTCCATGTCCTCCTGGCCCATCTTCGCCTCCAGGAGGTCTATGTTCCCTTTAAGGAACACAAGCTCCTCAAAGTTGACCTCATCCAGGGATGACCTCCTGACCCTGAGGACGTCTCCGGTCCTGCTGAATAGCCTGCCTCCCCATAGCTGCAGAGCTGGGGAGAGGGGTATTGTACTTAATGAATAAGTCCACCCACACCACCTTGTGCTGGTAGGGGAAGAGGGACCAGGTAAGCTCGCCCTTAGAGGGCACCCACTCCTCCATGGGTTTCCTCAGGACCTCCCTCAATCCTGCTGCTGGATGGCTTGTCCTTAGCAAACAACTTGTTGAAGAGGCAGGCGTCCAAGTCCTGGGGTTCCTGCACTTCTGCCTGGATAGGCTGACGCTGCTGCTCCTCCTCCCTGGGCTTGATAACGGCCCTTAGCTCCCTAGTAATCGTGTCCCTGATCTCCTCCACCTTGTTCTTGGTAATGCTCTCCAGGATATAGAGATTCAGATTGGCGAAGGAAATCACTCTTAACCTTTACCGGTTTAAGTTACTAAACAATCGGATTTAAATGGATTTAAAGAAAGATAAAACCATGTGAGTTTAATAGGCTATATCAATATGATCTTTAAATTTAGAACCAAGGCCTAGTCTAAGTACGATGGTCCAATTTTTACTTATATTATTTAATTTTAGGCATGTTAAAGATAGAATGCTGTTAGATTTTAATTACTTCTTACACTTCACAGTATTTCTTTGGTCTTAACCACAAAAAAAGTAGAAACACATATTAAAATACGATAAAATGAGATTAATTCGCACGATGAACGTAACAGGGCATAACACATTCTCGAATGTTTTTAACTGACAAGACAGGTTTAAAATTGGTTCACGCTGGAAAAGTGTATGTAATTTTACTAATTTATAATAAAATTCAGTGACAACCTTTTTTTGGTACGTTTAGGTAGTTTCATGAAACATCAGTCTCATATAATGTGAAGAATTTAATTTATCGTAAAAGGAAAGTTAAAAATCACATAAAAATAAAGTTAGCTGTTACCAACTCAAATTTGACATTTTTAGCCAAATCGGGCTTTAAAAATGGCCTAAAACAGCCGCAGCAATTTCTGTCAAAAAAGTCGCGGAAAATTGGCGGTGCGACTTTGCTTAGTCCGACTTTTTCATAACGTTTACGTCTTCGAAATCCATAGTATGGCAAAGTCGCAACTCGTTGCCGCAACGCCCAGCTCTGGACTGATTATAATAGACGGAGTGACGAAGAAGGTAAAAATCACATTCCAGATATGCTCTTACGACATGTAATATTTATTTATACTCCTCGAGCCACAATTATATATATATATATATATATATATATATATATATATATATATATATATATATATATATATATATATATATATATATATATATATATAAAGTGATGAGATCCTCACTCATCACCTTACAGATGTGACAAAATTCTTGTTTTTGATGTTCATTCAGATATTCTTCTCCTGTTTCCTCACCCTTTCTTACTTCATTCCAAAATAGCATCCTGTTCCTATCGGGATTTTATTATTTTTTTTGCGTGCAAACGTTTCACTTGCTTCTTTCCTACTCTATTTAATCATTTGTTTTTACTTTCTTTTTCATCGCGATGCATTCATCCGCATCTCCCCGTCAACCCCATCTGTTCTGTACTGTACTCGCTTCCCATCGTCATTCTACTATTCGTCATTTTTCTTCCTCTTTCCACTTCTGGCACACCCATACATGATCCTTGAACTAACAAATACCACTTTCTTAAATTCGTTCCACCTTTATTCTACCTACTTGCTCCCACATATTTATTTTCTTCTGCTCTCGGGCATTCGTAGTTCCTCTCCCCTTTTCTCTGATTCAATGACCTTTCACTTCTAAAATTTCCTTCCTTTCCATCTTCCTCACATCTTCTTATTCAAGTATCAGCCAGTTTAACCTTATACCATAGTCATGTGGTCAAATAGCCCCATACTCATATCTCTTACATTTTTAATATTAAATACATTCCACATCATAATCTTTCTTACTAACACCGTTCAATCATACTCTTAACTCCACCCATTCTCCTTTACCTAAACCATATGTATTTATTTTGCGCATCCTTATGTCGAAAGAATGTGTTTGCTACATATAAGTTTCTTTCACAACAGAATACTACCACCATTCCCTCCACCTCTACCAAAAGCTTCACTTATTTCCCATCTAAAAATCCCGAAACATTAAAGACACTAAAGGAATTAGGGAAAAATGATCCGATGAAATTTACACTTCTCACTATTACAGAAGCATTGCTCAATGGTTGAGAAAGAGATGGCTTGAATCGAAGCTGACAAACAAATACAAATTAAAGAAGCTGACAAAGACAAATTAAGAAGGCTGACAAAAAAAGACAAATTAAATAAGAAGCTGACAAAGACAAATTAAAAAAGCTGACAAAAAAAGACAAATTAAATAAGAAGCTGACCTAGACAAATTAAAAAGGCTGACAAAAAAAGACAAATTAAATAAGAAGCTGACCTAGACAAATTAAATAAGCTGACAAACAAAGAAAAAATAAAGAAGAAGCTGACAAAGACAAATTAAAGCCGAGGTATCATCATCCCCCAAAATAGCTATACAAAAGGAAAGTTTTCTTACTACCTCAGCTTCGACACGGAAGCACACGTGTACATACAAAAGACGTAAAAATTACCTTTATGTATATATGTATAAGCTTTAAAAATATCCACTTACGTAGTTGGAAGTTTGACTCCCTGTTATCGGTTAGCGTTTCAAAAAGAAGTTTATCTAACGTCGTCCAGAAATAAATCGGAAGATATACAATAGAAGATGCGAAGTAGTGTATCTGAAATCTGCTGGCAGGCTCATCTTATCTAAAATTAGGTGTTTAGCGCATTGAGTGCAATTTGAGCCACATATGATGGACCAATGGGGATCACTTGAAGATAAGCGCCTCCCTCAAATTACTTCTGAAAAAGGGCGAGTCTAACTTTTCTCACCCGATGATAAAAGACCCGATTTCCTCACATGAAGATAAATAACGCCGAGACACGACGTTTTTTTTGTGGAAGGGAAGGGATGATCAGTTAAAATGGGAAGGCAGTGCTTTCTTACACCAAATGAGACATGGTGGGAATTTATCGCAAGGCTTTATCTTATAAACTGATTGTTTGTTTTTCTGTTTAGTCGCGTGTGCACACGGCTCTATAAGTTATTATGTTAGTCCGTAGATCGGTCGGTAGGATGGTGACTATTCTACTCCTTAATGAGTCTTTTGGCAATAATGTCGTAACTATTCGGCCGATTCTAACCAAATTTGAAACCCTTATGTCGTTTCACACTCTCTTTTGATTGATAAAATTACCAAGCTCTTCCCAAGGTTAAATCTAGAATTATTGGAAGTTCGAAGGTCTCAAGGTCATATGGTCATAAATCAGAATAATTGAGAGCACGCGATTTAAGTCTGTTGACCTTGTTGATGCAACCTCACAAACCTTCAGCTTGTCACTTACGCCGTGAGCGAGACTATTCCAACTTGTCCCGCCGTAGTCACTTATCTTCAGATGATCCAGCAAGGGTTATAGAAGTTGGCCCTTATTGTGATGTAACCCATTTAAGTACTAAGACACCACATTTATAAGAAATTGAGGTAAACATAAGCAACCATCAAATCTTGTCGAAATACATCACTAAGCTAAAATCGAAAATTTTGAAAGGTCGATCCTTTTTCGGTCAGTAGTTCTCAATCAAGCGGGAATTTTCCCAAAGGGGGACATCACACTTTATTGAATGTTGTGGATAAATTAGAAATTAAGGTAAATATTTTACTTCTTTTATCTAGACAAATATTGAATTTATAATTACCTCTATATTATTAGGATTGAATCGTTTGAGCTATTCTTGGAAATCGTATTTAGACATAGTTTTAACACCATAATAACAATAATTTGGACATGATGAAAAGGAGGGAAGGGTTGGAAAGAATGAAAATCACTGCCTTATGGTAAACCAATGGTGCATAACTCAAAATGGGTGGTGGGCCAAATTCCTTTTCCATGATTTATCAGCGGGCCAAATAGGACAATAAAAACGAGCAATTCTCACATTACTTTATATTTATAAGCTCATTGTTCTAATTGCATTTTAAAACGTATTTTCCTTTGCCACAAATCCACTGTTTTGAAGCCGTTTTTGTTCCACCAATTTCCCCATGTTTGCTTCCAATGGAGATATTGCAATTCTCAATACCGAGTCAAGATGTTCATCTGTTATTTTGGATCGATGCTTCGATTTATTGACATTCATGTTCGAAAACGACTGCACACAAGTATATGTGGACCCAAACTGCACAGCCCAAAACTTAGCATTTGTAAGCAGCTTTGGATCTAATTTTGTATTGAAACGCTGATAGAACTCGATGGGAGATTAATCTTCAAAGCTGGTCTTCAAATTTGAATCAGCTTGCAGATCCAGGAGTTCATGTTGGGTCGCTGACTACCGAGCTCTTAGGCATCTACTCTGAATGGATGCTGAAAGAGTGCAAGCTATTTCCCCCCCCCAGATGTTTCTTGGAATCGTTTCACGAAATTATTTTCAAGAACTTTCCAATGTTTGGTGTATTTCTCGAAATCTGGAACAAAATCCATATTATCAAGGATAGAACTCATGGCCTTAAACTGCTTTAGGCAACTGTTTCTGGAAAAGAACAAGTTTGCTTCGGAAAGCTTGGACATCACGAAGTAAATCTGCAATGAGCTGATTACGACCTTGCATTTTGAGATTCAAATTATTGAGATGCTGGGTAATATCGACCAAAAATGCAAGATCAAGCACCCAAGAAGAGTCAGAGAGAACATCTACCGCCATTACTCCATTTTTAGTCTTCAATACCGTTTTTTTCTCTTGCAAGAACACTATCACTTCTTGACGGAGATAGAAGAAGCGTTCCAAAACTTTTCCTCTACTAAGCCATCGGAGATCACAATGAAAAATTAGATCCATGTACTGTGCCTCAACTTCTTCCAAAGAAAGCACTCGGAAAGCACAATTACAGAAAATTGAAATGGTAATAAATAAATTAAAAGAAAATAATGACTAATTAAAAAGTCGATCCAGAATCCATGATTTAATCCGGATTATTCGCATAATCTAATCAATTATTTCAACTCCCACTTCGGACGTTTCCTGAAAATTTTAATATAATCCGGCCATAACGTTTTGAGTTATTTTGCTAAAAGACAGACAAACAAACGCAACCGAAAACATAACCTCCTTGGCGCAGGTAATAATACATCATACCTCTATGCCTCCAAAAGTTAGACCAAAGATTGGCTCGAATTTCTAACAGGAATCCCGAAATCAGCTTAAGACAGCATCGCTTTCGTCAATGTATCAACAATGAAATCCCGCTTAAAAAATGTAAACACACACAAAATGTAAAAAAAAATCAAATTGGTAGTGTTGCCGAAATCGCGGTTCAATAAAAAAAATTCACGAAAAATAAAAATAGAATGATCTGGGCTTCGCGGGCCACATCCAACCTTCACGTGGGCCTGGAGTTGTGCACCACTGTGGTAAACTATTCCAGAATTTTACAATCATATAAGAAGAGTCTCGTTCGCAATAGAGTTTCCGTTTCAAATTCCGACGGCGCAGCGGCTCTGCATCGCCTCTCGTTTTGATAGTAACGTCTTCTTTCAAATGAAGTACCCAATACTCCCCCTTCTCATAGTTTCCTCATATTGAATTGGGCTTTGATCCCTTTAATGTAAGTCCTAAGACATTCAATAATTTCATTTTGTTCTATCCATTTAATGAAATAATGATTTATACACGAGCTATTTAGCTCAATTATGTGTGAGCATGGCAGTTTGATTTAATAATATATTGTTTTTTTTTATATTTTGGAATACATATTTCTTGTCAGAGATCACAGAGAGAGATGGACAGAGAGAGAGAGAGTGAGAGAGAGAGAGAGAGAGAGAGAGAGAGAGAGAGAGAGAGAGAGAGAGAGAGAGAGAGAGAGAAAGAGAGAGAGAGAGAGAGGAAGATACGCCTTTTAATGGAGAGAGAGAAAGAGAGAGGGTGGAAGATACGCCTTTTAATGGAGAGAGAGAGAGAGAGAGAGAGAGAGAGAGAGAGAGAGAGAGAGAGAGAGAGAGAGAGAGAGAGAGAGAGAGAGAGAGAACAGACACCTGGGCGACCCTTTCCGTCTGCGCTAATGGAGGTGCGAAATTATGAGACTCCGCGATGACCTGAAATGCGGCAATCACAAAAAGCTGAGAAGTGTGAGAGCCCAAAGGGTCCCATCTGAAGTCGGATAAAGTTAGCCTCGCCGGCTTAAGAACCTTCTGTTTGAACTTTTCGCCAGGGCAAGGATATCGCCCTCGAACAAAATCTTCGAAGTAACGGCAACGCGCAACTCTCCTGTGCAAGTGCTCTCTCTGCCCCCCCCCCTCCCCAATGTAAGCCTCATCATCGGCTTAGATTACGCTCAAGGTCGTTCGAGCGTCCCTCGGTCAATATTGTCCGTTTGTTTGTACGGTTACCGTCCTCACCACGTCTTCCCTCCCTCTTGGCTGCTGAAGACCCGTGCAAATCTAGTATGTGTATAACTCATTCTAAAACTCCTATTAACATTGTAAAATAATATTGATTTGCATAATAGTAAAGTTATTTTTGTACCCGTTTTTCTGTTATCCAGGAACTCCAAGATAGTCGACTATTGGCGAACCCATTTTCAGTTAATTTACACTCTGTTTATATTGTAAACTTTCCACGCACTCGTAAAGCAGAAAGGGTGAACTTGACCTTATTCTACGACATCTATCATAAACTGGTCTAAGGTGTGTAGGGTTAACCTACGACATCTATATTAATTTGGCATCAGGTTTATGGGGTTATTCTTGGTCAATCAAATGATTGAAATTTGATTAATCTATTGGCTAACCTTGGTTAAAATGTTAATTGTTGGTTAATCTTTGTTGTGCCCATCTATTTGCAAAGTGTATTTGTTCCCCTTCGAGGCCTCATCTCGTGCTATAAGTAAAAGGTATATAAAAATAGTATTATTCTTCGTATTGTTGTGCTCTCGTCTCAATTACTGTGAACTCTCAACTGCAAAAGCTCTCTGGCGAGTGTGTTCGTTGGTTAGCAAAACCATTCGCACTCCAGTTCGTCCGTGAAGGAACCCATAATTCCGCCATACTCGTGTCGTGCGTTAATTTAATTCTTGTTGTTGTGCCCATCGCGTAAACCAGCAAGCATGTCGCCGTTTTAAATTTTTAAGGCTCAAGGTGAGTCACTTGGACTCAGTGGAAAAGAGCTTGTGGCCTATATACAGCAAGAGGAAAAAAGAGAAAGAGAAAAGGAACGAGAAGAAAGAAGAGAAGAAAAGGAGCGAGAAGAAAGAAAGAGAATTCGATCTCCCGAATTGGAGATGAGCAGAGCGAGGAACGAAACTCTCTCCATAAACTCCTCGAGTATTAGGCTAGACGCAACGCAGTCTGCGACCATAAAACTCCCCAGCTTTAAAGAAGGCGAAGACTTCGGGTCTTATCTCATCTACTTAGAGGAGATCTTCGAGGTGAACCAGTGGAACATCGATCAAATTACCCCTAGGGCCCTCCAGTTTGAAACTGGAGCCGTGAATGAGTGCCGAATCTCCACACTCGTCTGTGATACAGGGTGCACGTGCATCGTTGTATCCGATGCACTACTCCCCCCTGTGGCTCTGGATCACGATAAGTTGGCCTTAGTGCATGATTACTTAGGGTGCGCCAATAAATTCCCCATTGTTCGCTGCTACATTGAATGAAAGTATTTTACTGGTTAGGCTGAAGTCGTGGAAGCCCTTATCAAGTTTTGCACTGTCCTAATTGGTCAGTCCATCAGGGTTTCTTCCGCCCCCGTGGCTCAACCCGCTACTACCCGTTCCCGGGCGAAGAAGGAACTGAAAGCCCCTACACCTTTGGAACCCCCGTGTGCTCCCGAATTCCAGAGTGCAATGACCCATGACTTTGCCAAAAGCCAGAGGGAATGTGAATCTCTTGGTCCCCTGTGGACCAAAGCCCAGAATTAGACTCGCGAAACCGTCAGAGGAGATAAGGTGATTTCCTTCCTCGTCAAGGACAACCTCTTCTATCGAGTGTGTACTGAGGAAAACGACACCAAGTCCCGCACACTATGTGTACCTCGTTCCCACGTCCATCCAATCCTGTAGACGGCTCACGATAGCCTATTTGTTGGTCATTTTAGTCACACGAAGACCGCTCAGAGGATCTTCAAATACTTTTATTGGACTGGCTCGACCGACGAAATTCTTCAATATTGTCGTTCGTGCGACATTTGCAAAAGGACGGCCATAAAAGGACGAGTCAGACCTGCGCCCTTGCAGAAGGGACCTCTAATCTCTAAACCCTTCTCCTGAGTAGATATCGACCTAATTGGACAGATCCACCTCCTTCGAGCGAAGGCCATAGTTACGTTTTAACGCTGGTCCACTTTGCCACTCAATTTTCAGAGGCCGTACCCCTCAAGAAAATCTATAGCATCTCCTGTGCCGAAGCTCTTATTTGCGTATTTTCCCGTGTGGGTTTGCCCAAAGAAATACTCGTACTCTCGGATCGTGGTCGTCAATTCACCTCCGAATTAATGGAGTACGTTGGTAAATTATTGATGATCAAGCCCCTGTTTACCACTCATTTTCACCTGAGTGGGAATGTAATGTGCGAAAGGCTAAATGGAATTCTCAAAGCCATTCTCAGGAAGTTGTGTGCAGATCATCCCACTGAGTGGCACCGTTTCCTCCCAGTAGCCCTCTTTGTCTACCGTGAAATTTTCCATCCTACTTTAGGTTTCGTCCCCTTTAAACTTTTATATGGTAGAAACGTCAGAGGACCCATGAGTATCCTAAAAGAACTTTATTCCAATCAGAAATTGGATAAAATATCTAGAATTCTTATTCGTACCTACTGGATTTAAGAAAGAGGGTGGAAAATTGCGCCGAAATTGTGTTACAGAACGCCGACGTTAATTTTGACAAGTATAAGATATACTTCGATTGCAAGTCAAAAGAAAGGAAATTTAACCCCGGAAAAGAAGTTTTGCCTCTCCTCTCCACGGACAACAAATTGTTGAGCCAGTAGGAGGATCCCTACCCCATAGTCGAGTATCGTGGCCCCGTCGATTACCTTATTGAAACCCCCTCGGGAAGAAAGACCTTCCATATTAATATGCTCAAGCGGTACCACCGGCGCGCGAGCATCAATCATATAGTTTCAATCGACGACGAATTCCCCATAGAATTTGGCTACCTCCTGGATCCCTTTTGTTTAATCCAAGTCGCCTGCGTGGAGCAAGACAAGGAATGTCCTGCCCTACTATAATAATTCCCCGCCTACGGAAATTAAGATATGCAACCAGTTACCATCTCGTCAAAAGGACCAACTGCAAGCGCTCCTGAGTCGTTTTGGTGACGTCATCATCGAGATCCCTGGTTGTGCTACCCCCTTTGAACACAATATACAGCTAACCACCCTGGAACCCATCCGTTCCAAACCTCAACCCCTACCTATAAAACCCCCGGGAAGCATTTAATAATGAAGTGGATAAACTTCTAAGGTTGCAGATCATCGAACTTCCGGAGCCGAGCTACTGTTCCCCGGTTGTCATGGTAAAGAAGTCGATGGTTCTCATCGAATGTGCATTCGGTTATTGTATTTGGTGCCGAACCAATCCCCACCATAGATCAGAACCTCCACCTTTTTAAGAAGGCCAAGTTCATCTCCGAGTTTGATTTATGCAAGGCCTATTATCAGATCCCCTTGAGGGAGGAAGTGAAGAAATTTACTGCTTTTCACATCGAGAAGGGCCTTATGCAGTTCGAGAGGTCCCTTTCTGTCTGGTAACGGCTTGCAGGAATTATAACCAGATGATGTGGAGGATTTTAGAAGGCTTACCCAACGTCACCTTCTTTTTCGATAATGTTTATCTGGCCACCGATGATTGGGATCAACACTTAACCACCCTTCAAGCTCTTATGTATCGACTCCGTGAACACAACTTTACAATAGGTCCCGGCAAGTGCCACTTCGCTTTCAGTGCTACCGATTACCTCGACTTCTATATCGGGAATAATCGATTAGCCCCCCAGCAAGAAAAGATCCGGGGAATCGTGGACCTGCCGTTGCCTACTAATAAAAGCAGCCTTCATAGGCTCTGCATCGTTCTATTGTCGCTCCATGCCAAACTTTTCGACTGTTTCCGACCCCTTCTGCGAGCTATTAAAGAAGCAGGCCCCCGAATACCTCGAGTGGACGCCACTTTCAACTCACAGCTTCAGCAAACTCAAAGAGAAGTTGGCATCCGTCTCTATCCACCGCCTCCCTAACTCGGACAAACTGTTTGGCATTCGTACCGATGCGAGTAATGACGGTATAGGATGTGTCCTCCTCCAATATGAGGATAACCGCGAAAGCTTCCCCCTCGCTTACGCAAGCAGAAAATTACTCGCACGTGAGAGAAAATGCGCGGTAATTGAGAGAGAGGCACTCGCTATCATTTGGAGAATTTGTAAATTTATAATGTATTTATTTGGCCAAGAATTTGTAGTGGAAACGGACCACAAACCCCTATCATACCTACGTAACGTCAAGAACAATAACGGTCGCTTGATGCGTTAGAGTTTGTTCCCCCAGGAATTCCAATTCCGTATTTTGTACTTAAAAGGCACCGATAACTGTATGGCTAATAGTTTAAATAGGAACCCGTTAGATCCTTCTCCAAACTAATTCCGAGCTATTTGCTTTTTTCAATCCATGTATTAATTTTGTTCATGAAATAAATTTGTATATTTAACCATATAATAAGAAATCGCGTTTCTTATATATATATATATATATATATATATATATATATATATATATATATATATATATATATATATTATATATATATATATATATATATATATATATATTGTGTGTTTGTTTGTATGTGTACAATGAATTCCTTTTATATCCTTAAGCTTTTTGCATAATCGTAGGATAACTTAGCCTCGGGCCAGTGAACCCCACTTAATGGTATCATAGAGAAAAATATCCTTCGGCAACCATGACGTGGCATTGTATAACCTTGTGTATGTGTATGGTATAACCCTTCCCCCCCCCCCCACACACTCACTAGTCCACTACTTTGTATTTTAGCTCCATTTTTTAAATGGGCCCTAGGTACTCTCAACTTTATCCGCTATTGTCATACGACTTTAAGTTATATTCCTCTCTATTAATCATTCTCTGATGTCACTTCTTTCCCTGAAGTTCCATCTCGGGATGGAGGAGTGTCAGAGATTACAGAGAGAGATAGAGGAAGATACGCGCCGCCTCGCTGTTAAATATATATATATATATATATATATATATATATATATATATATATAGAGAGAGAGAGAGAGAGAGAGAGAGAGAGAGAGAAAGAGAGAGAGAGAAAGAGAGAGAGAGAGAGAGAGAGAGAGAGAGAAAGAGAGAGAGAGAGAGAGAGAGAGAGAGAGAGCGGAGACCTGGGCGACCCTTTTCCTCTGGTCTAATACAGTTGCGAAATTATGAGACGCCGTGATGACCTGAAATGCGGCAATCACAAAAAGCTGAGACAAGTGTGAGAGCCCAGAGGGTCCCATCTGAAGTCGGACAAAGTTAGCCTCGCCAGCTTAAGAACTTTCTCGCCCTCACGCTAAAAGGCCGAGTCTATTCTCGTCTGCCGATGCGTCTGACCCTAGAACCCCTCCCCCTTCGGACGGAGGGGGGAGACCCCATTCGACCCCTATAAATTCTCTGGCGCAAAGAGTTGGAAGGCAGTATCCGCCCTCCTCCCGTCATCCCTGCCCCGTTAGTATCCGCCGAGTATCCCTCGTCCTCCCTGTCCCGTCAGTATCCTCTGTCCGCCCCCGTCGATACCCGCTATTCGTGTCCCGTTAGACTCTGCACAATTCTCGCAAAATCCCTCAAGCTCCCGGTATTCTCGTTAATTCACGTGAGTCTACCTTGACCCGCTTTCCCCGCTCCTCGAACGCAGAGCGCTCAATCTCGATTCCTGTTACTCGAAAGCAAGCTTTAAGGTCATCCCCGTAATAGTCATTATCCAGAGACTACTGTTTGAACTTTTCGCAAGGCAAGGATATCTCCATCGAACCAAATCTTCGAAGTAACGACAACGCGCAACTCTCCTGTGCAAGTGCTTTCTCTGCCCTATCCCCCCCTTCCCTCCATGTAAGCTTCACCATCGGCTTAGTTTACGCTCAAGGTCATTCGAGCGTCCTTCGGTCAATATTGTACGCCTGTTTGTACGGTTACCGCCCTCACCACGTCTTCCCCACCTCCTCAGCTGCTGAAGACCCATGTAAATCTAGTATGTGTATAGCTCATTCTAAAACTCCTATTAACATTGTAAAATAATATTGATTTGCATAATAGTAAAGTTATTTTTTTACCCGTTTTTCTGTTATCCAGGAACTCCAAGATAGTCGACTATTGGTGAACCTACTTTCAGTTAATTTGCACTCTGTTTATATTGTAAACTTCCCACGCACTCGTAAAGCAGAAAGGGTGAACTTGACCCTATTCTACGACATCTATCTTAAACTGGTGTAAGGTGTGTAGGGTTAACTTACGACATTTCTTAACCATCTTGATTTTGGCATTAATACACTCAAACTATCTATGTTTATTGCCAGTGCATTCCTAAAATACTCATCGAATTATTTTACGCATTCAAACTTTGCAACCATACGTTCAAGAGTATTTTTATAATTATCAAGCAAATGATTTGTAAGAACATATTCCTTGTTGAAACATTGAATTGACAAAGGAAACATGTTCAGATTGTTTTCAATTGCAAGCATCAGTCTGTAAACTGAAACTGAAAAACGATGGTGAATCATGTTTTAATTCAGCTAACACAATCTGCAATGCTTTTTGACCCAAAACATTACAAACAATGGCAGCTGATTTGATTCTTTCACAATGGCAATTTTGGTGCGACTTTTTTAATCTAGTAAAAGTTTAAAATTTAATTTCATACTAAAATCTAATAAGTTACAAGAGTAGAAATGCTTAATTGTATGGAAAATATAAACTACTAGAGCTGTAATAACTAAAGCTTCTTTAGTATTTATTTTTACGAAAGATTTAAAAAGATTTCAAGTTGCCGACTTTAAAACTATTTTGCTTTAGTTTGAATGTTAGTCGATGGCAGCTATTTGTATTTTGTTCCCAATTTCAATCATCAGGACAATACTGCTGCCTCATTTTTTTTACAGGTATTTAAAGAATGATACAATGTGATGTAATCATACTCATCTATATAAACTTCAGAAATAGTTCAATGCAAAGGTATTAAATATATATTATAAAGTTTTGAACAAATCCATTGAACTCCAAAGTATATGAACAAAAAAATCCGATACCTGCATTATTTTCATGAAAATTGGAACACTTTGGACGCGATATAATTGGTTTGGGAATGCAAATATTAACTTTCAAATATTATGCAGACATAATTCATGCAATTTTTCATTTGATTGTGCAAATATCTCTCAAAAAAGTATAATAGATTTAGTTTTAGATAATTATATTGAAGTATATTAATAAATAGTATCTAAGTACCATGTACATAAATGTAGCGAGTATAAAGAAAGCGTAATTAGCGTTCAGTATAGCAATGAGTACATACCTTCAGACTGCAACAGGCACACCTGGGGGACGCTCTTCACCTACACCAAGCAATTGACTGTATCCAATAGACCAGTGGCTTTCAACCTTTTTATGATAGATAGTGGCACCCTAATTTCTATATAAAAGAATCCATGGCACCCTAATTGCTATCTAAAAGCAGCCATGGAACCTCAATTGCTTTGGGGAAGCAGCTATGACACCTTAATTGCTTTGGGGAAGCAGCAATGACACCTTAATTGCTATCTAGAAGCAGCGATGAGACCTTAAATGCTATCTAAAAGCAACCATGGCACCCTAAATGCTATTTAAAAGCAGCTATGGAGAAGCAGCAATGACAACTTAAATGGTATTTAGAAGAAGCCATGGAACTTTACTTGCTATGGCAAAACAGCAATGGCACCTTAATTGCTATCTAACATGCGCCATGGCACCTTAATTACTATGAAGAAGCAGCAATGACACCTTAATTGCTATCTAAAAGCAGCCATGCTACCGTAATTGCTATCTTAAAGCAGCCTCAGTACCTTAATTGCTATTGAGAACCAGTAATGCCACCCTAATTACTATCTAGAAGCAGCCATGGCACCCTATTTGGTATCTAGAAGCAGCCATGGCACCCTATTTGCTATCTAGAAGCAGCCGCGGCACCCCAATATAATTTTCGTATAAATACTTAATTACGTGTAATGTACTTCAAAATTAACCACGATTAATATTTAACCTAATTTAATCGAAATCAGACATTAAAATTTGAAAACAAATAAATCTTACCTTTAAAAGTTGAAGGGAGATTTGTGTTTGATGATTATAACATAATTCTTTAATATTGAGAGGCATGGTTGAGGAAGCAACCCTCATTTCTTCATTCACTGTCTGTAATCTTTCCCTTTTCCTTGTTTCAATGTTGCAAGATGCAGAGAATCGAGTTTCCAAAATATTTTCGATTTTTTTTATACATGTTTTAAATACATATTTTCTTTGTAATTTGTAATTAGTTGCCTCTCGCGGCACCCCGGTTGAAAACCACTGCACTAGACCAATCTAACAGCCCGGTATCATTTCCATCTATCCGTTGAGGCTAATTATATCTTACAGAAATAAGGTAAACTACAATATAAGCAAAAGTGAAGGTTAAAATAGCCAATTGATACAGTACATTTTACAGCTGTCAGATTGGTCTAGTGCAGGGGTGAGGAAACCCTCGCCCACGGGCGAAATTCTGCCCCTGAGTGATATATTTGTATGCACAAATTTTCAATACAGAAATTTAAATCATATTTGTATGTCCAATTTCCGTGGTGGCAGTCAATTTTTTTTAGATATTAATCCATGAGTCTATCGCAACATGTGATAAATTTAAACAACATTTACAAAGATCCAAGACTCAAATTTTATTTATCGTCCGCCCACTTCTTTCATTAGGAATTTTCGCCCACGACTCAAAAGTTTCCCCACCCCTCCTGGTCTAGTAGATAGTATCTCCCCTTGCGTGGCGTGAATGTGTCTCCCAGGCGTGCCCGATCCAGGGTGAAGGTAGGTACTCATTGCTATAGTAACCACGTACCATCACTGGGTACAGTGCCAAATTTTACAAAATATGAGTCTGAAGTACCTTAGGATTATCGCTTAGGGATATAAAATTTAAACGAGCTTTTTATTACGCGCCGACGATGTCAACATTTATTTTGAGATGATACCAAAATTTAAATATATGAATATATAACATTTTTAAAAGGGAAAATACTTATATTGAACTTACCGTTTATTTTACTGGAGGCAATTTATTAATCTAAATCTCATTTTGAGTAATATCTTTTATTCAAAAAGTATATTCTTCTTCATCTGCTCCGTTTTAGTCTACCATTTTTCTTTCGAAATTCATTACAACAAATTTGTAGTATATCAGTTTCAGCCTTGTTAAATTTAAATTTTGAACACTTTATTGTAGGTAGTTAACGCCCCCGCCCCCCGACTGGATAATGAAACCAACATAAAGATCAACATGACAATCGCTCGTGAGCCCGAGGTTCGTCACCCAGTGATGATAGGGCGGGGGTAAGCACAGTGCGTCCGCCAATCGGTGGCCAGGTCTCTAAGAGTGAAACGTTTGAATCCGACTGACCTTTGGTTAAACCCAACACCCAGACGATAAAAATCAAACACTGACTATGATAACGAGAGCTCCCAATTTAGTGAGATAATTTGTATTTTATAAAATATCTTAATATATAATTTTAGGCAATTATAATTTCAAATACATTTATGTTCATTAATTAATCATAGTTTCACATAATAAATTCGAAACTTATCCATATAATTAACCTCCTCCGTTTCCTACAAATGTCCAATTTGAATAAATAACCGAAACAAGAGGTTGAAAAAGTTAAATTTGCATCTGCTTTCTGCAGATATTTTAACTGTAATCATCAAAATAATTAAGAGAAGCATATTTTACATCAAAGAAAATTAAAGCCGAAGTTAATGTTTGTTTAAAAGTTTAAAGAAACAGGCAACCTTTTATTTTTGGTAATGACTATTGTTTAATGGCTGGTTTGTTTTTAATGAACATTGAAAAATTAGACAATTTCAGTACCAGGTTCTACTGGGGTTGAAAATGTATATTGATAATTTAATTAAAGGGAAAGGACTTGGAAAAATATGGGCGCCCCCCAAATTGTTTTGATGCAACATTTGCAATAATTATTAAAATTTCAAAAACGTCCCAAATAACTGTAGTGAACGTACAGTTATGCCATATGGCTGCTACCATCGTGACACTATTTTTTATATAAAATTTTGCCCACCCCCAATTTTAAATATCGAATAGTTATAATGTTTTTATTAAGGGATTTAATGATTTTGAAATTAACATTAAATTAAAGGACATGTGTCCTTTGATGCTTTAATAAAGCTTAACGACAAGCTGTTTTAAATAAAGTGCTATCCTTTGTAACAAAGGACGTGTGGGAATCCTAATCTGACATCCACTTGCGCGCTAACCAAGTAAAGGTTCTCTTTTTTTTCGGGGATGGGGTTAGCTTTACTTAATCCAGGATTTTGATTGCCTCTATCTTCAGTTTCTTTAGTTTTTTGTTGTCTGTGAATTTCGTTAGTATCTCCTTTAAAATTCATATCATTTACCTATACACAGTTTGCTATTAATACTCTGTGCGCCATCATATAAGTCTTATATTTGTATATCTCCAAATTCCCACTTTCGATAAAAACCCGTTTCCTATATCTAAGAACATGGATTTGAATCGATATTGCTGATAATTCGAATTATCTGTTTGACTTCATTGCCTACATTTTCCAGAGAGCAGAATTTCCGATTAATCATGTTTACGAGCGCAATCCTCCCTGTCTCGTTCATTTTGCCTTTGTTGGTTACATCATTCCCTTTCTCAAATTAAAAAAAAATAATTAGTTAACTTTTATGGGTATCCTCGCCTATTGTTATTTTTATGTACTTGCTTTTGTATTTGCAGGTTAATTAGTTTAGGATATGGGACTATGGATCAATAACAAAATAGACGCGACCAAGCCTATAAAATTAGCATATAAAATAGAAACATAAAAATCAATATAGGAGAAGAGAGACAAAGTCAACAGCGAAAAAAAATCTTCTCTAACCATGAATTCTCGTTTGGTTACAACCATAACGAGATCTTAAAAGGGGGTTAAAACTATACTCCTCCACTTAGAAAACTATACCCCTCCCCCCATCCCTAGAAAAGATTCTTGAGTTATTCAAGATTGCCACAAAACCACCATAGTTAAAAGTAAATATTTGTGAATCACATTTGACGACTGTAACAAGTATCATCCCTAATATCCTGGCTCTTAAGTGTAATAGTATTGTATTTATTAAGTAATGACAAAACCATCGAGAACATATGAAATAGTAAAAAAAACCGGAAGTTAGTAGGTATAAGAGGAAAGTATTTGTGGCTCTAGAGCCAGTAGGGTACCCATTTCTTAAAACTTCCTTTGTCACGCAACACGGGTGTTTTCTTGTAGGCAAAATATCGCTTATAACAGCAAGGAGAAACTATGGAAAAGTATCGGGGGTCATGTGATTCAAATAGCCGTACAGGAATCAAATAAGAGAATCAAAGCGCGACGTGGAAGGAGCGTCACAGGTTTTAAAATAATGATCAGTGTGTGGATTCGAGTGCCTCTTTCATGGTATCAATGTATGAACAGGGTGCTCCTCTAGGGTATGGTCTAAGTTTACTCTTTAGTGTGCGGTCTACAATTAAGTTTACTTTTTAGTGTGCAGTTTACAGCAAAGTTGACTCTTTAGTGTGCGGTCCACAACTAAGTTTAATCTTTATTGTGCGGTCTACAACTAAGTTGAATCTTTAATGTGCAGTAGGCCGTGGCATCGCTAAACAAATTTCAGCAAATCAACCTGCACATTTCAGGTTTTGTAAACTTGGGTACGCATATTTTAAAGGTGGAAAAAGGTTTTTGAGAAATATTTGGAACATCCCTTTTTTTTAGCTTAAAATTTCATTTTTTTTAAATTTGCGAGCCATCAGAGTTATTGGTTTGTGGTTATAAGTGCTTCTAAATAGATTAGAGTTTAATTTAAACTGAAGGATAATGACAAACAATGAGGAGTTTAACTTTTATTATCTAACTGACACATAACGATGGCATGAAGTCACGAGATTTTAGTACCGCCCGAATGTAGCCATCTCTTGATTCTTTTCCATAAACTTCGCCAGAAGCTTCCGTCACCATTCGTACACTTCGCTCCACACCTTGAGAATGGCATGGAATGTCAATAGAGAGTGGCTCGTCGACAATATTTTACAGGTCCGCATTAGTTAGATGCATTGCAGGTGGTGGTTCAAACCTACACTTATCTCCAGGGAAAAGTAGATCTGTTAGGTTCTTAGCAGTCTTTAATGGTGGACTGAAATCCCGTATCTCTTCCTCATACACAATAACTTCTCGGATCTTCTTGATTCTGTCAATAGCTGATATCCTGTTCTTCTGATTAACGTCTGCCAGCATTGCCAAAAGGACGTTGTCAGGATGGGCACAGTAGGAATTCATGTGGATTGTTTGCCATACTATGGCTTCACTGCCAGGTTGGAGTATTTGCAGAAGATTGATCTGTTCCAGGAGATGTTAAGACCAGAGTCGAATAGGGCTGCACTACTAATATCAGCAGTAACAGCTCTTTGACACAGAATACCGATCTGCTTCCATGGCAATTGTCAGTATTGGTATGATGTTGTTTTCTGTTCTCGCAAAGACTTTATTCCATTCATCATGAGAAATGTCAGAAGATGAGGTTTCTTCATCCAAGGCTTCGTCTGAAATTGTAAGGTTTCTCTTTCCTCTTCTCTTTTTTGTGATTCTTCTTATTCTCTTCTTTCCTGAATTCGATCTTCTCTGATTTTCCTTTTTTTTAATCATTTGAATTGTTTTTACATCTACTCCTCCAATTTTCATGTGACTCCCAGTTCTTTGGCCAATAAGAAATTCATGCTCTCGACGTGGCACTTTCACGTTCTTTTTACACTTGCAATCCAAGAGAACAGCACACTGGCATCAGTGCCACTCTTAGTGGCACTCTTCCCTTGCTTTGGTACCACAGATGCTTCTTCCACAAATCGGAGCAATTTGGTTTTAACAATCTTGATCGGCTGAACTGGAATACTGGCGTTTTCCAAATCTCAGTATGGGCCTCGGATACTTCAGGAATAACATCCTTGTTCCTCTTCTATTTATTGTCTTTTACATACTGAATATATCTTCCAACCTGTTGTTTTGTTGGCAGCTCATAATGAGAAAGTTCTGGAAGTAGGGAGCTAAAGATACTATGACTTGTTGATGTTCAATTTCTTTACTCAGCTTAGCCCTTAAAATGAATAATAGAAAGACACGTTAGTATAAAACAGAAATAATACATGTGATGAGTGAATCTATAACATGCATTCAAAAAGGTGAAGCCATATCCCTCCACAGGAAATACTCTGTAAATATCTCGTAAATTAGTCATACATCGATTTATTTATGTTGACCTCCGAGTAGTTTATAAACAAGGAATTACTCGAGCTAAAATTGCATAAACCTTAGATATTAGGTTGAGGAATAAGTTCGTGCGTTTTTTTTAATGTTGCGTTGATTTAAGTTTTGTTGACGTGATTTAACAAATATTAAGAAACAATAATAAATAATGAAAACAAAATTTGAAAAGGTTAGGCTACGTCTCTTAACAGCGTAGACTATTAGACTTTTGCTTAGGCTACTTCTTGAAGTTGAGTAATAAGTCATTGCGGTTTATTTAAAAGTTGTGTTGATTTAATTTTTGTTCTGTACCCTCAAAATGGAATGTCAAGTTGAAAGAAAGGCGCATTTTTGACACTTGTTGTTATTCATTTTCAATCGAGACGGGAACAATGCAAACGCAGCCAAAGCTCGTCGTGATATTTGTGCTGTGTACGGAGAAAATGCTCAATGGACAGCTCAATGGTGGTTTTCACGTTTCAAAAACGGTCATTTCAATCTTAATGACGAAGAACATTCTGGTCGCCCCATTAAGTTGGATGAAGATCGATTGAACGACCTTCTTCATAAAAATCCTCGTTAATCGACTAGAGAATTGGCTGTACAATTGGCGTGTGATCAGAAAACTGTAGTGAATCACCTTCATTTGATGGGGAAAGTTCAAAAGCTTGGTGCATGGGTTTTGCGCGCTTTGAGCGAAAGCAACAAACTTCAACGCTCCACGATTGCCGCAGGTTTGCTTGCTCGTTACAAGGCTACTCGTGGATATAAGGACATATTTCTTCACCGCATCATCACTGGCGACGAAAGGTGATGTGTTTGTGTCAACATGAACCATCGAAAACAATGGCTTAGCCCCAATAAAAAAAAACACTTCCGCGATTAAAGCAAGGACTTCATCCACTAAAGACGATGCTGTGTGTGTGGTGGGATTGTGAAGGCATCATTCTTTACGAGCTTCTTGCGAACAACAAGATTGTCAATGCAGAACTCTACGTTCAACAAATGTATCGACTAACCGAAGCTATTCGTGCAAAGCGACCTCATCGACGTTATGGAGTCCTTCTGCAACACGACAATGCTCGTCCTCACATTGCTAATATTATAAAAGACGCCACCCAAACGCTTAATTGGGAAATCCTGCCGCATCCTCCATATTCGTCAAACTTGGCTCAATCGGATTTCCATCTGTTCCGATCGCTCTCCAACAATTTGTGCGGCGTTTCGTTCAATACTGATGTGGAATTAAGAACCTGCTTGGACGAATTCTTCGACTCAAAATACAGAGATTTTTATTGCAGAGGCATCGAAAAACTAGTTGAACGTTGGGAAGAAGTCGCAAATAACAACGGATTAAATTGCATATTGTTATCAATTAAAAATGAAGTTTTTCTAAAATTGTTAATGGTAATGAATAAATTTGATAAAACTGCAAGAACTTATTCCTCAACCCAATACATAATTAGTTAAAATGCAGATTTTCTTCCTGTACGAAAATTAACCATTTTAGCTCCACAGTCGAGAACTATAATAACTGAATACAATCAGCCTCACACTACGGAAAAGATAATTTTTAAGCAAAATTTGGCTCCCAAAAAGGGGTGTTAGGAGTTTTTTCAGATTTTTTCGTTTTCATTTCACGATTTGGGATGGCCTGCTCTACAAAACATGAAATGTGCCTTAAAATTGGTTGCGACACTGCGCCCTAACATACACTCTACAATCAAGTTTACTCTTTAGTGTGCGGTTAAAACTAACTTTACTCTTTATTGCGCGGTCTACAACTAAATTTACTTTCTACTGTGTGGTCTACAACTAAGCTTACTCTTTAGTGTGTGGTCTAAAATTAAGTTTACTCTTTAGTGCGTGGTCTACAACTAAGTTTACTCTTTAGGGTGTGGTTTACAACTAAGTTTACTCTTTAGGGTGTTTAGTCTACAACTAAGTTTACTCCTCTGCGCCCTCTACACATAACTTTACTCTCTAGTTGTTTAGTCTACAACTAAGTTTACCTTTAACTGAGTATTTTACAAATAAGTTTACTTTTTGATGTGCGGTCTACAATCAAATTTACTCTTTAATGTGCTTTCTACAATCAAGTTTACTCTTTAATGTGCTTTCTACAATCAAGTTTACTCTTTAATGTGCTTTCTACAATCAAGTTTACTCTTTAATGTGCTTTCTACAATCAGGTTTACTCTTTAATGTGCTTTCTACAATCAAGTTTACTCTTTAATGTGCTTTCTACAATCAGGTTTACTCTTTAATGTGCTTTCTACAATCAGGTTTACTCTTTAATGTGCTTTCTACAATCAGGTTTACATGCTTAATGTGCGGTCTAAAATCACGTTTACTCTATACTGCACAGTTAACAATATAATGTGGCTCCTACAATTAAGTTTGCTCTTTAGTGTGCGGTCTACCATCAATTTCATCGTAAGGATGCGGTCTACAGTCAAGTTTATTCGTTACTGTGCGGTCTACCCTACAAATTTCAAGGTATTTTTGTTCAACAGAAGTGATCCAGATGTGATTGTGCATGAGCGGCTGATACTAGACCGACATAGTAGTTGGGGTTAACTTTCGAGGTAGAATATCCATTGCTTTAAGACTTCGATATGCGGTCCAATCGTCTTTTAAATACATGGTGCGAATTCTTTAATATCTTGGTGAAATTTTCAGTATCCTAACTGCTTCTAATCGGTTTAAACTATTTGACGACCGGTTTAACTTTCAAGGTTAATTCATTTTCGTATTTTTTAGTCTAAAAAATACCCGTAGACAGTAGACTGACTATAAAAAATGTAGACTTCACCCAAATTTGTAGACCACACACTTAACGAGCGCCTATGAACGGTTTTAGTTGCTACCCAGAACAAAATCTCTGTAATAAAATATTATTTTCTTGAGATTAACCCTCGTTACATTTGTTTAGACGTAAATTAATGGTATTAAGCAATAAGCTATAATTGCTCATATATATAAATTCTCTCTTTTTGTGGGGAAATGGTTGCTAATTCATCCCGGGATAGGCCTTGATTCATCCCCTAATATTCAATCTTGTTAATGAACTCTATTTTAAAAAAGTGTAAATAATATTTCATTTCTTTTGTTTTTTACTTTTATAGGAAAAATTACCCTTGAAATTCTGTTAATATTCTGGCTCTTTTCCCCGCTTCACATTCCTCTGCCTTCTACCCACCCCCTTTAAGTGAGGCGAGGCTTGGCAAAGCTCCTTGGTTCATAATTAGCCTTTGCCGATGGTAAGTTCTTCGGAAAAAGACCAAGAAAGGAGTGAAGCGCTGGCAAACGGGTAGATGTGTTCGCCAAACGGTTCATTAGAAACCAATTGCTTATACACATATATGTAGAAGGCTGGTATGGGGCAAGGTCGATCTATTCACACGAAAAAGGAAACTATGTATTATTTAAAAACGTGGCTATGGCTCTTAGTATGATGGAAAAAAAGTAGGGTAAGAGAAAAGTGAAGAGAAAAGAAAATCTTCGTCACTTTTTATTGCTTGGAGCATTCAAAGGGCCTTGGATGCAACTCATCTTGCAGTAGTTGTTAGCGTGGTTAAGATGTAAGGCATTAAAGTTTGTTGAATTAAAATATATGTAATACCGAATGATAAAATTAAATAACAGTTGGAGGGTACAAAAGAGAAAACATGAAGTCGCGAAAGTAGAAATAAATAAGCAAATCATGAGAAAAGTTATGAAATTTCGCAACCATGTTTCGCATATACTAGTACAGGTACATTTCGAAAGGCAGTCACATAGGGGACCCTCTTTTCACTTCTCCTATCTTCACCAGTTTCTTAACAAAGCTATTTGCAAAACCTTCAGGAGGATAACCTTGATGTTTTTTGTGTTTTTTTTTTCATTTTTTATTAAAAACGAATTGGACTGTGGTAAAAGGGAAAGATATTTAACTAAATAGAATTCTATCCAGTCATAATAAATCAGATTGAAAACTGATGTCGTACAATAGCATAAAAAAATTGAATTAATAAATTGTTGTAGAAAAGAGATTGAATGCAAGAAAGGGAATTAATAAAATAATCGAGGCCTTCGGTAGAAAAATGAGGAATACAAACTTTAGAAAATTTGAGAGAAAATATGAGGTGGATATACATGTAGTATTTAAAGAGGTGCTGTTCTAATATGGTCTACCGACATGTTTAATGTCTAATATGCTGTCTGCTGACATGTTTTATGTTCTAATATGCAGTTTATCGACATGGTTGATATTCTAATATGCGGTCTACCGACATGTTTGATGCCCTAATATGCGCTCTACCGACATGTTTGATGTTCTAATCTGCGGCCTAACAACATGTTTGATGTTCTACTATGCAGTCTGCCGACATGTTTAATGTTCTAATATGCGGTCTACCGACATGTTTGATGCTCTAATATGGGTCAACCGACATGTTTGATGATCTAATCTACAGTTTACCGACATGTTTGATGTTACATCGAGTTACATAGAGTTACGAGGGGCAGGCAATAAGTTTTGAGAATCGGTATGGCAAAACAGAGGAAGGGGGATGGCTGTTTGTGGGGGTGTTAGGACAACTTATGACAAGTCAGGACCTGCAGCGGCACGCTCCTGCCTCGTCTTTTTAAGAAGCAGTAGCTGATCGCAGATCGTCAGTCACAAATTTTTCAACAATGGAGAAGGTTGAGCACCGCGCACTGATCAAATCTTTGACCAAGGAAGGCAAGAATGCAAAAGAGATCCATGAACGCATGGTTGCAGTGCACACCGACACCGCCCCTTCCTATTCAACCATTGCTCGCTGGAATAGGGAGTTCCGCCATGGTCGTGAGTCCCTTGAAGATGACCCCCATCCAGGACGCCCGTCAGACGTGACCAACGAGAACAATGTGGCCCGTATAGACAGGATGAACCTCGAAAATCGAGGGGTGAAGGTCGAAGAAATCGAGCCAGAACTTGGAATATCACATAAAAGTGTTTTCAACATCATCTACGACAATTTGGCCATGACCAACGTCTCTGCCCGTTGGGTCCCTAGAAACCTCACGCCCCATGATCGACTTCAACGTCGTCAAAGTCCACAAGGCTAGAGTTGCACAAGCCACCCTGCGCGAGTGCAGATTCGAGGAGCTCAAACATTTTCCCTACAGTCCAGATCTGGCCCCTATCGACTACCTTTTATTCCGCCAGTTCAAGGCTGCACTGCGTGGACGGCCGGTTTATGGACGATGAAGATGTCCAGCTCGCCGTCTAGGAGTGGATTGAACAGCAGTCTGGAGATTTCTGGTTGTCGGGAATTCGAAGCCTCAGGGACAAGTGGTGCAAGTGCATTGAAGTCGAGGGTAGTTATATTGAAAAATAATAAAACACTTTTCCTCATATCTCGTTTCCTTATATCCGAATTGCAAAACTTATTGACAGCCCTTCGTACATAGATGAACAGGCCACAACAGACCTTGTGGTCCAAACTAGGTTGCCTGAGATAAAAGATAGTACACCTTTCATTAGGGAGATGTTACATGGGAAGTAGCTACCTTAAGAGACCGTTTGGTCTATTACAATGGAAGTACCTTTATTTTTATCCTAAATTCTAACTATATACAATATTCGTGTAAGGCATAGTATAGTAAAGACGAAGTCTCTCCCCACCCACCTCTCCCACCCGTTTCCGGGCTTGGAATAGGGAAAATATATATCTGGTAGTTTTAGAAAATTGGCGCAACCTGGAAATTTTAACAGGAGAGCAGGAACACATTAATATATACAAAATAATAAACAAAAATATGACTTATCTTAATAATCTTATATTAGAACATGCTCTTTTTTTCTTCTTTTTTAACATGCAAATTTTTATATTTTTGACGCTTATTATCTATTAAATCCATTTACTACTATCGTTATTATTTTAAAACTTTTTGACTTATTGGACAATGATAGTACCATTTGGAGATGCAAATTTCTGTAGGATATTTTTAAATGTATTTATTCATATACATATCTATGTTTTAAGTGCTCTGAAAAAGATGACAGAAACGTATTTACATTTTATATAGTTGTAGAATCAAATTATCTTACTCATCTAGGCTTAGAACATGCTCTTTCTTTTTTTTTTATCCACACAATATCTTGTCAGAGAGAGAGAGAGAGAGAGAGAGAGAGAGAGAGAGAGAGAGAGAGAGAGAGAGAGAGAGAGAGAGAGAGAGAGAGAGAGAGAGAGAGAGAGAGAGCGAGAGAGTAACAAGGAGTAACAAGGAAAGTAAGTACCCTAGGAGACCTTACGGTCCATTCAAAGAGGAAACATGGGAGAGATCCCGAAGTGAAATTTATTTAGTTAATCGCTATAAAACGCTGTTAGTCTGGGATTTGATTCAAAGTATTTATCTGTACGGCGTTTGAAAGTATCTACGGTGTTGCAGTCTATTACTTTACTAACAGCGTTTTATAGCGATTAACTAAATAAATTTCACTTCGGGATCTCTCCCATGTTTCCTGTACAGCGCGCGCACAAAGATAGGCCAGACAGAGAGGGTGGCGGTGTAATGTTGTATGTCAAGGATACAATCAAATCTACGAACTCCAACGTTATATCCGACCACGAGCTCCTAGGCGTTGACCTAGAGATCGGTCCTGCCAAATACAGGACCCTGGTGCTTTACAGACCCCCTTCCCAACCTGTTGAGAAGGACAGGGAACTGTACCAGCTGCTGGGTGAGCTGGTTCAAGGCAGAGTGTGCATCGTTATGGGCGATTTCAACAGCCAAGTTGACTGGGAAACCAGAGCAGCCTGTGGCGAGAGCGCGCTACTCCTGGAGTTCGCCAACAACGAGTTCCTCACTCAATGGGTCAGAGAACCGACGAGAGGAGACAATATCCTCGACTTGGTCTTCACCTCTGAGGATGATATCGTTGAGGATATCTCTGTAGGCGAAGAGCTCGGTGGCAGTGATCACCAGCTAGTTAGATTTAGCGTCAAGATCCCGAAGGTAAGGTCTGTTGCCAGTCAATTAAAGAAACTTGACTTGAGAAGAGCAGACTTTGCAAGCCTTCGAGCTGGACTGACTGACGTGAGGCTAGAAGTGTGCGATGCCGTTGAAGACTCGTGGAATAGATTCAAAACCACATTCATGAGTCTTCAATCGCGTTTCATCCCTCTGAAATGCCCCCGTCTGTCTTCTGTTCAACCTAAGTGGTTTAATCGAGAAATCGGCCAACTGCTTAGGGAGAAGAGAAATGTGTACCGGCAATCGAAGATCTCGGGTGACTTTGACGAATACCGGAGGCTAGCCAGGAGAGTGAAGTCCAGCATAAGGGCGGCTAAGCGGTCTGAGGAACTCCGAGTGGCGAGACTCTGTAAAGAGAATCCCAAGGAGTTTTTTGGATATGTGAACAGCCGTAAACCAATCCGTCGAACGATTGGCCCTTTGAGGAATGAGGAGGGGACATTAAAGCATTCAGATGCAGAAAATGCTAACCTCCTCAACGACTACTTCTCTTCAGTGTTTACTGAAGAGTGTGGTCCCATTCCCCAGCCCACGGATTCCTACTCGGGGGAAAAGCTGGAGGCAATGGACTTCACCGAAGGAGAAATAAAGAAAAAGATCGCTGACCTAAAGACGAATAAGTCCCCTGGACCGGACGGGTTTCTACCTAAAGTGTTGAAGGAAGTGTGTGATGAAGTATCACGACATCTGTGCGCTATCTTTAACATGTCAATCCGGACCGGATGCGTTCCTAGAGACTGGCGTGAGGCGGAGGTGACTCCTATCTTCAAGAAAGGAGACCGTAACCAACCGTCGAACTACCGACCTATCAGTCTCACTTCGATAGTCGGTAAACTCATGGAAAGCATCATGGTGGACAAAGTGACGTCGTATTTAGAGTCAAACCTGCTACTGAGGAGTTCCCAGCACGGCTTCCGAAGGCAACGGTCATGCCTGACGAACCTTGTGGAATTCTTCCACTTCGTTTTCAGTGAGCACGATCGGGACAAGGCGGTGGATGTGGTGTACCTAGACTTTCAGAAAGCCTTTGATAAGGTACCACACCGCCGCCTTCTCCGGAAAGTGCGAGCGCTTGGCATAGACGGAAAGGTAGCCGGCTGGATCGAGAACTGGCTAAGTGGCAGACGGCAACGGGTGGTGGTAAATGGACAGTCTTCTGAGTGGGTGCCCGTTACTAGCGGGGTGCCTCAAGGTTCTGTCCTGGGACCACTACTATTCATCATCTACGTCAACGACATGGACGGTGACATGGTTGCGAAGATTTCCAAATTTGCCGACGATACCAAGCTTGGTATGAACGTTGCAAAGGATGGAAATACTGCCCGCCTGCAGGAAGATCTTGGGAAGATTGGGGAGTGGTCGGACACGTGGCAAATGCCTTTTAACGTGGGCAAATGCAAAGTGATGCATATCGGCCACAGAAACCCCCAATCTCAGTATATCCTTAAGGGCACTGCTATTGAATCCACCGACACTGAGAAGGACTTGGGTGTAACAATCACTAGTGACCTCAAGTTCTCGAAACAGTGCATTGAGGCGGAGAAAAAGGCCCAAAGGATGCTAGGCTATATTAAGCGCCAGTTTGGTTATCGGAACCAGGAGATTGTACTGTGCCTGTACAACTCACTTGTCCGACCGCACCTGGAGTATGCCGTACAATTTTGGAGTC